>OY986438.1:65114829-65714829 GCA_963920525.1 Dichetophora obliterata | reverse complement strand
ATTGTCAAATGCTTATCGTCCCCAAAATTTAACTGCAACACGAGTTCCCTAATCACACTTGTCAATTCTTTGATTATATCTAAACTAAGCTATGGACTGTTTTTATTTGGATACGCACCTAAATCACAGTTGAATAAACTGAAAACTATCCTGAATGCATCCCTCAGAGCTGCACTTGGTGCACTACGGTCAACCCCGATAAATAATATGTTATTTGAAGCAAATATTCCAACCCTAGAAAACTTAGCAGACCTAACAACATCACGACTTATAAGCTCACTTCTAAGCAGCCAAGACAATCCGTTCAGCAACATTATAAAGAGCCTTAGCAGAAGAGTCAGACCTTTGAAAACAATGCCAGCTATAGCGAGAATTATACGTTTTTCCAACGAATTGAACCTACCAGTCAAGCCGCTGACTAAAATAAAATCTGCAAGCCCCCCGTGGAATCTTAAGTCTAGCTCAATTAATACGTCTCTTAGCGATTTACAAAAGTTGAATACAAATCATAATACATTACAGGAGACTTCAATGGCTGGCACAAGAACTGGGGATCTAAAAAAAATAATCGAAAAGGAAATATAATGGCAAATTTTATTAACCAATCCAACTACGTCATTCTGAACGACAAGTCCCCTACTCACTTTTCAACACACAACACCTTGACACATGTCGACCTTACGTTCTGCACTGCAAACCTCAGTATATGTGCCGAATGGAAAATTTTAAGTGACCTCTGCGGTAGTGACCACTTCCCAATCGTTATTTCTATGTTTCCAATTCAGCAACAACAAAAAGCAGAGAACAAACCAAAATTTAAAACAGAACTAGCCAATTGGCAACTCTTTGTAAACAAATGCACACAATTTGAATACCTTAGACCAGCTTCGACAAACGTAAATGTAGAAGCCGCCAACGTAAAAAAAATAATTTTACAATCAGCAAACGAATCTATCCCTTATTCACACCCTAAAAATAAGGCTCGATCAGTTCCTTGGTGGAACAATGACTTAAATGAACTTAAAAAAGAAAAAAATAGACTCTGGTACCAATTCCGAAGAAACATGACACAGCAGAATCTGCTTATGTACAAGAAAGTAAATGCGGTTTTAAAACTCGAAATTAAAATAGTCAAGAGAAAATCAATTGAATGTTTCACCTCAGATATTAAACCTACCACCCCAATCTCCAAAATATGGAATAATATACGACGTTTTTGCGGTTATAAAATTTCTCATGGTATTCACTGTATACAATCACCTAATGATCCCACAAAAATCTTAACAGTCAATAATGATATAGCTAACGAATTCTGTACCATCTGGTCAAACAGCTCTGCAGATACAAATTTTCCCCTGCAATTCCAACAAAAAAAGGCCTCGATATTACTAATCATCCCCAACAACCCAAGCTCCAAAGCAAAGTCAATAGAACAAGATATAAGCATGATAGAATTTAATGCAGCCTTAAGCAAACTGAAAGGTAAAACAGCAGGTAATGATAGAATATCCTATCCAATGATCCGGAACTCTCCACTCATTTTTAAAACTCGCTTACTTAATCTTTATAATTCCATCTTCAAAAACAAAATCCCTCAATCGTTTAAATTTAGTAAGGTTATTCCAATTCTTAAACCTAAAAGGGACAAAAGATATATTTCATCATACAGACCAATATCTTTGAATCTTTGTTTTGCAAAAATTTTAGACAAAATAATTGCCAATAGGCTATGGTGGTTTGTGAATACTAACAAACTCCTTGATAGTCGTCAATTGGGATTCAAGACAGGCAAATCCCCAGCAGATTCTCTATTATATATAGACTACCTGACTGCTAATTGCCTCTCATCAAAAAATCACTTAACAATCATATCGTTGGACTTTGAAAAGGCTTATGACAAAATAGGAGTGCATACAATAATAGACCAGCTAGTTTCCTGGAAAGTAGGACCAAAAATAGTGAACTACGTCCGTAGCTTTATGACTACCCGACTTATAGCTGTCAGGGTAGGTGGTACAATTTCCAAAGTAGGACATCTTCAGAACGGTATAACCCAAGGATCCCCTCTTTCGGTGATTCTCTTCCTGATAGCTTATAACAAACTATGCTCAACGATATCTTTGCACAGGAATATCAACTTCTGTGCATACGCTGATGATTTTAATATCATTATTAAATCAAATAATGTCAAAAACCCTATTATTAACCTTAACGATCTCTTCCAAGACATTCAGAACTGGTGCAACTACTCAGGAGCTATTCTCTCTTCCACTAAATGCAAATACATCCACATTTGCCGAAAACACAATTGCCAATGTACAGTACTTTCTAATAATACTCATCTAGACTTTACTGAAAATTTAAAAATTCTGGGAGTCATATTAAACAAGAAATATAAATGGAACTCACATATTGAATTCCTAAGTTCTTCCCTAACAAAACAACTTGCTATTGTCAAATGCTTATCGTCCCCAAAATTTAACTGCAACACGAGTTCCCTAATCACACTTGTCAATTCTTTGATTATATCTAAACTAAGCTATGGACTGTTTTTATTTGGATACGCACCTAAATCACAGTTGAATAAACTGAAAACTATCCTGAATGCATCCCTCAGAGCTGCACTTGGTGCACTACGGTCAACCCCGATAAATAATATGTTATTTGAAGCAAATATTCCAACCCTAGAAAACTTAGCAGACCTAACAACATCACGACTTATAAGCTCACTTCTAAGCAGCCAAGACAATCCGTTCAGCAACATTATAAAGAGCCTTAGCAGAAGAGTCAGACCTTTGAAAACAATGCCAGCTATAGCGAGAATTATACGTTTTTCCAACGAATTGAACCTACCAGTCAAGCCGCTGACTAAAATAAAATCTGCAAGCCCCCCGTGGAATCTTAAGTCTAGCTCAATTAATACGTCTCTTAGCGATTTACAAAAGTTGAATACAAATCATAATCAATACAGAGTAATGTTTCTAGACCTAAAACTAAAAATGAATGATTATACATTTATATATTCGGATGGATCCTACATAGACGGCAAGGCCACATATAGCATCACCAACGAAAATGAAGTCCTAAGAATCTCCAACCTCCCTTTCTATAGTACTATTTTCTCAGCAGAAATGATTGCTATACTAGAGGCTATAAAACTGCTCGAAAACAAAATAGGTAAATTTGCAATTTGCTCAGATTCTCTTTCAACCCTCGAGGCCATTTTAAACATCAACAACAAAGATTACTATGTGCTGCTGATAAGAAATCTTCTGATCAGTAAATACCCAAAGTTTGTTTTAATATGGATTCCTGGGCATGTACAAATTGCAGGCAACGAATTTGCAGACCAAGCTGCAAAACAGGCTCACCTAGCTCCCCTTATAACCACCCACAATTTTAATGTTAATGATATTAAAAAACACATCAAGAAAGAATTCCAAAAAAGACAATCAGTCATCTGGAATATTACTAACAATTGGTACCAAAATGTAAACTTAAGAAAACTTTCTGCCATACAATTTCAGCCTTCAGATCCAACCGAAATAAACAGACTGGACATCATTAAATTCGAACGCCTCAGAATGGGCCATACTAAACTAACTCACGGACACTTAATGACCAATAACCCCCCCCCCGACCTGCTCCTGCAATCAAGATTCTTACATTACACTTCACCACTTCCTCTCAGATTGTTCAATTTTTGATCGCCATAGAAATCAAACCTTCAGTAATATGAACCCTCTCTCACTTCTTTCCGTTCCCTCATCCAAATCAATATACTTAATCACGAAATTCCTAAAAAGAACTAACCTTTACAAAGACATATAAATTCAAATTTTTCTATCTGTAAAAGTAAAGATACTTAAAAAATACGTTACTAAGCTTAAGGCTCTAGGCTATAGCTTCATATATATATATCTATAAATATATATATACAATTAGTTTGTAAACAGTATTTATAAGCTAATTTGTTAAATAAATAAATAAATAAATTTACTGTGACATATACTGTGTAAGGACGGACTAAAAAGAACCAATTATAGTAAATATACTATCGGTTGGCGACCGCCGTCCAACGGAATGTTCAAAGTAAAATACGCGTTGGAGTCACTGAGCGAGATTAAGTCGTTTTCTTGCAGAAGGTTTCGAAAACCAACACGATGACGACTAAGATAGACAAGAGAAGAAAAAAAAAACCTAAAACTGAGCAGAGTGAATAAGCCGATGCCATTTTTTTTTTGTTTCCTGTTCAAATTTGAATTTAAATTCAAATTCATTTTTGAACAGGAACCCAAAATGTGCGTCCGTTTGTTCTTGGTAGTAGTTTAGGCGCACCTGACAAACCCAGTTATCGTGAGAACATCCCGGTTTGAGTGATAAATGGGAAAACTGGTGCCCTCTTACTGGTTTAATTCACAATTCAACGCTACACAGAATAAAACGAGGAAGAAAATTCCCCAGCTATTCGCGGTTATTGTTTGAGATCTTTGGCGTGGAAGACACCAATGGGTTTCCCATGACAATCTTCTAGCTCATATAAACTACTGCCTACCACTCTCAAAATTCGACATTTAGGCCCCTATTATGTAAAATAACTCAACTTAAGTTGACTAGATTCAACTAAATTTTTTTCATATAACGTATTACATTTATTTTAGTTGAACCATGTAGTTTGCTTTAATCTTTTAAGAATTTTCAAACAACATAGTTCAACTGGAATTTTTTGCTTAATTTCGCGCTGATTTGCTTCGAAAAGTCACTTAGTTGAAAATTCCGTCTGAAAACTTCTTGTCCTGGATAATATTTTACATTACGACACCGAGTGTTATATTTCGTTGCGGTCTGTTCATAACTCTGATGTAGATATTTTCTGACTTTGTCCCTCACTAGGTCTTGTTCTAGGTGTTTCGGTAGAATCATTACGTCTGGCTCACTTAGTAACTGAAGTTTTCTGGCTATGTTGTAGGCACTGGCGTGTGTTATCATGTTAGTTCCAAACAAAGCAAAATACGGTGTCATACCTATGGCTGAATGCACAGATGATCGCAACGCACACTCAATCCCGGAGAGATTTGCGTCCCACTCGCTCTGATCTGTATCTAAGTAAGATCTAATGGCTGCCAGTATCGACTGGTTAACTCGCTCTGAAGCGTTTGCTTGGGGTGCGTAATTCCCTGTCCTTGTGTGCTGAATCCCAAACGTGGCAGTCATGTCTGCGAATTCTTTGGCAATGAACTGTTTGCCATTATCTGACCATATCGACTCCGGTGTTCCAAACTTGTGAAAAACTTTTGTCACTAGAAACTCAACTACCCTTTTCGCTGATGCTTTCGCCATCGCTTTCAGAAGGACATATTTTGAAAAATGGTCTAAAACTATGAAAATGAAGGAATTTTCCCTTTTCGACCTCACATAGGGCCCCAGAAAATCGATATAAATTCTCTGAAATGGACGCAGTGTGATCGCTTCTTTACCCATTGGTGGTCTAAGTACATTGTTTGCTGGTTTACTTTCCTTACATACCTTACAGTTTTGAACGAATTGCCTGACTTGAACATTCATATTAGGCCAGTAAAAATATTCTTTCACCCTTTTTAGCGTTTTCGCGAATCTCCCATGAGAAGCTTCTGAGGGTTCGTGAGAGTTTTTAATGATCTCGTCAGTCAAAACGGCTGGGACCCAAAGTTTCCAAGCGAAATCTTCGCTCAGGGGTTCCCCGTCGTACGGAATCGTGCGTTTATATATTCTGCCTTCTATAATCCTGATATCTGGAAGTTGGTCTTCATTCTTTTCTACACATTCTAACAAATCTTTGTATTCTTCATTTTTGAAAGCCTCAGAGTCTAGATCCATGAGTGATTTCACCGTTAAACTTACCTCGTCCATGTCGTATCTGGACAAAGTGTCGGGGACAATGTTTTTCGTACCTTTTCGGTGCTGTATACTGAAACTAAAGCCCTGCAGAAGTAAGCTCCATCGAGCAAGCCTACCACTTAATTCTTTGTGTGACATCAGCCACTGCAAACTTGAATGATCAGTGATCACGGAAAACGGCATCAGCTCAATATACCATCGGAATTCTTTTATGGACGCAACCACCGCTAGACACTCTCGCTCGGTGATGGAATAATTTTTTTGTGCTGACGACAACTTTTGCGAAAAATATGCAATTGGGTGGCATACGTCGTCTCTCTGAAATAAAACTCCCCCAATTCCTACGTCTGAGGCGTCACACTGCACACGGTAAAAACGGTTTTTCAAAATCAGGGTTTCTTAAAACGGGACTAGATACGAGAGCCTGCTTCAGCTTATCGAATGCTTCTTTAGCTTCTACTGTAAAACTAAATTCTTTTCTTTTTTTCAAGTTATCAAAGATCGGAGCGGCAATAGTAGCAAAATCTTTAATGAACCGCCTATACCAACCGGTAACTCCCATAAAACTCCTGACTTGCCTAGCCGTTTTCGGGTACGTGAAACGCTGAATCGCTTCAATTTTACCGAGGTCTACCTTCAATTTACCACCGCCGACTATATACCCTAGATACTTTATTTCACGAAAACAAAATTTTGACTTCGCAATGTTAATTGGTAGATTTTCCCTATTGATAGCCTCGGCCACACTTTCTAGTACTTGAACATGTGTCCCAAAATCTGGTGAGATTACCAACAGATCATCTAAGTATGCGAATACTCGGTCCCGAAGATGTGCCGGGAACACTTTATCCATCAACCGACATAACCTTTGGGCCGCATTACACAACCCAAAAGTCATGACCGTGTATTGATAAAGTGGTCGGCCCGGTATAGTGAATGCGGTTTTTGCTCGGCTATTTTTCTCCAGTGGTATTTGCCAAAACGCATCCTTTAAGTCAACACTAGATATATAATGAGTATCACCAAGCCTACTAAGGAGCCCTTCAATATGCGGAAGTGGGTAGGCGTCTTTCACTGTGAGATAATTCAACTTACGTGCGTCTAAGCAAAGCCTACATTTTTCGCCTTTTCTGACGAAGGCCACTCGGTTTTTCCAGGGACTCTCGCTACGTTCAATGACCCCCAGTGAAATCATCCTATCCAGCTCCGCATACATCAGCTTCTGTACCGCTGGAGATACAGGATAATGCCTCTCTTTGACCGGAACAGCGCTACCCGTATCTATCGAGTGCTCCTCCAGAGTAGTTTTCCCCAAGCCTTTTTCTGCAAAACCCGAAAACTTGTTCATGACTGCAGTAAAGGTTTCTCGCTGCTCTACGGACAACTTGTGACTATTCGGATCTGTCGCTAACATATCTTCTTCCTCGATCAAGGGAATATTGTTTGTGGTTAAGGAATCAATACACGCTATTAAACCAAAAGCCTTCATAAAGTCAACACCCAAAAATAATTCTCGCTTTAGAGATGGAACCAAATAAAAACTGATTATTTCTGATTTATTTTTAAACTGAACACTTATCTTAATTACGCCTATGATGTCGTGTTTGCGACCAGCCGTCTGTATCCCTGCGCGGTATGGATGTATGTCTAGCGCTGCCTTTTTCGCAAATTCTAGGCAGTCTTTTCCTAAGCATGTCACGGTTGCTCCACTGTCGAGCAAACCTTCAATACTGTGTCCGTTGAGTTCAATTTTAGTGTAGAACCTCGTGTCTTCTCCTTCATACAATTTAGCCTCAGCAATTTCTTCTCTTTTTGCCTTTCTTACTTTGTACCTAGCTCTAGTTTTATCAGTTTTCGATGCTTTTTCCGCAAAAATTCTATGTTTAGCCTATTCGTACTCTACTATTCTTTGGTGTAATGGTTTTATAGGTGTTCGTGACGGTGATTCAAGGTCTGAAGAGATTTTTGCCTCTTCTTTTCTAACTAATAACTTAACCTGATTACTACCTAAGTCATTTTTTCCGTCGCGTTCTTCGGTTTGTACGGCTTTTACTGGGCGTCCGTTTGAGTCGAACTCGTCACCCCAGTTGTGGACGTGTTCGGAAACCGGTTTCCCTGACACCTTGGGCATTTTGGCGTAACTACACCTTCACGGCCGCATCTAAAACAAAATATGCGCCTATTGGGCGAAGGACAGTCTGCAAAACCGTGCCCCATTTGTTTACAGTTCCAGCACTGTGCCTCTCTAGTGCCACTGAAAGCATCTAAATCAAAACTCGGTTCACTCCTTCTCTCCTCAAAAGCCAACTCATTTACCCTTGCCGTCGCGTACTGGCTTTGATGTTGGTATACTTGTCGTTGATTTGCAAACAGGGTTTCCGCCCTTTTGCATTCGCTCCAGAATTGCACGAAGCTAGAAATCCGGATTGTCAAGATCAGTTGTGCCATTTGCGCCTTGAGATTTCCCTTCATTATTTCGATTACATTTTCTTCGACTAGTGGTACACGTTGCTGGTTTCTAAGTCTCAAAACAGCATTATAAAAATCTTCAAAGGGTTCCTGTGGTTGTTGTCTCCGATCCATGATCTGACGCTGAATGTCAAAGTCATTTTCGTACCTACGAAACTGAGTCACTAGAGCCTCTCTTAAATTTGGCCAGGATTGACAACAACCGAGACGTCTACGCATCCAGAACCACTCCAGAGCACTGCCACTTAGCAACTGATGGAAACTTCTCACTAGGTCAGACCAAGAACAGTTAAAATCGATGCACAGCATTTCCACGCGAAATACAAAATCCTCAACACTCATTGATCTTGGGTTGCCGTCAAACTTTAAGCCCCATTTATCCACCTCAACTCTGCGGTGCCCTTCAGGTGCCCTTCGTTCGGGTGGTGTCGCATAGTGATGCTGATGGACCGTCTGTTGTACCAAATTAAGGCCGTATGACGGCCCTGCCGGTTTTTCTTCAGCCGATGGGTAGCTCTCGCGTACGTGATGAAAGTGAGTGGTGGCTGTCTGTACAATGGTGGTGGTGGTTCTCCCAAATTTGGATTCGAAAAAGTAGGTCTTGTTGGTGGACGTTCGGCAAGTGGTGGTAGATGTCCCAGGTTCGGATAAGCTGAGGCAGGTCTCGATGGTGGTGGAAAAGGATAGGCTACTTTCGCCAGTGCAGGTGCTTCATTTGTCTGTGGCCCTGGCACTACTGATCGAATGCTGTCTTGCACGATTTGTGGCACTAATAGCTTCAGTCTCTGCTCCATCCCACGCATCATCTCTACCTGCGCCAACCCAACCGCCGACTGTACCTCTTCTCTCCAAGAGTCTCTCACCTCTCTCTGTCCAAAATCCAATGTACCTTTTTCTACCCTGACTGGTTTCTGCATCCTAAATTCCTGACGTACCCCCTTCGCGGTAATACTGCTATACTCAGGCGAAGTCAACGAGCTGTTGTCCGTTCGTGATCCTCTACTCAAGTCATGAGTGGTGTTTGACCTGTCCAGAGCTTTTGCCGCGGTGGCTTCCACTGCTACCAGAGCGTTGCTGCTCTTCGGTTTTGCCCCTGTCGACATATTGGGATTTTCTTATACTTTACTATTCTGTCGCGTCAACACCATGACAACCTTACTCGCCAAATAGAGTTCGTATCGGTAAAGATCCGAAGTAAAACCAAAATTTTTTTCTACAAATGTCAAAATATAATACCAAAAATGTTCAATACGAAAATATTTTTTTCGCTACTCAACCTGAGCTGAAATTAAATTCCCACCCAGTTTTTTGTTAGTTTGCGTCAATGCGCCAACAACTTTACCAAAAACTTTATCAAAAACCTGTATGAAATAGAGAAAATATACCAAAAGCAGTAAACAACAGTAATATATACCGGCCGAGGTCTACAAAAGGATTTATCCAATAATTAAGGAATTATAGCAAATATTTAAAGGTAGTAGTAATATATGTATCGACCAAGGTCTAAGAAGGACGCATAAAATAAGAAAAAGAATATGGTTCTAACGCAAAACTTATAAAATACCAAAAATCAGAAATAAATTATACCAAAATGCAGTAAAAATATACTTATACTATACCAAAATACGCAATATAATATATGGCAAAATAGACCTCACTGATGATATAGTCAGATTGCTTACATCTATAATTTAACGACAAAAACTTACTAAAGGCAATATATCTAGCAAACCAAACATTGGTTACCGCTTCACAACTATAGACTGATTCGATGATATTAACTGGTGGCGTAGAACTGAAAAAGCTGGCGTATCTTTAGCAAAATACCAGGAACTGAGGTTTTCTCTCAAGGTAACTTCTATTTAAATTCAAAAAAACACAATTCAATTTTTTAATTTTAATTTATCCCAAGTCTGGCTACTCTGTCGGAATTGCAGACATTTATTGGGTCCACCACAGTGTCTATTTACACTCGTCTCACTCGACCGACCCTCCCCGACATTCACCGCAGAGATAATGAAGTGTGACTGTAATTACAGTACGGCTCAAGATCAAAAACTTCGACCATTTAGTGACTCACTTTGCTCTGAGACTCGTTATATTGAGTGTTTTTTTTTCAAAATGTCTACCGCCGCCGAATGGTGGTGCTGTGTGCAGCTACGAAACACACCTTCAAGCTAATACTATTTTCATTACTTTAAAATGTTCTCGATTAAAGTAGCAACAACAAAACTTCAGACTCAAAGTGAGTCAAGTTTTGTGGGGTGAATCCCTCTACTGCGTCGTGTCACGGTGAGTCGGCTGACTGAGGCCAGCGTAAACCGACACCAACGGTGTTAAATTTTCAGCCGCCCAATTTTTCTTCACTGTAGCTTAGTCCATAAGTGTATATGTATTTTTACTTTTCTTTAGTTTGTATTTTAAAGTATAAATTTAGTTTCACTTAGCTTTAGTTTTATTTTAAGTAAGTGTGTTCACTTTTTTCACTTCACTGTAGCTTAGTTCATAGGTGTATATGTATTTTTACTTTTCTTTAGTTTGTATTTTAAAGTATAAATTTAGTTTCACTTAGCTTTAGTTTTATTTTAACTATGTGTGTTCACTTTTTTCACTTCACTGTAGCTTAGTCCATAGGTGTATATGTATTTTTACTTTTCTTTAGTTTGTATTTTAAAGTATAAATTTAGTTTCACTTAGCTTTAGTTTTATTTTAAGTAATTGTGTTCACTTTTTTTCACTTCACTGTAGCTTAGTCCATAAGTGTATATGTATTTTTACTTTTCTTTAGTTTGTATTTTAAAGTATAGTTAGTTTCACTTAGCTTTAGTTTTATTTTAAGTGTGTTAAATTTTTTTCACTTCACTGAAGCTTAGTCCCTAGGTGTATATGTATTTTTACTTTTCTTTAGTTTGTATTTTAAAGTACAGATTTAGTTTCATAAGTGCTTTCGTTTTATAGTTTTTCAATTTAAGTTTGGTGTTCACGTTTCCACTTTTGTTTAAGCGCCGTTGTTTACTATTAAATGCTTAAAAACCACTAGAGTATTCATGTTTATTTTTTTCTTTTTTGTTGCCCATGCTATAGATGGCTGCTGCTTAGCTTGTAGTGCATGTCGCATTTAGCTTTTTGATTCCAAGTTACTGCCTCCCAAGTTCAACGCTATACAATGGATTCCACAAAAAATTTATTTTATAAACTGCTGCTCATCCAGGGGAAAATCAATTAAAGTTGTTGTTGTCGTTGTCGCTTTTGTTTTGGGCTACGTTAATAGCACAGCTGAGTGCGAGATGTTGTCGAGATGGCCGTTTATCAGTTGCCTCTTTGGTTGTGCGCTGTCTCTGTGCCTCGCTTTACGTTGGCTCTTGGCATCGGCTGGTTGGTGTGTTCATGTGTGAGTGGTTGTTGCTTTTGTTTTTTTTCTTGCTGTGTCTCGTTTCTTTCCAACGGTGATTTTTGAGCTGAAAACGTTGCGTTCCACAATCAACACACAGAAAGATCAGGAATCGGAATCCAAGCGAACAGCCTCCGTTTTTCTCGTTGTTTTTTTTTTCTCTCTCTCTCGTTCTCACCGCAACAGGAAGGATGAAAAGCAACTGATGAACCAACTGAAACAATCACTAACATATGTGCACACCTAGGTAGTGCTGATTTGTTGTTGGGAGTATCACTAAGCTGATTTCACACGAGAAGCAAACGTCACACGGACGACGGCAGCGACGACCACACTGGCGTAGTCCACAAAGGTCCGCAACGCTGCCGAGGCAACGCCGTAGTTCGTTGCGTTGTATATTCGTCCGTTCCACCGACTGTACGGCCAACCGACCGACGCCCAAAACAACAAACGTACAATGCTTCTTTAGTTATTTACTGTCTACCTCGTTTTAGGTTTCTTTGTTGTGTTTTTATTTCAGTTTTCGTCTACATATATTTTTTTCTACTTCTTCGCGGCAATGGTGCATGAACTGTTCACAATTTCTTTTCTTTACTTTTTGGTATATATATCTGTTTGTATTTTATTTAAAAAAAGGAGATTCATTTAATTTAATTTGCACTTTGCTGTTCTGTTTAATGGTTTCGACGCCATTCATTTTCAGCATGTATCTTTTTCTTAATTTTTTTTTTTTATTTTATTTTACTCAAGACTAGCGCGACCGGCCGCAGTGCCATAACTTATTGCTTTTACCACTCCCGAGCAACTGACTTTATCCTTGCGGTATGCTCGAAGCAATCCTACGATACAACTTGCTGAGCTTTTGATGCCGTTTTGGACCTCGCGTGATGTGCAAAAACTCATCGAGTTTTAGAAGCTCGGCCGTGATTGGTAGAGAGCCACCTGCTGGAGCATTAACTTTTAGAAGTTAAGCCACGATTGGCGAGTCGAGTAACCGTAACAAAAGCTTATGTTTGTTTGTTCTTAAAGCTTTTCTCATGCTCGAGCCGAAAACTAGAGGCGCTAATACAAATTTACTGACCGTTCAGTTTAAATTTAATTCCAAAATTCCCTTAGCTTGTTTTATCTAACTGCAAAAAAAATTCCATCCGCTTTAAAATAGACAGACTATTTACTGTGACAAACTGTATTAACTGTGTTCAAAATGGGTTTGATGATAATAAGCACAAAGCATTTGATAAAAAATGCCCGGTTTTCTTAAGAGAAAAAGAGATACAAGCTATCATAACTCTTGAAAAAGTTGACAGAAAGAAAGCAACAACAACATACAAAGAGCGCCACCATCATGGATCATCTACATTTGCCTCTGTTGCCTCGAATCAAATGCAAAATATAGCACCAAAAACAACATCAACATCAGTCACGAAAGAAGTACAGTCTCCTCAGCCCTCAAGCAGTAATACTAGAGAGAGAGTAAATTACTCCGACCTGTTAAGCAACGAAGATGAAACGTTTGAAGTCAACTCAACTAAAATAAATACAGAAAAAAAAAGGTTAAAATTCTTCCAAGAAACTTATCTAATAGAGCTAAATTAAACTTAAAAAAAATGATGAACAACACAAAAAAGAATGCCTCTCAATCAAAAGTAAAGAACGACCTAGACGACATTGATTCCTCAGAATCGATGTCATGTGATATAGAATGATAATTATCTCTCTATTTATGTTATATACGATATATTTTAAGTATACTTACAATTTAAACTTGTCATTAGAAAACTACTCTTCCTCTCTTCTATCTTCGCCTCTTGGGGCCTCTCCTCATAACTATTATGTGCAAATTATTAAATATCGCTCTCATTTGTTATTGTATTTCAATTTATTCAATAAAATTATCATTAATTTTCTGCCATCTATTATAAAATGTCATTAAAAATACTCCAATGGAATATGAATGGCTACAAAAATAATTATAATGAGTTGTTAAGACTAATCAAGATTCACAACATTAAAATAATCACTATCCAAGAATCCCACATTAACCAACATTCTCCAAACTTACCAATCCCAAGCAACTTTTCTCTATATAACCTTAATTCGACAAACTCTCATGGTGGTGTAGCCATCCTCATACACAACTCAATTCAACATAAGCAACTATCTCTAAATAATGATTTTGACGCAATTGCTTTTGAGGTTCATTCCAAAATTAAGTTTAAAATATTTTCTGCATATATTCCACCATCAGACAATTTCCAAAGCTACAATCTAGAAAATGTTCTTAGCCACCACGATGGTTCATCTCTAATTACAGGAGACTTCAATGGCTGGCACAAGAACTGGGGATCTAAAAAAAATAATCGAAAAGGAAATATAATGGCAAATTTTATTAACCAATCCAACTACGTCATTCTGAACGACAAGTCCCCTACTCACTTTTCAACACACAACACCTTGACACATGTCGACCTTACGTTCTGCACTGCAAACCTCAGTATATGTGCCGAATGGAAAATTTTAAGTGACCTCTGCGGTAGTGACCACTTCCCAATCGTTATTTCTATGTTTCCAATTCAGCAACAACAAAAAGCAGAGAACAAACCAAAATTTAAAACAGAACTAGCCAATTGGCAACTCTTTGTAAACAAATGCACACAATTTGAATACCTTAGACCAGCTTCGACAAACGTAAATGTAGAAGCCGCCAACGTAAAAAAAATAATTTTACAATCAGCAAACGAATCTATCCCTTATTCACACCCTAAAAATAAGGCTCGATCAGTTCCTTGGTGGAACAATGACTTAAATGAACTTAAAAAAGAAAAAAATAGACTCTGGTACCAATTCCGAAGAAACATGACACAGCAGAATCTGCTTATGTACAAGAAAGTAAATGCGGTTTTAAAACTCGAAATTAAAATAGTCAAGAGAAAATCAATTGAATGTTTCACCTCAGATATTAAACCTACCACCCCAATCTCCAAAATATGGAATAATATACGACGTTTTTGCGGTTATAAAATTTCTCATGGTATTCACTGTATACAATCACCTAATGATCCCACAAAAATCTTAACAGTCAATAATGATATAGCTAACGAATTCTGTACCATCTGGTCAAACAGCTCTGCAGATACAAATTTTCCCCTGCAATTCCAACAAAAAAAGGCCTCGATATTACTAATCATCCCCAACAACCCAAGCTCCAAAGCAAAGTCAATAGAACAAGATATAAGCATGATAGAATTTAATGCAGCCTTAAGCAAACTGAAAGGTAAAACAGCAGGTAATGATAGAATATCCTATCCAATGATCCGGAACTCTCCACTCATTTTTAAAACTCGCTTACTTAATCTTTATAATTCCATCTTCAAAAACAAAATCCCTCAATCGTTTAAATTTAGTAAGGTTATTCCAATTCTTAAACCTAAAAGGGACAAAAGATATATTTCATCATACAGACCAATATCTTTGAATCTTTGTTTTGCAAAAATTTTAGACAAAATAATTGCCAATAGGCTATGGTGGTTTGTGAATACTAACAAACTCCTTGATAGTCGTCAATTGGGATTCAAGACAGGCAAATCCCCAGCAGATTCTCTATTATATATAGACTACCTGACTGCTAATTGCCTCTCATCAAAAAATCACTTAACAATCATATCGTTGGACTTTGAAAAGGCTTATGACAAAATAGGAGTGCATACAATAATAGACCAGCTAGTTTCCTGGAAAGTAGGACCAAAAATAGTGAACTACGTCCGTAGCTTTATGACTACCCGACTTATAGCTGTCAGGGTAGGTGGTACAATTTCCAAAGTAGGACATCTTCAGAACGGTATAACCCAAGGATCCCCTCTTTCGGTGATTCTCTTCCTGATAGCTTATAACAAACTATGCTCAACGATATCTTTGCACAGGAATATCAACTTCTGTGCATACGCTGATGATTTTAATATCATTATTAAATCAAATAATGTCAAAAACCCTATTATTAACCTTAACGATCTCTTCCAAGACATTCAGAACTGGTGCAACTACTCAGGAGCTATTCTCTCTTCCACTAAATGCAAATACATCCACATTTGCCGAAAACACAATTGCCAATGTACAGTACTTTCTAATAATACTCATCTAGACTTTACTGAAAATTTAAAAATTCTGGGAGTCATATTAAACAAGAAATATAAATGGAACTCACATATTGAATTCCTAAGTTCTTCCCTAACAAAACAACTTGCTATTGTCAAATGCTTATCGTCCCCAAAATTTAACTGCAACACGAGTTCCCTAATCACACTTGTCAATTCTTTGATTATATCTAAACTAAGCTATGGACTGTTTTTATTTGGATACGCACCTAAATCACAGTTGAATAAACTGAAAACTATCCTGAATGCATCCCTCAGAGCTGCACTTGGTGCACTACGGTCAACCCCGATAAATAATATGTTATTTGAAGCAAATATTCCAACCCTAGAAAACTTAGCAGACCTAACAACATCACGACTTATAAGCTCACTTCTAAGCAGCCAAGACAATCCGTTCAGCAACATTATAAAGAGCCTTAGCAGAAGAGTCAGACCTTTGAAAACAATGCCAGCTATAGCGAGAATTATACGTTTTTCCAACGAATTGAACCTACCAGTCAAGCCGCTGACTAAAATAAAATCTGCAAGCCCCCCGTGGAATCTTAAGTCTAGCTCAATTAATACGTCTCTTAGCGATTTACAAAAGTTGAATACAAATCATAATACATTACAGGAGACTTCAATGGCTGGCACAAGAACTGGGGATCTAAAAAAAATAATCGAAAAGGAAATATAATGGCAAATTTTATTAACCAATCCAACTACGTCATTCTGAACGACAAGTCCCCTACTCACTTTTCAACACACAACACCTTGACACATGTCGACCTTACGTTCTGCACTGCAAACCTCAGTATATGTGCCGAATGGAAAATTTTAAGTGACCTCTGCGGTAGTGACCACTTCCCAATCGTTATTTCTATGTTTCCAATTCAGCAACAACAAAAAGCAGAGAACAAACCAAAATTTAAAACAGAACTAGCCAATTGGCAACTCTTTGTAAACAAATGCACACAATTTGAATACCTTAGACCAGCTTCGACAAACGTAAATGTAGAAGCCGCCAACGTAAAAAAAATAATTTTACAATCAGCAAACGAATCTATCCCTTATTCACACCCTAAAAATAAGGCTCGATCAGTTCCTTGGTGGAACAATGACTTAAATGAACTTAAAAAAGAAAAAAATAGACTCTGGTACCAATTCCGAAGAAACATGACACAGCAGAATCTGCTTATGTACAAGAAAGTAAATGCGGTTTTAAAACTCGAAATTAAAATAGTCAAGAGAAAATCAATTGAATGTTTCACCTCAGATATTAAACCTACCACCCCAATCTCCAAAATATGGAATAATATACGACGTTTTTGCGGTTATAAAATTTCTCATGGTATTCACTGTATACAATCACCTAATGATCCCACAAAAATCTTAACAGTCAATAATGATATAGCTAACGAATTCTGTACCATCTGGTCAAACAGCTCTGCAGATACAAATTTTCCCCTGCAATTCCAACAAAAAAAGGCCTCGATATTACTAATCATCCCCAACAACCCAAGCTCCAAAGCAAAGTCAATAGAACAAGATATAAGCATGATAGAATTTAATGCAGCCTTAAGCAAACTGAAAGGTAAAACAGCAGGTAATGATAGAATATCCTATCCAATGATCCGGAACTCTCCACTCATTTTTAAAACTCGCTTACTTAATCTTTATAATTCCATCTTCAAAAACAAAATCCCTCAATCGTTTAAATTTAGTAAGGTTATTCCAATTCTTAAACCTAAAAGGGACAAAAGATATATTTCATCATACAGACCAATATCTTTGAATCTTTGTTTTGCAAAAATTTTAGACAAAATAATTGCCAATAGGCTATGGTGGTTTGTGAATACTAACAAACTCCTTGATAGTCGTCAATTGGGATTCAAGACAGGCAAATCCCCAGCAGATTCTCTATTATATATAGACTACCTGACTGCTAATTGCCTCTCATCAAAAAATCACTTAACAATCATATCGTTGGACTTTGAAAAGGCTTATGACAAAATAGGAGTGCATACAATAATAGACCAGCTAGTTTCCTGGAAAGTAGGACCAAAAATAGTGAACTACGTCCGTAGCTTTATGACTACCCGACTTATAGCTGTCAGGGTAGGTGGTACAATTTCCAAAGTAGGACATCTTCAGAACGGTATAACCCAAGGATCCCCTCTTTCGGTGATTCTCTTCCTGATAGCTTATAACAAACTATGCTCAACGATATCTTTGCACAGGAATATCAACTTCTGTGCATACGCTGATGATTTTAATATCATTATTAAATCAAATAATGTCAAAAACCCTATTATTAACCTTAACGATCTCTTCCAAGACATTCAGAACTGGTGCAACTACTCAGGAGCTATTCTCTCTTCCACTAAATGCAAATACATCCACATTTGCCGAAAACACAATTGCCAATGTACAGTACTTTCTAATAATACTCATCTAGACTTTACTGAAAATTTAAAAATTCTGGGAGTCATATTAAACAAGAAATATAAATGGAACTCACATATTGAATTCCTAAGTTCTTCCCTAACAAAACAACTTGCTATTGTCAAATGCTTATCGTCCCCAAAATTTAACTGCAACACGAGTTCCCTAATCACACTTGTCAATTCTTTGATTATATCTAAACTAAGCTATGGACTGTTTTTATTTGGATACGCACCTAAATCACAGTTGAATAAACTGAAAACTATCCTGAATGCATCCCTCAGAGCTGCACTTGGTGCACTACGGTCAACCCCGATAAATAATATGTTATTTGAAGCAAATATTCCAACCCTAGAAAACTTAGCAGACCTAACAACATCACGACTTATAAGCTCACTTCTAAGCAGCCAAGACAATCCGTTCAGCAACATTATAAAGAGCCTTAGCAGAAGAGTCAGACCTTTGAAAACAATGCCAGCTATAGCGAGAATTATACGTTTTTCCAACGAATTGAACCTACCAGTCAAGCCGCTGACTAAAATAAAATCTGCAAGCCCCCCGTGGAATCTTAAGTCTAGCTCAATTAATACGTCTCTTAGCGATTTACAAAAGTTGAATACAAATCATAATCAATACAGAGTAATGTTTCTAGACCTAAAACTAAAAATGAATGATTATACATTTATATATTCGGATGGATCCTACATAGACGGCAAGGCCACATATAGCATCACCAACGAAAATGAAGTCCTAAGAATCTCCAACCTCCCTTTCTATAGTACTATTTTCTCAGCAGAAATGATTGCTATACTAGAGGCTATAAAACTGCTCGAAAACAAAATAGGTAAATTTGCAATTTGCTCAGATTCTCTTTCAACCCTCGAGGCCATTTTAAACATCAACAACAAAGATTACTATGTGCTGCTGATAAGAAATCTTCTGATCAGTAAATACCCAAAGTTTGTTTTAATATGGATTCCTGGGCATGTACAAATTGCAGGCAACGAATTTGCAGACCAAGCTGCAAAACAGGCTCACCTAGCTCCCCTTATAACCACCCACAATTTTAATGTTAATGATATTAAAAAACACATCAAGAAAGAATTCCAAAAAAGACAATCAGTCATCTGGAATATTACTAACAATTGGTACCAAAATGTAAACTTAAGAAAACTTTCTGCCATACAATTTCTGCCTTCAGATCCAACCGAAATAAACAGACTGGACATCATTAAATTCGAACGCCTCAGAATGGGCCATACTAAACTAACTCACGGACACTTAATGACCAATAACCCCCCCCCCCGACCTGCTCCTGCAATCAAGATTCTTACATTACACTTCACCACTTCCTCTCAGATTGTTCAATTTTTGATCGCCATAGAAATCAAACCTTCAGTAATATGAACCCTCTCTCACTTCTTTCCGTTCCCTCATCCAAATCAATATACTTAATCACGAAATTCCTAAAAAGAACTAACCTTTACAAAGACATATAAATTCAAATTTTTCTATCTGTAAAAGTAAAGATACTTAAAAAATACGTTACTAAGCTTAAGGCTCTAGGCTATAGCTTCATATATATATATCTATAAATATATATATACAATTAGTTTGTAAACAGTATTTATAAGCTAATTTGTTAAATAAATAAATAAATAAATTTACTGTGACATATACTGTGTAAGGACGGACTAAAAAGAACCAATTATAGTAAATATACTATCGGTTGGCGACCGCCGTCCAACGGAATGTTCAAAGTAAAATACGCGTTGGAGTCACTGAGCGAGATTAAGTCGTTTTTTTGCAGAAGGTTTCGAAAACCAACACGATGACGACTAAGATAGACAAGAGAAGAAAAAAAAAAACCTAAAACTGAGCAGAGTGAATAAGCCGATGCCATTTTTTTTTTGTTTCCTGTTCAAAGTTGAATTTAAATTCAAATTCATTTTTGAACAGGAACCCAAAATGTGCGTCCGTTTGTTCTTGGTAGTAGTTTAGGCGCACCTGACAAACCCAGTTATCGTGAGAACATCCCGGTTTGAGTGATAAATGGGAAAACTGGTGCCCTCTTACTGGTTTAATTCACAATTCAACGCTACACAGAATAAAACGAGGAAGAAAATTCCCCAGCTATTCGCGGTTATTGTTTGAGATCTTTGGCGTGGAAGACACCAATGGGTTTCCCATGGCAATCTTCTAGCTCATATAAACTACTGCCTACCACTCTCAAAATTCGACATTTAGGCCCCTATTATGTAAAATAACTCAACTTAAGTTGACTAGATTCAACTAAATTTTTTTCATATAACGTATTACATTTATTTTAGTTGAACCATGTAGTTTGCTTTAATCTTTTAAGAATTTTCAAACAACATAGTTCAACTGGAATTTTTTGCTTAATTTCGCGCTGATTTGCTTCGAAAAGTCACTTAGTTGAAAATTCCGTCTGAAAACTTCTTGTCCTGGATAATATTTTACATTACGACACCGAGTGTTATATTTCGTTGCGGTCTGTTCATAACTCTGATGTAAATATTTTCTGACTTTGTCCCTCACTAGGTCTTGTTCTAGGTGTTTCGGTAGAATCATTACGTCTGGCTCACTTAGTAACTGAAGTTTTCTGGCTATGTTGTAGGCACTGGCGTGTGTTATCATGTTAGTTCCAAACAAAGCAAAATACGGTGTCATACCTATGGCTGAATGCACAGATGATCGCAACGCACACTCAATCCCGGAGAGATTTGCGTCCCACTCGCTCTGATCTGTATCTAAGTAAGATCTAATGGCTGCCAGTATCGACTGGTTAACTCGCTCTGAAGCGTTTGCTTGGGGTGCGTAATTCCCTGTCCTTGTGTGCTGAATCCCAAACGTGGCAGTCATGTCTGCGAATTCTTTGGCAATGAACTGTTTGCCATTATCTGACCATATCGACTCCGGTGTTCCAAACTTGTGAAAAACTTTTGTCACTAGAAACTCAACTACCCTTTTCGCTGATGCTTTCGCCATCGCTTTCAGAAGGACATATTTTGAAAAATGGTCTAAAACTATGAAAATGAAGGAATTTTCCCTTTTCGACCTCACATAGGGCCCCAGAAAATCGATATAAATTCTCTGAAATGGACGCAGTGTGATCGCTTCTTTACCCATTGGTGGTCTAAGTACATTGTTTGCTGGTTTACTTTCCTTACATACCTTACAGTTTTGAACGAATTGCCTGACTTGAACATTCATATTAGGCCAGTAAAAATATTCTTTCACCCTTTTTAGCGTTTTCGCGAATCTCCCATGAGAAGCTTCTGAGGGTTCGTGAGAGTTTTTAATGATCTCGTCAGTCAAAACGGCTGGGACCCAAAGTTTCCAAGCGAAATCTTCGCTCAGGGGTTCCCCGTCGTACGGAATCGTGCGTTTATATATTCTGCCTTCTATAATCCTGATATCTGGAAGTTGGTCTTCATTCTTTTCTACACATTCTAACAAATCTTTGTATTCTTCATTTTTGAAAGCCTCAGAGTCTAGATCCATGAGTGATTTCACCGTTAAACTTACCTCGTCCATGTCGTATCTGGACAAAGTGTCGGGGACAATGTTTTTCGTACCTTTTCGGTGCTGTATACTGAAACTAAAGCCCTGCAGAAGTAAGCTCCATCGAGCAAGCCTACCACTTAATTCTTTGTGTGACATCAGCCACTGTAAACTTGAATGATCAGTGATCACGGAAAACGGCATCAGCTCAATATACCATCGGAATTCTTTTATGGACGCAACCACCGCTAGACACTCTCGCTCGGTGATGGAATAATTTTTTTGTGCTGACGACAACTTTTGCGAAAAATATGCAATTGGGTGGCATACGTCGTCTCTCTGAAATAAAACTCCCCCAATTCCTACGTCTGAGGCGTCACACTGCACACGGTAAAAACGGTTTTTCAAAATCAGGGTTTCTTAAAACGGGACTAGATACGAGAGCCTGCTTCAGCTTATCGAATGCTTCTTTAGCTTCTACTGTAAAACTAAATTCTTTTCTTTTTTTCAAGTTATCAAAGATCGGAGCGGCAATAGTAGCAAAATCTTTAATGAACCGCCTATACCAACCGGTAACTCCCATAAAACTCCTGACTTGCCTAGCCGTTTTCGGGTACGTGAAACGCTGAATCGCTTCAATTTTACCGAGGTCTACCTTCAATTTACCACCGCCGACTATATACCCTAGATACTTTATTTCACGAAAACAAAATTTTGACTTCGCAATGTTAATTGGTAGATTTTCCCTATTGATAGCCTCGGCCACACTTTCTAGTACTTGAACATGTGTCCCAAAATCTGGTGAGATTACCAACAGATCATCTAAGTATGCGAATACTCGGTCCCGAAGATGTGCCGGGAACACTTTATCCATCAACCGACATAACCTTTGGGCCGCATTACACAACCCAAAAGTCATGACCGTGTATTGATAAAGTGGTCGGCCCGGTATAGTGAATGCGGTTTTTGCTCGGCTATTTTTCTCCAGTGGTATTTGCCAAAACGCATCCTTTAAGTCAACACTAGATATATAATGAGTATCACCAAGCCTACTAAGGAGCCCTTCAATATGCGGAAGTGGGTAGGCGTCTTTCACTGTGAGATAATTCAACTTACGTGCGTCTAAGCAAAGCCTACATTTTTCGCCTTTTCTGACGAAGGCCACTCGGTTTTTCCAGGGACTCTCGCTACGTTCAATGACCCCCAGTGAAATCATCCTATCCAGCTCCGCATACATCAGCTTCTGTACCGCTGGAGATACAGGATAATGCCTCTCTTTGACCGGAACAGCGCTACCCGTATCTATCGAGTGCTCCTCCAGAGTAGTTTTCCCCAAGCCTTTTTCTGCAAAACCCGAAAACTTGTTCATGACTGCAGTAAAGGTTTCTCGCTGCTCTACGGACAACTTGTGACTATTCGGATCTGTCGCTAACATATCTTCTTCCTCGATCAAGGGAATATTGTTTGTGGTTAAGGAATCAATACACGCTATTAAACCAAAAGCCTTCATAAAGTCAACACCCAAAAATAATTCTCGCTTTAGAGATGGAACCAAATAAAAACTGATTATTTCTGATTTATTTTTAAACTGAACACTTATCTTAATTACGCCTATGATGTCGTGTTTGCGACCAGCCGTCTGTATCCCTGCGCGGTATGGATGTATGTCTAGCGCTGCCTTTTTCGCAAATTCTAGGCAGTCTTTTCCTAAGCATGTCACGGTTGCTCCACTGTCGAGCAAACCTTCAATACTGTGTCCGTTGAGTTAAATTTTAGTGTAGAACCTCGTGTCTTCTCCTTCATACAATTTAGCCTCAGCAATTTCTTCTCTTTTTGCCTTTCTTACTTTGTACCTAGCTCTAGTTTTATCAGTTTTCGATGCTTTTTCCGCAAAAATTCTATGTTTAGCCTATTCGTACTCTACTATTCTTTGGTGTAATGGTTTTATAGGTGTTCGTGACGGTGATTCAAGGTCTGAAGAGATTTTTGCCTCTTCTTTTCTAACTAATAACTTAACCTGATTACTACCTAAGTCATTTTTTCCGTCGCGTTCTTCGGTTTGTACGGCTTTTACTGGGCGTCCGTTTGAGTCGAACTCGTCACCCCAGTTGTGGACGTGTTCGGAAACCGGTTTCCCTGACACCTTGGGCATTTTGGCGTAACTACACCTTCACGGCCGCATCTAAAACAAAATATGCGCCTATTGGGCGAAGGACAGTCTGCAAAACCGTGCCCCATTTGTTTACAGTTCCAGCACTGTGCCTCTCTAGTGCCACTGAAAGCATCTAAATCAAAACTCGGTTCACTCCTTCTCTCCTCAAAAGCCAACTCATTTACCCTTGCCGTCGCGTACTGGCGTTGATGTTGGTATACTTGTCGTTGATTTGCAAACAGGGTTTCCGCCCTTTTGCATTCGCTCCAGAATTGCACGAAGCTAGAAATCCGGATTGTCAAGATCAGTTGTGCCATTTGCGCCTTGAGATTTCCCTTCATTATTTCGATTACATTTTCTTCGACTAGTGGTACACGTTGCTGGTTTCTAAGTCTCAAAACAGCATTATAAAAATCTTCAAAGGGTTCCTGTGGTTGTTGTCTCCGATCCATGATCTGACGCTGAATGTCAAAGTCATTTTCGTACCTACGAAACTGAGTCACTAGAGCCTCTCTTAAATTTGGCCAGGATTGACAACAACCGAGACGTCTACGCATCCAGAACCACTCCAGAGCACTGCCACTTAGCAACTGATGGAAACTTCTCACTAGGTCAGACCAAGAACAGTTAAAATCGATGCACAGCATTTCCACGCGAAATACAAAATCCTCAACACTCATTGATCTTGGGTTGCCGTCAAACTTTAAGCCCCATTTATCCACCTCAACTCTGCGGTGCCCTTCAGGTGCCCTTCGTTCGGGTGGTGTCGCATAGTGATGCTGATGGACCGTCTGTTGTACCAAATTAAGGCCGTATGACGGCCCTGCCGGTTTTTCTTCAGCCGATGGGTAGCTCTCGCGTACGTGATGAAAGTGAGTGGTGGCTGTCTGTACAATGGTGGTGGTGGTTCTCCCAAATTTGGATTCGAAAAAGTAGGTCTTGTTGGTGGACGTTCGGCAAGTGGTGGTAGATGTCCCAGGTTCGGATAAGCTGAGGCAGGTCTCGATGGTGGTGGAAAAGGATAGGCTACTTTCGCCAGTGCAGGTGCTTCATTTGTCTGTGGCCCTGGCACTACTGATCGAATGCTGTCTTGCACGATTTGTGGCACTAATAGCTTCAGTCTCTGCTCCATCCCACGCATCATCTCTACCTGCGCCAACCCAACCGCCGACTGTACCTCTTCTCTCCAAGAGTCTCTCACCTCTCTCTGTCCAAAATCCAATGTACCTTTTTCTACCCTGACTGGTTTCTGCATCCTAAATTCCTGACGTACCCCCTTCGCGGTAATACTGCTATACTCAGGCGAAGTCAACGAGCTGTTGTCCGTTCGTGATCCTCTACTCAAGTCATGAGTGGTGTTTGACCTGTCCAGAGCTTTTGCCGCGGTGGCTTCCACTGCTACCAGAGCGTTGCTGCTCTTCGGTTTTGCCCCTGTCGACATATTGGGATTTTCTTATACTTTACTATTCTGTCGCGTCAACACCATGACAACCTTACTCGCCAAATAGAGTTCGTATCGGTAAAGATCCGAAGTAAAACCAAAATTTTTTTCTACAAATGTCAAAATATAATACCAAAAATGTTCAATACGAAAATATTTTTTTCGCTACTCAACCTGAGCTGAAATTAAATTCCCACCCAGTTTTTTGTTAGTTTGCGTCAATGCGCCAACAACTTTACCAAAAACTTTATCAAAAACCTGTATGAAATAGAGAAAATATACCAAAAGCAGTAAACAACAGTAATATATACCGGCCGAGGTCTACAAAAGGATTTATCCAATAATTAAGGAATTATAGCAAATATTTAAAGGTAGTAGTAATATATGTATCGACCAAGGTCTAAGAAGGACGCATAAAATAAGAAAAAGAATATGGTTCTAACGCAAAACTTATAAAATACCAAAAATCAGAAATAAATTATACCAAAATGCAGTAAAAATATACTTATACTATACCAAAATACGCAATATAATATATGGCAAAATAGACCTCACTGATGATATAGTCAGATTGCTTACATCTATAATTTAACGACAAAAACTTACTAAAGGCAATATATCTAGCAAACCAAACATTGGTTACCGCTTCACAACTATAGACTGATTCGATGATATTAACTGGTGGCGTAGAACTGAAAAAGCTGGCGTATCTTTAGCAAAATACCAGGAACTGAGGTTTTCTCTCAAGGTAACTTCTATTTAAATTCAAAAAAACACAATTCAATTTTTTAATTTTAATTTATCCCAAGTCTGGCTACTCTGTCGGAATTGCAGACATTTATTGGGTCCACCACAGTGTCTATTTACACTCGTCTCACTCGACCGACCCTCCCCGACATTCACCGCAGAGATAATGAAGTGTGACTGTAATTACAGTACGGCTCAAGATCAAAAACTTCGACCATTTAGTGACTCACTTTGCTCTGAGACTCGTTATATTGAGTGTTTTTTTTTCAAAATGTCTACCGCCGCCAAATGGTGGTGCTGTGTGCAGCTACGAAACACACCTTCAAGCTAATACTATTTTCATTACTTTAAAATGTTCTCGATTAAAGTAGCAACAACAAAACTTCAGACTCAAAGTGAGTCAAGTTTTGTGGGGTGAATCCCTCTACTGCGTCGTGTCACGGTGAGTCGGCTGACTGAGGCCAGCGTAAACCGACACCAACGGTGTTAAATTTTCAGCCGCCCAATTTTTCTTCACTGTAGCTTAGTCCATAAGTGTATATGTATTTTTACTTTTCTTTAGTTTGTATTTTAAAGTATAAATTTAGTTTCACTTAGCTTTAGTTTTATTTTAAGTAAGTGTGTTCACTTTTTTCACTTCACTGTAGCTTAGTTCATAGGTGTATATGTATTTTTACTTTTCTTTAGTTTGTATTTTAAAGTATAAATTTAGTTTCACTTAGCTTTAGTTTTATTTTAACTATGTGTGTTCACTTTTTTCACTTCACTGTAGCTTAGTCCATAGGTGTATATGTATTTTTACTTTTCTTTAGTTTGTATTTTAAAGTATAAATTTAGTTTCACTTAGCTTTAGTTTTATTTTAAGTAATTGTGTTCACTTTTTTTCACTTCACTGTAGCTTAGTCCATAAGTGTATATGTATTTTTACTTTTCTTTAGTTTGTATTTTAAAGTATAGTTAGTTTCACTTAGCTTTAGTTTTATTTTAAGTGTGTTAAATTTTTTTCACTTCACTGAAGCTTAGTCCATAGGTGTATATGTATTTTTACTTTTCTTTAGTTTGTATTTTAAAGTACAGATTTAGTTTCATAAGTGCTTTCGTTTTATAGTTTTTCAATTTAAGTTTGGTGTTCACGTTTCCACTTTTGTTTAAGCGCCGTTGTTTACTATTAAATGCTTAAAAACCACTAGAGTATTCATGTTTATTTTTTTCTTTTTTGTTGCCCATGCTATAGATGGCTGCTGCTTAGCTTGTAGTGCATGTCGCATTTAGCTTTTTGATTCCAAGTTACTGCCTCCCAAGTTCAACGCTATACAATGGATTCCACAAAAAATTTATTTTATAAACTGCTGCTCATCCAGGGGAAAATCAATTAAAGTTGTTGTTGTCGTTGTCGCTTTTGTTTTGGGCTACGTTAATAGCACAGCTGAGTGCGAGATGTTGTCGAGATGGCCGTTTATCAGTTGCCTCTTTGGTTGTGCGCTGTCTCTGTGCCTCGCTTTACGTTGGCTCTTGGCATCGGCTGGTTGGTGTGTTCATGTGTGAGTGGTTGTTGCTTTTGTTTTTTTTCTTGCTGTGTCTCGTTTCTTTCCAACGGTGATTTTTGAGCTGAAAACGTTGCGTTCCACAATCAACACACAGAAAGATCAGGAATCGGAATCCAAGCGAACAGCCTCCGTTTTTCTCGTTGTTTTTTTTTTCTCTCTCTCTCGTTCTCACCGCAACAGGAAGGATGAAAAGCAACTGATGAACCAACTGAAACAATCACTAACATATGTGCACACCTAGGTAGTGCTGATTTGTTGTTGGGAGTATCACTAAGCTGATTTCACACGAGAAGCAAACGTCACACGGACGACGGCAGCGACGACCACACTGGCGTAGTCCACAAAGGTCCGCAACGCTGCCGAGGCAACGCCGTAGTTCGTTGCGTTGTATATTCGTCCGTTCCACCGACTGTACGGCCAACCGACCGACGCCCAAAACAACAAACGTACAATGCTTCTTTAGTTATTTACTGTCTACCTCGTTTTAGGTTTCTTTGTTGTGTTTTTATTTCAGTTTTCGTCTACATATATTTTTTTCTACTTCTTCGCGGCAATGGTGCATGAACTGTTCACAATTTCTTTTCTTTACTTTTTGGTATATATATCTGTTTGTATTTTATTTAAAAAAAGGAGATTCATTTAATTTAATTTGCACTTTGCTGTTCTGTTTAATGGTTTCGACGCCATTCATTTTCAGCATGTATCTTTTTCTTAATTTTTTTTTTTTATTTTATTTTACTCAAGACTAGCGCGACCGGCCGCAGTGCCATAACTTATTGCTTTTACCACTCCCGAGCAACTGACTTTATCCTTGCGGTATGCTCGAAGCAATCCTACGATACAACTTGCTGAGCTTTTGATGCCGTTTTGGACCTCGCGTGATGTGCAAAAACTCATCGAGTTTTAGAAGCTCGGCCGTGATTGGTAGAGAGCCACCTGCTGGAGCATTAACTTTTAGAAGTTAAGCCACGATTGGCGAGTCGAGTAACCGTAACAAAAGCTTATGTTTGTTTGTTCTTAAAGCTTTTCTCATGCTCGAGCCGAAAACTAGAGGCGCTAATACAAATTTACTGACCGTTCAGTTTAAATTTAATTCCAAAATTCCCTTAGGGCCATTTTGTTCACAAAGGGTATAAATATGATTTAATTCGGGGATAACTATCTCTAGGTTAATTTTATACCAAGCGTATAAATCGGGAGATAAAAAAGTGGGTTTGTTCACATTTTATCCCAGCTTTATGCTTAGAGCATAAATTCGCTCTCAGTTTATCTCGATTTCCATTGGAATGTTAGAGTGTTGCTCATTAATTAAAAAATGTGTGGGGATTTTTGGTTTATTTTTGCGAATTTGAGGGTTAGAGTGAACACTAGCTAAAAATGGATCGCTGATTTTGCATCTGATGTCAGAATTTCAAAATTCTAACATTTTTCTACACAGGGCTGCCAACTAAACATTTTTTTAAGAATTTTAAACATGAAGAAACAGTATTGGGGGTTACTTCTTCCGAATCTGGTGTCAGAATTTTAAAATTCAAGATGGCGGATAAAGTTGCCACCTAATTTCTTGTTTATTTATGCGAAATAAATTTCTCTGGGAGAAACACTAGGTAAAATTGGGTCGCTGATTCCGAATCCGTTGTCAGAATTTCAAAACTCGAAAATTGTTCTACACGTAGGGGTGCCACCTAAAAATGTTTTATTTTAAGAATTTTCAACATGAGGAAAGAGTATTGGGGGCCGCTGAGTTCGAATCTGAAGTCAGAAATTTAAAATTCAAGATGGTGGATAGGGTTGCCACCTTAATTTTTTGTATTTTTATGAATTCGGGGCTGGCAAAAAAAAAATGGTATACAAAAAATGGGTCGCTGAATCCGAATCCGTGGCCAGAATTTAAATATGATAAAGTTTTGAAATAATAGGGTTGCCACCTAATAATATGTATTTTTTAGAATTTTAAACATCATTTAACAGTATTAGGGAGCCACTGATTTCGAATCTGAAGTCAGAACTATAAAATGCAAAATGGTGGATAGGGTTGCCACCTTAATTTTTTGTATTTTTATGAATTCGGGGCTGGCAAAAAAAATGGTACATCAAAAATGGGTCGCTGAATACGAATCCACGGTCAGAATTTCAAAATTATAAAGTTTTGAAATAATAGGGTTGCCACCTAATAATATGTATTTTTAAGAATTTTAAACATCATTTAACAGTGTTAGGGAGTCACTGATTTTGAATCTGAAGTCAGAATTTTAAAATTCAAGATGGTGGATAGGGTTGCCACCTTAATTTTTTGTATTTTTATGAATTCGGGGCTGGCAAAAGAATGGTACGCAAAAATGGGTCGCTGAGTCCGAATCCGTGGTCAGAATTTCAAAATGATAAAATTTTATAATAACAGGGCTGCCACCTAATAATATGTATTTTCAAAAGTAAAAGCAACCCTATTATTTCAAAATTTTATAATTTTAATATTCTGACCGCGGATTCGGATTCAGCGACCCATTTTTGATGTACCATTTTTTTTTTGCCAGCCCCGAATTCATAAAAATACAAAAAATTAAGGTGGCAACCCTATCCACCATCTTGAATTTTAAAATTCTGACTTCAGATTCGAAATCAGTGACTCCCTAATACTGTTAAATGATGTTTAAAATTCTAAAAAATACATATTATTAGGTGGCAACCCTATTATTTCAAAACTTTATCATTTTGAAATTCTGGCCACGGATTCGAATTCAGCGACCCATTTTTGGTATACCATTTTTTTTGGCAGCCCCGAATTCGTAAAAATTTAAAATATTAAGCTGGCAACCCTATCCACCATCATGAATTTAAAAATTTTGAGTTCAGATTCGAAATCAGTAACCTCCCAATATTGTTCCCTCATGTTTAAAATTCTAAAAATAAAACATTTTTAGGTGGCAACCCTATGTGTAGAAAAATTTTCGAATTTTGAAATTCAGCGACCCATTTTTACCCTTTAGTTCGCGCCAGCCCCGAATTCGTAAAAATAAAAATTAAGGTGGCAACCTTATCCAAATTTTAAAATTCTGACATCAGATTCGAAATCAGTAACCCCCAATACTGTTTCCATATGCTTAAAAGTCTGTATTTTCAATATTTTGACACCAAGTAAATAAAAAATATTAAAATGAGAGTGATGAGAGCGAATTAAAAATCTTATCTCACCAATTTTCACGAGTTAAATATTTCTGGGGTTAAGCTATCTCGCCACCATTTTTATCTCCAGTTTGAAGAGTTAAATGCTTAACTCGCTGTGAACAAATGAAAAACTGGAAAAATCATGGAATTAACTCGGGGATAAATTTATCTCTCTGTGAACAAAATGGCCCTTAGCTTGATTTATCTAACTGCAAAAAAAAAATTCCATCCGCTTTAAAATAGACTGACTATTTACTGTGACATATACTGTGTAAGGACGGACTAAAATGAACCAATTATAGTAAATATACTATCGGTTGGCGACCGCCGTCCAACTGAATGTACAAAGTAAAATACGCGTTGGAGTCACTGCGCGAGATTAAGTCGTTTTCTTGCAGAAGGTTTTGGAAACCAACACGATGACGACTAAGATAGACAAGAAAAGAAAAAAAAACCTAAAACTGAGCAGAGTGAATAAGCCGATGCCATTTTTTTTTGGTTTCCTGTTCAAATTTGAATTTAAATTCAAATTCATTTTTGAACAGGAACCCAAAATGTGCATCCGTTTGTTCTTGGTAGTAGTTCAGGCGCACCTGACATCCTCCACAGAATATAACGACAAATGTTCGTCCAAAAAACAAGTGCAGAATAAAAAAGGATAAAAACAAAAAAACTGCATATCGACGAAGAAGTTGAAAAAAAGGAAGCAATTACAATAAAATTGTAAGTTAGTGATGAAAATTGTGGAAAAAAAATATTTAAAATAGTATCGAGCTAAAAACTTGTTAATTAATAAATAATATTTTAGATAAAAAATTACTAAAGCAATAAGAGAAAATTAAGTTGTGCATATAGGACAGAAAAAAAGGTGTCAAAATAATACTGAGTTAAAAAAATTGTTATATAACGAATAATATTTTAAGTGAAAAAGAGAAGTTAATTTGTGTATACGAAATTGAAAAAAGGAGTTCAACCTTCAAAAAGGAAAAATATTTTGTAAAATAAAAATTTCGAATTGTAAAAACACCAGAAAATTTCACATTCGACATCGCAAGGGTAAGTGCTTAAATTAATTATCCAATAATTGTAGTTTTGCCAGACGAAAATGGAAGATTTAATGACCTCTGTGACGAACCTGACTGGTGCAGTGAATCAAATTTTAGAGCAAATAAGGGGGATTGAGGGGCGCCTTGGTAGAATTGAGCAAAGTCGGCCTGCAGAAACAGCCAATGACTTGCTCACGTCAGCAAGAATGAAGAGAATCGAAGAACGTATAAATCGAGTAGAGCAAACTGGGGAACGACGGCTGATAGCCCAAGAATTTGGACCATTACAGGGTCCCAGGACTGAACAGGACCTAAAAGACATTTGTAAACTCCCCGACAACGTCAAGGAGCTCCAAGTGTTTGATGGGAATCCGGTCCAATATATTTCATGGATTCATAATGTGGAAATAACCTTGAAGGACTTTGAGATTGTCCGTAATAAGCCCATATATTGGGCAATCCTTCAGCACATACGCCAGAAGGTACGCGGAAGCGCGGACACGGTACTCGTATCCTACCAAGTTTTCGGCGATGATTGGGCAGAGTTTAAAAGGGTCCTTTCTTTGCAGTACGCAGACAAGAGAGATATAAGAACTCTAGAACATAAACTCTGTTGAAGTCGCCACAAACACAATATAAATAGTTTCTTGTTTCGTTATTACCTTAATATAATTTACCTATTTTTTATTTTTTATGATTAGAAATATTTTTCATTCAAATAAAACAAAAAATTTTGTATGTTCTTTTCAATATAAAAAATCATTTCAAACAAAACGGATCATCTTTTTTATGTACAAGGGTAAAATTTATATAACCATTAACCATTAAGATCTTAGGTTTACAGTCCCCTCAAGATCGATAGGAAATATGGTCCTTCGAGCCTGATTAACCAGCTATCATCGTTATACCATATATGAACCCATTGACGAGGATGGGATATTTGCGAGATATACCAATAATTATTTTCAATCTCTAACACCCAGAGATGTTGAAGGTTCAACAATAATGGAACGCATTTAGCCGACGAAATAACTAAATATCTTGCTGATGCCAATAAAAAATTTTCAGGCTTCATATATAGTCCCACAATTTTTCAAAGGACGGAAATCCTTTGCTAGTTGGGGTCACATTCTTTATTGCTTGAAATACTTTTATAATTTGAAATTGAGAATGAAAGTGTATGGTCATTTAAATTAACCAGCTTTTTAAAAAAAACTGCAGAATAGTGCAATTCGGAAATGGAATTAGAAAACAGGGACGATGTGCAATTATTTGAAAACAATGAGGGTAAGTTCATTGATTTAATATTTCCAGAGAGAGAGTATTTGTGGTCAATTAAATGTCCAATATTTATCGGATGCGCTCCATATTATAGTGTATTATAATTTATAGCAATGTGCGATAATTTAGATGCGCATGTATGAATTGACTGCGTAGCGCAATATAAATAAGTTCAGTGCAATTTCAAGCAATTAAAGATATCATTCTATGTGCGCTGCATAAAATAGGTGTCTTGCAATGAGCAATGAGCAATGAGCAAACTGGGTTAACGATTGTATTATTTTTTTTTTATTATTTATTATTATTCATTTTCATTATTGTACATTAAGACTTATCTTTTATAGTACATCAAAGGAGGAAAATCAAGTTGATAGATATTTATTTATATACTAACATTTATCTTAAAATATGTAAATAAATTATTAAATTAAAATATTAAAATAAATATAATACATATAATTTCAAAGTTATTAAGTTATCAGTTTAAACAGTCTATTTAAAAAAAGTAGAAAGAAAAGAAAGTTTTAAGGCAAAGAAAATAATGAATAGATAAAAGAAAATAGAATAGCATAGAAACTTAATTTAATGAATAATTATTCTATTTCTGAAAAGTATCTAAAAATTTCCCGTTTAAAGCTGGTTATAATATTTATTTGTTTCAAATAATTGGGCAATGAATTCCAAAGTCTTATGGTGCTAATAAAAAAGAATCTGCTGCTGTTGAGGTAGCTGTGTCGCGGAACAATAAAGTTGGTCGAACGATTAGATTGGAAAAACTGTAATTTTTCATAGAGATATCTCGGGTGTTTAGTATTGATGAGTCCGTGTAAAAAATTATATTACGCATATTTAAATATTGAATTAAATTACAACCAAGAATTTCCTTGCATTTCGCAGTGATATGATCCCAACGTTGGATTTTAAAAACATACCTAGCAGCATTGTTAAATGCAACAAGGAGCTTATGCTGTGAATGTGAGTCAAGCTTACTGTACACTACATCTGAAAAAGTTATATGTGGCAAAATTAATTGAACTACAAGCCTTCGCCGAGTTTCAAGGGGGGTAAAGTCAGAAGAAGCGCGCAGGTAACGCAATGTCCCATAAATTTTATTTAGAGTGTAGTTGATGTGGTCAATACAAGAAAGATTTGAATTGAGAAAAAAGCCAAGGTTTTTCACTTTATTCACAACCTCCAACTGATCAGCTCCTATAAATAAAGGCGGAATATCCACAAAGCAAGAAACAGTTCTGGATATCGGCAACACTTTAGATTTCAGCGGATTTATAAAAAGCAAGTTAGTAGCAGCCCACTTTTCCAGTAAAGACAAATCAGAGTTAAGTCTATAGCTTAAATCTTCTAAAAGGCCAATAGGTCTAGAGAGGTAGAGCTGAATATCATCAGCATAAGCGTGAACTGTTGCATACTTACAAACAGTGAAAATATCATTTAAAAATATGGAGAAAAGTAGGGGACCCAGAATAGACCCTTGGGGAACACCGACAGCAACTGATTGCAGGGAAGAAATATTATTTCCAACTCTTACACGCTGCTTTCTTGCCTCTAGGTAATTAGATAAGAGTTTAACTGCACTGTCACTAAACTTGAACAAATATTTAAGCTTATAACAAAGCAGATTGTGATTTACCGAGTCCAAAGCCTTAGAAAAGTCAATCAGCAAAGAAGGGTTACAAAGTTTTTGTCATAAGATATTCTTATGTCATCCATAATTTTCATAGCTGCAGTCACACAGCTGTGACCTGTCCGAAACCCAGACTGAAGCGGCGATAAAAGGTGGTTAACGTTTAGGTATTCAGAGATTTGGTCAGACATTATCCGTTCAAAAACTTTACCTAGAGCAGGAAGTATGCTTATGGGTCTAAAATCCTTGGGAACTGAAGCAGAGTTAGATTTGGGAATTGGCATAACTGTAGCTATTTTCCATAATTCGGGGAAGCGGGAACAAGTAATACAGTGATTAATAATATGAGTGAGGGGAGCTAGTATAAAGTGGATAACTAATTTAATAAATTTAATAGGCATTTCATCGATCCCGACTGCATTCGAACTTATCTTCATTATACTTTTGGCAACATAATCTTCACTGACAGAAGCAAACTCAAAAGAGGGAAAGGGAAATCGGTCAGTTTGTTCTGACAATTCAACATCAGAACTAGTACTGGCAGGACTTGGACATCCATTAGACAAAAAATAATTATTCAGTAAATTAGGCTCCAAAGTACACTCACTTGGCGCTTTACTGAATACCCTATATTTTTTTAAATTTTGCCAAAGTTGCTTAGAGCTTAAACCAGAGTTTAGCTTAGAGCTGTAAAATTTTGACTTTTCTTGTCGAACAAATATATTAGCTGAATTACGCGCTCTCCTGTAGCTTTCCCAATTTCTATCTGTACGATTGTGTTTCCATTTAGAGTAGAGTTTGTTTCTTGTTTTTATGGTATACATAACACGACTAGTAAACCAAGGACAAGAACTATTAGACATTTGAATTGCTCGTAAAGGAACATGACGGTTAAAAAAAACATTTAAGTTATTCATTAAACAGCTGAGCTTATCATCCACCGAGCCATAAAGCCAGCAGTCTGTCCAATTTGTAGCCAATAAATCATAGTTTAGTGCAGAAAAATCAATTGATTTGTAGTCGCGGTAAGAAAAACTAACCTCAGAAGTTCTTTCAAGATTTATATTAAGACAACAAAAAATTAAATCGTGGTCGGACAAAAAGTTCATTTGGTCAAATTTTAAAATATAAGAGATATCTGAAACTAAGCAAACATCAAGCAGACTAGGCTCACAATCGTGCATATAGCGGGTGGGAATCCCATGGGTTGCTACATTTAAACCGCTCATTGAAGAGAGATAGTAAAAGTTATCTGTAGCAGCGTCATTCCGCAACAAGTTAATATTAAAGTCGCTACATATAAAAAGAAAATCATAGTCAATGACTTTTGTATTAAGGTCAGAGAAAAACTGTTCTGGACTATTGCAACGATTAGGATTGTAAGCACATAACACTAATATTTTTTTATTATGACCAAATAACTCAACATTAAGGTACTCACAGACATCACTACTTTTATTTACAAATCTGACATTGAGACTGGACTTACAATAAATAGCCACACCACCACCCCTTTTACCATACCTGTCATTACGGAACAATCTAAAACCCTTAAAATCGTAAAAACTATCTGGAATATCGTTCTTGAACCATGTTTCAGTGACACAAACTATATCAACAGGTGAAGTTTCAAACACATACCTTGCTTGATCTAATTTAAAGCCGTTTAAACTTCGCGCGTTAAAATGTACAATATTCAGACCATCACATTGTTTACATAAAACATGTATTAAAGCTTTATAGTTGCCTGTAGCACCAAAAGACAAACTGTCGGAGAGTGTCAGGATTGATAACACACAGAGTCAGCTCTAAACAAGATTGAGATACATACCAAAATTAGATTAACTAATGTAAAGAAGAACAAGTTGAGAAAGGATGAGAGATTGAGAAAGATTGAGAGACATACATGTATAGGAAGTAAAAAAGGAAAAGAAAGATTGCTTAGAAAAAAGCATTTAAACAACATATCAAATTAATAGTGTTAAAAAATATAAAGATCGGCAAATAACAAAATAAACAAGTTTCTCTTATCAGCTTCATGTTCCAGCGATGCAATCAACGTTCTCCTTGCTGTAAACCAGTTTCGCCTCACCATCACGGTGACATTGCCACGCAACGAAAACACTGCAACAACACGATTCTCTAGTTTAAGTTGATTAGCATACATCATGATATCGCGGTTTGTTTTGGTCAAGCTTTCATGTAAATAAAGCGACCCACCTCCCCCACATCCGATATCACTGAGCAATAGCTGTCGTTTGTTTGTTTTGCGAAACACAGAGACGGCTTTAAACAACATTGTGCGCTCATATGGTGAAGAAAGTTTGACGATTATTGTTGAGTTTTTGTTGTTGTTTTTTCCACGTACTCTAAATATATTCCGCAGTCTGACCGAGTTGCACTTCACTAAAGAGCATATTCCATCAAACAACTCAGCGAGGTTTTCATTAGCAGAAAAGGGAACTCCATTAATGATGACGTCAGTTGATACAGCTACGTTTTCATATGCTTTGACTTAAGATTTAAGCTCGCATATCTCCTCATTCAGCTTAGGCGAGAGGCCTGTTTCAATTGTGCCGTCGCTCTGTCGATTATTAATTTTCTGCTTTAATTCCATTATGTCCTCTTTAAGCATACTTAATTCAGCGCATACTGCCTCAACCACTGTTACTCTCTCTATTACATTCCTAATAGTGGATTTCATGTTAGCTAACTCAGCTGAAACTTCGCCGATTCTCTGCATTACTCTGCCCTCCGACGCATTTATAGCTTCAGTTAGCTGATCAACAATAGCTTCTCTTATGCAGTTCAATTTTGTGCTCAGGTTTGCATCAGAGAGTGAAGGTGTAGATGTGGTCGATGAGTCACCAGACCTGGAGCTGCAAGTAGCGAGGGGGGTTACTGGGGCAGGAACTTTCCGATTTAAAGCGGCACTTCGGGTGTTTTTTGTTGCAGTAGACATATTTATTTAGTTTGACTTGAAGTGAAAACCAACAATTAAATTGATGTTTTAAGACAAAAAAAGTAACTTGATTTAAAACACAACTCTTGTTGCATATGACAGTGACAAAACTAGCGATCAAATGATTAAAATACCAACGAAAAACACGTAAAATTGCAGACACCGAAAAAACGCGTCTATTCGCTGCACATTTTGACTCGACTTTTTTATTATCACCCAGTAGCATTTTAAATTTCTAACTTGCATTATTTTTTTGGCATATATAGGTTCACCTGGCGCTTTCGTCCGAATTACACGCGAACATCAAAAGGAAATCGATGACGAATTGACATATGCAACTCGATCATCTATTATTTCAACTCAAGGAATTCAAATACGGGGACGAGAGCGCCCAATTCTCTCAAGCGAGGATGAATTCGAAGGTTTTATTCCGCAATCCATGCGCGTAAATGCGGCCTTGATGCTTCAACTGACGGCAAAATACCAAGAAAAATTAGCTGCAAAATGTTCATCGAGTGAATCGAACGTGTATGCAGAACGAGTCGAACAAATGTGGTGTGTAATAAATGCTGAATGGACTGTGTTGGCAGGTCGAATCATGTCCGCTTCTGCTTTAAATATTTGCAGTTCATTCTTTGAAGAAACAACAATGAAATATCTGGAATTTAAGGCACAGCATCGCGAGCGTCTCATAAAAGAGCACAACGAAGTAAGTTTTTCAAGTCCTTCAGATGAGTCAACAACAAGAGTTGCAAACGGCCAAATAATTCAAATACAATTATCTGAGCCTCCGAAGATACCAAAGTTCTCTGGCTTAGAAAGTGATTGGGCCAATTTCGAAGGTTTGGGCCAATTTGGGAACGAGGTGCACATAAATCCAAGAATCAGCAATGCACAAAAGATGAGTGAAGGTTTCGATTAGTTTACCGAATTGAATTTTAATAAAAATCGCACTCGTTTATTAAATTAACACAATCGTAATCTAGCAAAAAACAAACGAACTCGTTGACAACTCAAAATCGACTGTGTAGTCTTTATTTTCTTCTTTCTTAAACTAACAACATTATGTATGTATGTGTGTGTGTGTTTTACATTAAGATCGTAACACATTATGATTGGAATTCAAGGTAGTTTTTTGATACATTTTACTTTGGTATTAAAAAAGACAAAATTAAATACTTTTTACTTTGGTAATAAAAAAGACAAAATTAATAATAATAATCTGGCTTAACACCGGCCACCTTGACAGCTTCCAGTGTCAATCAATGGGTAACAGAGCCAGTTTGTGGATTGGGCGCTTGTACGTGCCGGATCTAGTCCTGACGGTAGCGACGCGAACCTTGTCGTCCTTTCCCGTCGAGGTGACCTCCTCGACGACTCCTGTCATCCACTGCTGAGGCGGACTGCACTCCTCGTGCACTACGACGACCCGACCGATGTCCAGATTAGGCTCGTCCACGCTCCACTTGTGGCGCTGCTGGAGACCCAGCATGTAGTCTCGCGACTATGCCCGCCAGAACCTCTCGCATGAGGTTTGCCATCTCCTCGAGTAGGATGGTCTGTCGGCGTCGTCGTGTAGCAATGCGTGCGGCAGCGAACGCATTGCCTCGCCTATCAGCAGGTGCGCTGGCGTTAGCGCCTCCCCGTCGTTGGGATCCGCGCTCAATGATGCGATTGGCCTGCTGTTGAGCACCGCCTCTACCTCTGTTAGCGATGTCAGCAATTCTTCGTGGGTGAGCAGTACGCTGCCCATGGCGCGAAGCAGATGGTGCTTGGCCGACTTCACCGCCGCCTCCCATAGCCCGCCGAAATGCGGCGCTCGTGGAGGTATGAAGCGAAAGGACACTCCCTCTTGTGCAGCGTATGATTGAATTTCTGCGCTCTGGTTGTCGAACGCCGTCTGCAGCTCTTTCAGCTTGTTGCTGGCGCCCACGAAATTCGTGGCGTTGTCGCAGTAAATTGTCTTCGCGAGGCGTCGGCGACTGAAGAACCTTTTAAGACAGAGAATAAAACAATTAGATGATAAGTCCTTGACTAGTTCTAAATAAACTGCCTTTGAAGCAAAACAAACGAAAACTGCTATATACATTTTAATTGGTTGGCGACCACGGATTTTTAGCGTTACGTTTACTGGTCCACAAAAATCTACACCGCAGACCAAGAAAGGTCTGGTAGCATTAAGACGGTCTAAAGGTAGATCACCCATAATTTGGGTTAATAGTTTGGGTTTGTAGCGAAAACAATGAATACATCGCCTCACAATTTTGCTGCATATTTCACGCGCATTTATGAGCCAAATTTGTTGACGCAACAACGCGATTAAAACTTTTGGTCCAGCATGGCAATTTGTTGTATGCAAATGACGCAAGTAAATTTCGACAAAATGTGAATTCTTTTGCATCAACAGAGGAAATTTCACATCATGTGATATTGGCGCATTCAGCAACCGACCACCAACACGAAATAAGCTAAATGCATGAGGTCCATCTTTAAATTCTTGGATAAAGGGATTTAGTTTTTGAATACTCGGTGTAAGAATTTTCGACTGCTTTAATTTCAGGATTTCGTCTGCAAATTCAGATTGTTGAATAATCTCAACAATTTTTAGAAAGGCACATTGCATCTCCCTTGCCGTTGGTTTTTCTGAATAAGATTTTTCAGCTTTTCGAGTGTTCGCTACGAAACGGAGAATGTACGCAAATATTCGAAGTAATTTTGTGTATGACGAATGAGTGGATACAAACTCGAGAAAGTCATTAGACCTTTCCTCAACAGCAAGTAAAGTTGTGGCATTTTTCTTTCGTTCTAGGGCATTTATATCAAGTGGCACATCAAAATGACTATTAAGTGGCCACAGTTCGGCTTTTTTTGTCAGGAACAATGGGCCAGAAAACCAAATTGACGAATTAAGTTCGTCTATATTGCAACCTCGTAACAGTATGTCTGCAGGATTTTGCTTAGATGGGACGTGACGCCACACTACATTATGTGACCATTCTTGAATTTCTGCCACTCTATTAGCAACAAAAGTATTGAGTGCAGATGAATGCATTTTTATCCAGTGCAGCGTGACTTCAGAATCAGTCCAAAAATTAATGCTCTCGATTCTACAATTCAACAACAATTGGACTCTCTGCCATAATTTCGCAAGCAGGTGAGCTGCACATAACTTCAGTCTAGGCAACGACTTGGTTTTGAGTGGGGCGACCTTTGATTTGGCTGTTAATAGCCGAACTTGAATACCATTTGAAGTTTTACTTCGAATGTAGATGCAGCACCCATATGCTCTTATTGAAGCATCTGCAAATCCATGAATTTGACAACTTTCATCAGAATGAGTAGCTACGTAACGCTGAATTTCTATGGTATTCAATTGTGATAAGTTAGCCTTAAAGGTCTGCCAACTAGTTTCAAGGCGCATGGGAATTGATTCGTCCCAGTCGAGATTTTGCAGCCACAATTCTTGTAGTAAGATTTTAGCTTTTGTGACGATTGAACATAAAAGTCCGAGAGGATCGAAGAGTCTAGATGAAACCGATAAAATGTTTCGTTTGGTCGCTCGAAGATCTCGAAAATTATCGACCAAATGGAATTTAAAAACGTCCTTTATCGGAACCCAACGTAAGCCTAATGTTTTCGTAGAATCGGAATCGTTAAAATCAAGCACTTTTTCTTGGGAATCATTATTTTGATATGTTGGATGGTTGGAGAACCATTCAGGTAATTGAAACCCAGCTGAATCTAGAATCTGAGTGACCTCTTTTCTGATGACTTCGAGATTCTCTAAATTGTCGGCCCCAGTTAACATGTCATCGACATAAAAATCTCTGCGCAACACCTTTGCACCGATTGGAAGCGACTCATTGTACAAGTCGCTTAAGTGAGATAAACAACGGATAGCCAAAAATGGAGCTGGTGCAGTGCCATACGTAACGGTGTTAAGCTTGTACATCTGAATTGGTTGTGCGTTATTTTCCCGCCACAAGATCAACTGAAAGTTTCGATCTGCCTCGTCAACCATTACTTGACGGTACATTTTTGAGATGTCAGCAGTCATAGCGTACTTATGTAAACGAAAACGAATTAAAATAGAGTATAGGTCGTCTTGTATCGTTGGACCAACCATTAACGTGTCATTTAACGACAGCTGTGAGGAAGTACGACTTGACGCATCGAAAACTACACGAAGTTTGGTAGTTGTGCTTTCTGGACGCAGAACGCATTGGTGCGGAATAATATAGTGTGGAGTTTTTAGAATTTCGCTACTGGCTAATGACATGTGTCCTAGTTTCAGGTACTCTTTCATAAAGTCCATATACATTCCATGAAGCTCGAAATTGTTTGACAATTTGCGTTCTAGTGCTAAAAATCGTCTTTTTGCAGTTTCGAAAGATGAGCCGAGAGAATTTGGGCTTGATTTAAAAGGAAGTGATACCTGAAACCGCCCAGTAGGTAAACGACAAATATTTTTAACAAAATGGTTCTCACACAATTGTTGTTCAGCAGAATATTTGAGTGCTTGCGACTCCTTGGGTACCTCTTCTAATGCCCAGAATTTTCTAACTATAGAATCAAGTGGACAACTATCTTCATTTATTGTCACGGTGCTACATAGTTGCGACGTTATATTTTTTGAAGACTGGTATTTACCAGAGATTATCCATCCGAGAAGAGTTTTCTGCAACGTTGGAAGATTTGAATTTTGTTTTATTTGCCCCACAGATAGAAGCTCGAAGAACGTTTCTGCACCTAGCAAAAGATCTATTTTTTGAGTTTTGTAAAACAATGGATCAGCAAGTTGAATGTTAGACGGCAAATTCCAATCTTTCGTGGAAATCGTCTGGTCAGGTTGATAAGCAGAAATGGATTTTAGTACCCAAAAATCTGCGGAGAATTCATAAGAATTAACCCTTGACCTCACCGTAGCATGTACTTTGCTCTTGGTGGTTGAATGTGCCTTACCAATCCCACTTAATTGGAGGCTTCTAGCTTCCCTTTGTAATTTTAGTCTCTGCGCAAGTTCTTCAGTTACACAATTAATTTGTGAACCAGAGTCTAATAACGCCCTTGCTAAATGGAGTTCACCGCAATTATCTTTGATCTGCACCACAGCCGTCGCTAAGATGACCTGATCATCCTGAATAGAGGTGTGGTTTATAGCAGCGCTAGTGATATATGACTGATTATGCGGTACACTAGTTGAACTTGACGCAGGAGGAACATTAGGGTTGAATCTGTGCAATAGTGTATGATGTGAGCGACTACACACTCTACACTTTGCCGATTTGCAATTCGAAACAGTATGACCTTTTCTTAAACAATTTATACACATCGAATTACTTTTTATAAATTCGAATTGCTGCTGAATAGATTGTTCCGAAAACTTTTCACAAGTGCTAATACAATGGTCAGAAGAATTGCAAAAGCTACATTTATTATCTTTCATTATTGGTTTTGAGCATACAAACGACGATTTTTTCGGCGAATCCGATTTTTGCTGCATTTTACTGCTGTTATTGCGTTTTGGTTTAGACGTTTCGTCGGCTGAGATATGTTGAAAACGCTTGTTAAGCATTGCCTCACAGTCACTCCACAAAGGTATTTTATCGTAACTAAGCTGCTCTTCCCATTTTGATTTAGTTGCTGAATCAACTTTCATCATAACTAGATGAATTAATATAGCGTTAGAAATTTTGTTGTCGTCTCCTATTGATAATAGGGAGTCATATAGCGCTGACACTGTGTCTATCAAGGTTCGTAATTCGGACGCAGATTTACCAATCGAAGGCAAATCGAAAAGTTGCGAAATGCAATTTGAAAAAATGATATAATCATTGTCGTAAACTTTTTTCAAAGATGCTAATGCTTTGTTGTAATTACCCTCGCTTACTTGGAACGCTTTAACTGTTCCTAATGCTTCACCCGATTTGTTAAGCTGCTATCATTATCTACTAAACTTTCGAATACGCTGATAAAATTCTTGTATTCAGTATATTTGCCACTAAATTTGGGTAGTTTTAGGCTAGGAAGGCGTGATTGTTGTTGACTGTGACCACGAAATGAAATGTCTTGAGCAACTGCGGACGTAATCGTCTGCGAAGGTTGTGGCTTGTTCTTGTCAATAATTGACAGTAGCAATGACTTGGTGATTATACATTCCTCTTCGACATCAGCTCTGCAGTCATCATCACCAATTTTTTCAATTGCGGACTGACAGCTCATAAGTTCGTCCACATAGTTGTTTAGCATTTCAAGCCGGCAGTCGAGCTCAAAAATGGTAAATGAAACAACTGGTTCACTTAGGCGTGATTTTAATCGTGCAATATTTTTTCTTAATGATTCTCTTGTTCTTATTAAAGTTTCATAAGAACTTTGCTGATCTCCTATACTGTCATTCATGCTTTCGTTTTTACTTTTCTTCTTGCTTTTGACCATATTTTTAGTAAATAAACAACAATGTTATACGTGCAATGAATAAATATACCTGCAGTTATTTACACAAGCAGCTTCGGTATTACCAAATAATTTGGGTTTTTTGGCAATAATCAAGAGAACGAAATTCAACGAGAATGTTCAAACTTACGCAATTAATTTATGCTTAGTAAGTTTAAGTGCAACGAAACCAACGATATTGATTTGAACAAGCGTACTGCTGTAGAAATTAAGAGAAGCAACAACGAAAATATTTCTACAGCGCGTGTACAAATGTGCTTGTTATAAACGAAATGTTGCACCTATTCTCCTAATTGTGGCAATAATAAATTCAATTATTAATTATTGCGTACTATTGACTTTTAGCAAGTATCTAATAGTCAACGACAAAGTGTATAACTGTTGTGTAAATGTCTTTATTTTTGCCGTAATTAATTTGTTATTGTTTGTTTATTTATTGAAAATTACTAACTTTCAATATAAGTTTCGAAAAAATTCCAATATGAGCGTAACCACTTCAGTTATGCTCATTGAGGGTTAAACGCAAGGTGTCAGCATGAGGGTTAAGCGCAAGCTTGACTAGATATTTACTCAAACATATTCTAATGCATAGAGCGAACACGAAAACAACGACAACGAAGAATTTATTTTTTTTTGCAGCCTATGTAAGCAAGTATCACTTGCACAGTCTCTCTTAACTATGCTTGTATGTGTGTTGAAGAAAACAGCTGCGTTGACTGCTCGTTGGTTTCTAACCCAACACAATATGTACTTGTTGCATCTATTTATGCATGTGCAAGTACATAACTGAATTAAAATATCGAACGATGTTGCGGTACTTGTTATGTTCTATATATGTGTTGTTTCGGCGTACAGTCTATTATGTACGACAAAACGAGATTTCAACTATAGGTCACTTTTCCAATGAAAGTATTGACCTTGACTTTAGACTTGCAGACTTTCAAGCTATGGTTTATTTTGCTTCAAGACATTAACAATGTAAATAACTAAAATATAACGATACTTTAAATTCGACTAAACTTTGCCCTTGTTAGAACTGAGCTTAAGTTTATTTAAACAATGCCTCGGCGATTTGCCGGCTATTTATACAAATTCTGTGGCAGTTTAGTCGAATTTTTTCACCTGTCTTATTTCCTGGTGGCAGACTTAACATCTGTAGTTGGTGCATCGGTCAGCCATTGTTTTGGTTGCACTATTTTCAATGCAGTAACAGCAATCAGCGCACGATAGATGGCTCCAACTCCTGCGACGCAGCTACCCGCTTTTGGCTAGCAACCACCACAACAACAGCTACAACTCACGGCCAAATCACTGCCGGCACTTTATGGTTGGTTTTATTTGTTTTTAATTGACGCGATGTTTATCTACGTGGCAGCACTTAGGCTATTGTATTTTTGTTTGACGCGATATTGTTAAACGCGGCAGCACTTAGGCTATTGTTTATTAGCACAAAATCACTTTCGTTTTTATAGGCTGGTGGGCCTTTTTGGTTTTTAATTAAGTTTTTAAACTTGTGTAGTGCGCACCAAGTTAAGCAACCAAACGTACACAAACTATTTGGTTGCACTGTATTTATGTTTGTTATTATTCACCACGCACAATGACCCGTGGTTATATATTAGATTTACATGACGCACTTTCGCACTAAGCTAATGTTCTATTTATTTCACTCGCGCACTTTTAATGTTTATATATTTTGTTATATTTATTTTGCATTACGCACTTACGCATTAAGTTTATATTTATTTTTCACTCACGCACTTTTTATGTTAAAAATTATGCACTTTTTCAAAATACCGTTGTTTGGCTTTATAAGCACCAAAAATTTGAAAATAAAGATCATCTACAAGCTTTAAATCAGCTGCTTCTATTTATTTCAAGCCTAAGCGCATTTTTATGCCGGCTGAATAAAAATAATATTTCAAGCCTAAGTGCATTCTTATGCCGGCTAAAAAAAAATAATTTACTTAGAGCCAGTGGCGTTTTTAAGCGCCGGCAAAAACTCGAGGCAGGTCCTTTCACTTAACAACATAAAAATTAAAACAAAAACATTACATGGCGATCCTGCCAACTCATGGCAATAAGAGTTTGCCGACGGCAAAACAGAATGTGCCTGAGCACGTACCTGATTGTTACGATCGACGCGTAACCATATGTACCGTGGATATGCAGATTTAAGCATCCAGGACTATGGAAAACATCGATGAACTGGAGTTCCAACTAAAGAGCCACTACGAGGGCAACAAAAACTAAAGAAAAAAAAATATTTTTCTCACATTAATTGTTTAACTTTGAAAACAACAAAAATGAAAATTTATTAATTTAAATTTATTAACTTAATTGCTACATTTACATTTAATTATTACTTTAATTGTTACATTTATATTTATTATAAACAAATTTTTCCTAATGAAAACAGTAAGAAAATAAGAGAAATCAATAAGCCGACGGCAAAACACTGTGTAATACTATGAGGATAATAATAACACTTTCTTAAATTTTTTTTCAAGCTATTTTTTTTTTAATATTATTAATGTAAATCAACAAATAAACAAATGAAGTAAATCCATTTTTTTCCATAATGAATTTTTTTAACACGCACATTTTTTGTAAAAACTTAGTTTATATTTTTTCAATTTGGTGGTTGATTTCTAACAATAACAACTTGTTGCACTTCTTTGCACTCACACACAAACACTATTTTAGCAAAACAAAATTTTTTTGCCAACAACAACAACAACATTTGCTTCTTTCTATATATTTTTTTTGTTGCTTTGTTGCTCGAAACACTACACTTAAAATTGAAATAAATGCATATATTTAGTGAATATATGCTATACGAAAATTACGCGCACGATAAATATAATTATAATATTAAAATAATGCGTTCACTTAATTACCTTTGCGTATTCTTTGGCCGCGATCGATAAAAACGAATTTAATTTTTTTTTTCTTACACACTACGCGAAAATATTTACGACCGCCATTATATTCTTCATTCATAAAACTGAAACGTCAGTTTTACTTTTTCTTTATACTCATATTCGCAATTAATCATTGCAGGCACATGTTTAAATGTTGGCATGCATGATTTACTGGCACTATGAATCAGAGGGTGATTCAAGTGAAATAAAAAATTAAAAATTTTAATGTTTTGATGTCATGACATAAATTTATGGACATAATTAAAGAAAACATAATATTTCTTGAAAAATTAAAGTAAAATTTAAGAAAAAGTAAAAATCGAATTTATACTGAAGAATATAAAATAAGCTAAATTGCAAAAAATTGAAAATTTGAAAAACGAAATAGTCGAATATGAAACTTTAGAAGATTGCAAACATTTTATATTAGAATTTAATAAAATTTATTATGAATTACATGAAATCATATTAAATTTAATAATACGAAATGAAGATAAAATAAATTTGGATTTATCATCGGTTTGGGAGGAAGAAAGTAATTTGCCAAAAAATGTCAAACTTTGACATAAATGTAGTAGGTAAAAACCTACCAGTTTTTAAAGGAGTTTATGAAGAAATAGATGATTTTATCGTGAAAGCAGAATTGCTTCATGATTTAATAAAAGATGAAGATAAGGCCATTTTTATTAAGTATGTATACAATTTTAAATTAACAACCCAAGTGAGAAGTATACTTGGACGTTTAAACAGACCTTCGACATTGATTGAATTGAAATCTTTATTGGTGAAATCTTATCCCAATCCAAAAACAGTACAGCAAATGCTAAATGAATTTAGTTCAATATCACAGAATAATCTAACAATTTCCGAATATAGAGAAAAAATAACAGAATTATCAGAGCAATTAAGCAATTTAGAGCTATAAAGCTTAGAGAAACCCAGTCAAGAGACAAAAGATGCAATATATAAGGTCAACGAAAGTATGGCACTTAATATTTTTTCAAAAGGTGTCAGGACAGAATATAAAACTATTTTACAGGCGAATCCGCCAAAAACTTTTAATGAAGCAACTGAAAGATGCTATTGAGCAAAATCTTTCAACAGATAGAAACAATATTTTATATATACAGAACAGAAATAATTCAAGAAATTATAATGAGCAAAATAATAGATTTAATCAAAACTTTAGAAATTACAATAATCAACATTTTTCCAACAGAGATAATAACAATTATAGAAATAATACATTTCAATACAGAAATCAAAATTTTTCAAATAATAATTACAGAAACAATAATAATTTTCAAAACAACAATCAAAATAACAATTACAGAAATAATAACAATTACAGAAGCAACAATTTTCAAAATAATAATAATTTTCACCGTGAAAACGGAAATAATAATCATAATTTTATAAACAATAATAACAGAAATAATAATTTCAATAGAAATACAAATTTTAGAAACAGCAACAATGCGCAGGGAAACGGATATGGCCGGGTAGCAGGAATTGTTACCCACAGAGGCCAAAACTGATCCTACAACTAACTAAAAATTTAACAAATTTTATTATATTAAAGTGCAAAAATACTAATGAGAATCTGAAATTCCTAATAGACACGGGAGCAGATATTTCTATCTGCAAGAAAAGAAGCGTGAATAAAATAGAAACAAGAAATATTTCAACAATAACTGGTATAACAAATGAAAGTATAGAGTGCATAGGCACATCATATTTAAATTTTTTAATTGAAACGGAGGAAATAACACACAATTTCCACATAGTAGAAAATGAATTTCCAATATTAACAGATGGCATAATAGGGCGTGACATGTTGAGAAAGTACATGTCGAAAAAATATTTTGAAACGTACACGGTAACATTTTTAATAAATGAAAAAGAAATAACATTACCAATAATTTTAAATTATAAAAATTTTACGGTACCTGCTCGATCAGAAGCAGTGGTCCCCATAAATATTAGGGTTAATGAAGATAGTTTAATCCTTAACAAATAATGGAGTCTTCATTGCAAATAGCATAATACCTGCAAATGGCGTAGCACACGTGAAAGTTTTAAACACGACAGAAGAAGAAATAAATTTAGAGAATATAAACATAGAAACAAAACCATTAAAAAACTACAACATATTTACAAGCAAAGAAACTAATAAATTTAATGCACATAGATTACAAGAACTTTTAAAAACATTGGACATTGAATGCAACGAACCGGAGGCAGAAAAATCAATAATTGACATTTTAAAACAATTCCAAGATATATTCCACCTCCCCGGAGAACCATTGACAGTGAACAATTTTTGCACGCAAGAAATTCATACTACTGATTCAACAGCGGTATATATAAAGAACTACAGACTCCCACAGACACAAATGACAGAGATCAACGAACAAGTAGACAAGCTTTTAAAAGACAACATTATTGAACACTCGGTTAGCCCTTACAATTCGCCACTGTTAGATGTTCCAAAAAAATCAAATAATGATGAGAAAAAATGGAGATTAGTTGTCGATTTCAGGAAACTAAACGAAAAAATAGTTAACGACAAGTTTCCCCTTACAAAAATAGAAGACGTACTAGACAAATTAGGAAGAGCTAAATACTTTTCGACGTTGGACATGACTAGCTCCTTCCACCAAATACGGTTACACGAAGACTCACGACCACTAACTGCCTTTTCAACAAATAACGGACATTACCAATTTAAACGTCTACCTTTTGGACTAAAAATATCGTCCAACAGCTTTCAGCGCATGCTAACAATAGCATTGAGTGGTTTAGATGCTGAAGCATTTTTATACGTAGACGATATTATTGTGTTTGGATGCAGTTTAGGGCATCACAATGAAAATTTAGCTAGAGTTTTTGAAAGGATGAGGAAATTTAATTTAAAACTAAACGCACACAAGTGCTCATTTTTGAAACCAGAGGTTGTTTATCTAGGACACTTCATAACTGCTAAGGGCATTAAAACTGACCCAGCAAAAAATAAAATCATTAAAAATTACCCTGTGCCAAAAGACACAGATGAAGTCAGAAGATTTGTTGCTTTCTGCAATTATTATAGGAGGTTCATACCCAAATTTGCAGAAATAGCTAAAGTTTTGAACTCACTACTAAAAAAAGATGTTAAATTTAATTGGACTGAAGATTGTCAAAATGCTTTCGAAACGTTAAAAACAAAATTACTAAACCCACCGATATTACAATACTCAAATTTTGAAAAACAATTTGTACTGACAACAGACGCCTCAAATTATGCGTTAGGTGCTGTTTTGTCACAAGGTGATATTGGTTTAGATCTACCAATATCATACGCGAGCAAGTCTCTCAACAAACACGATTTAAACAAACCGATAATAGAAAAAGAGTTATTGGCCATACATTGGGCCATAAATTTTTTCAGACCATACCTCTATGGTCGCAAATTTTTAGTAGTAACAGATCACAGACCTTTGGTGTCTCTATTTTCCCATAGAAACCCGTCATCAAAGATGACACGTATTAGATTAGACTTATGCGACTACAATTTTGAAATTATATACAAGAAAGGCAGCATGAATACTAATGCTGACGCATTATCTCGTATAGTACTAAACAGCGATTCATTGCAGGCTATGATTCCGACAGGAACGGATGATAGCAAAATACTGGCTATAACAAGAAGTATGGTCACAAATAAACATACACAAAACACTAATTCAGACAAAACAAGTGACATTACTAACAAGAAATCTGATCAACTTTTTGCTTGGGAATGCACATCCAAATCAGATATAAACAAAATGATAAAATTAAGGTTCGTAACAGATAGAAATTACAAGGGTACCCAAATATATATAAATAACAGAGAAGTTATTGCAAGATGCAGCGATAATCCATCGATCACACAGCTGACTTTGGAGAAACTGTCGTCAAAAATGCAAAGGTTAAATATAAACGAGCTCGCGTTAAGTAAAAATGATAAAATATTTGAAACCACAAGAATGGATAAATTTAAAGAGATATTTAATAATTTACAAAGAAAAAATAATGAAAATTTAAAAATTTTAATATACAATGAACCTACAAGAATAATTGATAAAGATATACAAAATAAATTAATTGAAGAATATCATACATTTGGAAAAACATGAACAAAATGATAAAGAAATATATATTAAATTGCGAACAATGTAAAATCAACAAACAAACCAGACATACAAAAGAGAAATTAACTTTGACAGACACACCAGGAACTAGTTTTGAAACAATATCAATAGATACTGTAGGGCCTTTGCGATTATCAAATAATTTACGTTATATATTAACTATGCAATGTGAGTTAACGAAATATGTCATTGCTTGTCCAATGGAGACCAAAGACGCAAAGACTGTAGCCAAATCCTTAATAGAAAATGTTATTTTAATCTATGGTCATTTTAAAGTTCTTAAATCAGATAGGGGTACTGAATTTACCAATGAATTGATGTCGGAAATCTGCAAACAGCTTAACATTAAACAAATATTTAGTACGCCTTATCATCATGAGACTTTAGGTTCAATAGAAAGAAACCACAGAGTATTGAACAAATTTTTATTAAATTTTTGCAAAGATGATGAATGGGACCATTGGATCCCATACTTCACATTTTCTTACAATACAACACCTCATGTTGACACTCCTTTTGAACTTATATTTGGCAAATTAGCAAACCTACCAAATGATAATCTAGATAATTCAAAATGTTACAACACAGATAATTATGCGCAAGAATTGAGAGTAAGATTAAAATACTCATTAGAAAAAATGAAAGAATTGATAAATATAGCAAAGATTAAACGAATTCAAAATAATGTCACATCTGCACCATTAAATATAAAAATTGGTGAAAAAGTAATGATAAAGAAAATAAATAGAAAGAAAAACCAACCACCATATCATGGTCCATATATTATACTTGATAAAAATGGAGTAAATTCTAAAGTTGATGTAGATGATAAAATCAAAGAATACCATAATAATTTACTAAAAAGATGGATTTAATTCAAATTTTTCAATTAAAGTAAAAATTTATTAATTAAAACAATTGCATTGTATAAATTTCATAAACAAATTGAATTTGTATAATTTTTAATAACATATTTCATATATCTATTTTGAAACCATTTTTGTAATAAAATAATCTGTTATAGTTAATAAGAATATTTGAAATGCATGAAACAAATAATATATTTTAAGATTAAATAATTTATTAGATTATAATAAGAAAGTTTGAATTGTATAATTTTAAAAATTATTTTTCTTTTTTCAAATAATTTTTGTCTTAAGGATGGGGGTGTAGTGCGCACCAAGTTAAGCAACCAAACGCACACAAACTATTTGGTTGCACTGTATTTATGTTTGTTATTATTCACCACGCACAATGACCCGTGGTTATATATTAGATTTACATGACGCACTTTCGCACTAAGCTAATGTTCTATTTATTTCACTCGCGCACTTTTAATGTTTATATATTTTGTTATATTTAGTTTGCATTACGCACTTACGCATTAAGTTTATATTTATTTTTCACTCACGCACTTTTTATGTTAAAAATTATGCACTTTTTCAAAATACCGTTGTTTGGCTTTATAAGCACCAAAAATTTGAAAATAAAGATCATTAATTCTACAAGCTTTAAATCAGCTGCTTCTATTTATTTCAAGCCTAAGCGCATTTTTATACCGGCTGAATAAAAATAATATTTCAAGCCTAAGTGCATTCTTATGCCGGCTAAAAAAAATAATTTACTTAGAGCCAGTGGCGTTTTTAAGCGCCGGCAAAAACTCGAGGCAAGGTTTCGATTAGTTTACCGAATTGAATTTTAATAATAATCGCACTCGTTTATTAAATTAACACAATCGTAATCTAGCAAAAAAACAAACGAACTCGTTGACAACTCAAAATCGACTGTGTAGTCTTTTTTTTCTTCTTTCTTAAACTAACAACATTATGTATGTATGTGTGTGTGTGTTTTACATTAAGATCGTAACACATTCTTATGATTGGAATTCAAGGTAGTTTTTTGATACATATTACTTTGGTATTAAAAAAGACAAAATTAAATACTTTTTACTTTGGTAATAAAAAAGACAAAATTAATAATAATAATCTGGCTTAACAATGAGCTATCTACTTGGAGCATTGCAAGGCCGTGCTGCGCAGGCATATGCAAATTGGCCAATCACAGGCGACTCTTCATATGAGCAACTTTGGGGTGAAATATACTCACAATATAGTAATGAATATAGTACAATCCGAGCGCACTTACTAGCCCTCAATGAGTTAAAACCCTTGCGGCAGCCTACACGTGAAGCGATTCACCATATCATCGATGTTGCTCGCGGGTCATTTCGTCAACTTCAGATATTATTGAAGTCTGAGCAAATGGCTGAATATATGTTGCTGTATCAGTTAGAAGGTCTTTTGGATGTAGAAGGCAAGTTGCAATGGAATTTACGTCGTTCAATTGAAACTATACCGACATTGATCCAAATGTTTAATTTTTTGCAATGGCGAGCAAGTACATTGGACCCTCAAGTAACAACAGTAGCAGTTGGATCGCGTGTTGATCCACGGCGCATCGCGTTAATGAACAGAGCAAATTTAGCCGGTTAGCGAGGTTTAAGTAATGGGCGTAGCGATGAGCCACGCCCAGATTGCGACTTATGCATTGGAGAGTCACATTGGCCATTCAAGTGTCCAAGGTTTAAGGAAAAGTCCATCACTGAAAGAGAAAATTACATACTACTTTATAGGATGTGTTTTAACTGTTTTAGTTTTAAGCATTTAACTAAGACTTGTCCAGACAGAGGATGTCCAAAGTTTCAAAAAAAGCATAACAGTTGTCTTTGTCCATTTAATGTAAAAATAGATAGATCATCAAGTTCAGCGAAGCGCATACATCAAGAAGAAAATACACAGTTGATTCCAAGGAGCAGTAAAGTCTCATTTGTTCAAAGCAGCCAAAAATAGCCATTACTGACTGAGAAGGGGTGTAGTGACCTCGGTGCACCCATAATAGTAACTGTTAGCAAAATGGAAGAAAATATTTGTGCTGCATTGCTTGCAACAGCTGTGATCTGGCTTAAAATTGATAAACAAATTTCACCACCCCTAAGAGCATTATGCAATACAGGAGCCCAATTGAATTTGATCAACGAAAGATTAGTTCAGCGAATGCAATGGCCAACACATCAATGCCATGTGCAAATACATGGCATTACTGGAATAAACAAACACCCACATTCCCGCAAATTGGTATGCGAACTATTGTCTCGTTTTAATGATATACCCTTGGCAAAAAAAGAAATTATAACTACTTCAGAAATAACTAATGTATGGCTGCCACGATCGCCCATTCAAGATCATTTAATTCCCTCAGCTATTCACAAAAAATTAGCAGACCCAAAAGTAAAAATTCCTGCACAAATCGATGTGCTGCTCGGCGCAGGTATCTGGGCAAAAATTATAAAAGACGGTTGCTATACAAATGAATTAGGTTTTGCTTTTCAACCAACTCTGCTAGGGTGGTTAATATTTGGCGGTGGTGTTAAAAAATGTGAAGAAGTTGCCGTAGCAGTTATTATGGATAATGCAGCTGAACCTCACTTAGACTTATTGCTGCGTCGATTTTGGGAAATAGAAGAGGTGTCGTTAGTGCGCACACGCACATTAGAACAAGAAAAATGCGAAGAAATTTTCCTGCGTACTCATCGCCGATTGGCGAATGGACGGTTTCAGGTCAATATTCCTCTTCGGGGCGATATTGAACAACTAGGTTCATCAAGAGCAATTGCTCTCCATCGGTTTCGGCAATTAGAACGCCGTTTTCAGCGTGGTTCTGACTTAAAAGAAAAATACTTTCATTCAATCGAAGAATTGATACGTGAAAATCAGATGCAATTATCAGATCGCCCTCCAGGTGAGTTATGCTATTACATTCCACACCATCCTGTGTTGAAAAAGTTCCGGATTGTTAACGATGCATCGTGTCTAACCGATCAAGGCAAATCACTAAATGATGTGCAACTTATCGGTGAAAAACTTCAAGACGATTTGGCAAATTTAATTATGCGATTTCGATGTCATCCAGTTGCTGTGACAGCCGATATCAAGAAAATGTATTTGCAAGTACGAATTAATCCAGCTCAATGGGATTTGCAAAGAATTTTTTGGCGCCCAAATGCTGACAGTGAAATTTTAGAATATTGGCTAACGGTGGTGACATTTGGTATGGCTTCAGCACCGCACTGTGCAGTGCGATCAATGATACAAGGCGCGAGAGAAGGGCGATTGCAGTTTCCAATGGGCGCAGCAGCGGTGGAACATGATTTTATATAGATGATTGTCTGTCTGGAGAAAAAAATGTCATTGCTGCAAGGCAATTGTGCAGTGAAATGGATGCCTTATTACGATCTTGTGGTTTCATACTTGATAAGTGGCGCTCAAACTGCAAGCATGTTGTTCCAAATAAAGAAAATTCAAGCACTGAAGATGTTTTAGAATTAAGTGAATTTAACGATACCACAGTACTGGGACTACGTTGGTTTCCGAAGACGGATGAGTTAACGTTTAAATTTCAGCCGTCAGTGCCGCTTCAGAGACATGAAGCAACAAAAAGAAAGGTACTCAACTGCATTGCAAAAATGTTTGACCCTAATAGATATATCGGTCCTGTTGTTGTCGTGGCAAAAATTTTAATGCAACAAATTTGGAATTCGAATATTGGTTGGGATACTTTAGTATCAGAAGAAATCAGGCAGCAATTTCAGCAGCAGTTACCAGTAGTCACCGAAATTAGGTTGCCGCGCTAGCTGAATGTTTGATCAAAGAAATGTATCATTGCATGGCTTCGCTGATGCATCGCTTGTGGCATATGGAGCAGTGCTCTATGCACGAGTCGAGTCAAACGACCACACGGAATGTATTCTAATCTCCGCGAAATCACATGTGGCACCACTCAAACCAATAACTATGCCTCGACTGGAGTTGTGCGCAGCTCAGCTGTTAAGTGAACTAGTAGGAACGTTCAAGGTGTCATCAAAGATAGCGCCCGTGAAAACGACACTTTGGTCAGATTCACAGATTGTATTGGCATGGCTAAAAAAAGATGCTGCTACATTAAAAATATTTGTAAATAATCGCGTGCAACGCATTAGTAGGCTGAGGTCAGACGCGAATTGGCGCTATGTTCCATCAGCTGACAATCCAGCAGATTTGCTAAGTCGGGGGATGACAGCTTCTGCATTACAGAATTCAAGATTATGGTGGCATGGACCCGAGTGGCTAGTACGATTGGCTGTTTATTGGCCAGACATTCAGCCCAATTTATCGGCAGAAACTACTCAAGCCATATCTGATGAAAGAAAAGCTGACAACAAGAATAATGGCAAAAAGATTCAACAAACGCATAAAGCGCTCGCGGTGATGAGCGTGTCCATAGAAAATATTGATTTGATAGAACGTGCATCAAATGCACATGTGTTGTTTCGGAAGACGGCATGGATTTTTCGATTTATCAACAACTTGCGTCATCGTGACAATAGAGTCAAACATCGTAAATATGGGATATTGTCGAATGCTGAAGTGGAAGCAGCGCAAGAATATTGGATTAGAGAAGAGCAACGAATTTACTATGCAAAGGAAATTGAAGCACTTAAATCTCCAAAAGGAGTGGGCATTGAAACAGCAAGTTCAATACACCGCTTTAATCCATGGCTCGATAAAAAAGAAGCGTTGCGAATGAATGGAAGATTAGAGCGTGCTTTGATTCCTGAGCATCAAAAATATCCAGTGATATTGCCCGACGTGAGTTTGTTAGCTAAGTTGCTAATACGTGAGGCACACGAGCGTACACTGCACGGTGGATTGCACGACATGATTGCGTACCTTCGCCAAAAATTTTGGATTACTAATCGTAGGCGTGCCATACGCCTAAGTAATTTTCAATGCATGCGATGCACACGCGAAAGACATCAAAATATGAATCAAATTATGGGCACATTGCCATCAGATCGAGTGCAACCGTGTCGAGCTTTCCGACACTCCGGAGTCGATTATGCTGGGCCCTTCCTACTGACAGCGAGAGAAGGTCGATGCAACATTATAGAAAAGAATTGGGTAGCAGTATTTGTTTGTATGGTTACAAAAGCTGTACACTTAGAACTGGTAGACGGTCTCTCGGCTGAAGATTTCGTTCAGGCATTTCTCAACTTCACAGGCATTCGTGGTGCATGTACGAGGCTTTGGAGTGATAATGGAAAAAACTTTGTAAAGGCAGAAAAAGAGTTACAAAAGATGTTGCGAACTTGGAAGACATTGGATATGGGTCAGATGCTTCAAAAATATGGCACAGAATGGCGATTCATTACTCCTTCGACCCCACATCAAGGCGGGTTATGGGAAGCAGCGGTGAAATCGATGAAATATCACTTGCGTAGAATTATTGGGCCACACAAGCTGACAAGTAGCAGTTTTCGTTCTATCTTAATTCAAACCAGTGCTGTCATGAATTCACGACCATTATCAGCTCAATCCGATGATCCAGAGGATTTATCTTTCTTAACGCCGGCGCATTTTCTCATTGGTGAACCAATGAGTGCAAATGTGCAAGACGTCCCAGACAATCAACTAAAAATGGCTGCGCAACGGCAAAAAATGACACAAAAATTTTGGAGAGAATGGGCTCAAGATTATCTTCACGAGCTTCAACAAAGGCCGTAATGGCGAAAAGTTCAACCAAATTTGAAATCGGGTGATTTGGTTATAATCAAAGAAGACAACACGCCACCAACTGTCATGGGCACCTGCATAGAGGGAATAATACCTTTAGTGAGTACCCATGGCATTTCCCCTAGTGCCCTCTAGCGTGGACAATGCAGAGAGAGGCGTGAGTATGAAGTTATTGGGGTGACCTAGACCCCGGCGCAGGGTCACCATGGCTGGTCTTTTGGGGCCAGAAGGGGAGGGTTAGCCAAGGGCGATCGACCGACAGCGAAGATCGACCCACAAGACGTGACAGAGTGGCAACAGCGAGCAACCGGCTCAGTTTTTTTACGGATTTTTTAGCTCTCCATTCTTCATTTTCAACACTTTCGCGTAAAATAATCGTTTTCATTTATCTTCGGTTGATATTTTTGCTTGTTTATGGTTTTTTCGGGTTTTTTTCTACCAGGCGGTAATTTTTCTTTTAAACTGGTACGATTTTTTTATTCGTGTGTAGTTTCCATCTGTCGGACCAGGCTGGCAAGAACACCACCCCATCCAGCGAGCCTTAGCCGCGCGATACGCCAGCGTACCAGTGCTGCCAGAAGGACGACAGTGATGCGTGACAAGGGCTACCTTGCCGCATGGCGCATCGACCGCAACCAAGGTAGGTAGGAAACATGATAGAATTGGCGCCCAACGTGGGGCCGTAACATGACAGAATTGGCGCCCAACGTGGGGCCAATCGGAGTTAGGATTTTGATTGTTTTTTTTTGGTTTGGTCTCCTGGCGTCTGGCCACGTAAGTCCTGCAGCGTTTGGGTCTTTGAACCTTGACTGCAGTTGCGACGTGGTCTAAGGCAAAGGAGCCAATCAGGAAATCAATAAAATCTCGTTTCGGGCCTTAGAGTAAGTTTTTGTATAGTTGCTGTTAAACCTGAAGCAGGTCCTGGTAGGTTAAGAACCCGTAAGTCCTGCAGCGTTTAGGCCATAGCGCCTCGACTGCAGTTGCGACGTGGTTCTTGACAGTGGGATTTTTACTGCTAGGGTGAAAATAAATATAAGTTTTTTTGGTATAGTTTTTGTTAGACCCAAAGCAGGTCCTCTTAGGTTAAGAACACGTAAGTCCTGCAGCGTTTATGCCACAGCGCCTCGACTGCAGTTGCGACGTGGTTCTTCTCGGTAGGATTTTTTTACTGCTAGGGTGAAATAGTTAGAATTAATTTAAGGATTTTTTCTTTTTTTTGTAGTTCACATTGCGTTTCGGTTTTCCGTAAGTCCTGCAGCGTTAAGGTCGTTGAGCCGCGACTGCAGTTGCGACGGTTGGCTGGAGACAGATGAACGACAATCTTAAATTTTTTTCTTCTTTAATTTTTTTAATTTTTTATTTTAGATATTTAAACCCGCAGGGGCATCCTGCGTGGAATATGTAGGATGACGGGAGTAGCGCACCCGCGTACCCCAACACGCGTCTGTTCACAGATTGGGCGGCGTGGTGGCCAGCGTCTGTTCCCAGATTGGGCGGCTGTTTTTACACCGTATGGTGACAAAAAACCCTAACATGCAGGGGATTTTATGCATGGAAACCTATAAATAAAATAAAAAAAAAAATCTCGTTTTGTAAAATACTCTAGACCGAGAAGAGCAGCCTGACCAGAGGGGTCATAAACGGGACAGGCTAGCTAAGAGCAAAAATACCTCGACTCGGAGGGTGCACCTAGTGTACAAAATGGGGGGTAGCGGCACTCTTAGGCAGCGCACACAGTGAAGCATATGAGCTGGACTGTGAGCAAGGCGTTTTGCTTATGAGTGCAACCGCGAACATCGAGTGCATTTCGTTTCTTCGCAAGCGTTTATTTTGCAGTTTTGGTTTTTGCGCACAGTGTGGCTCATATGCTTCACTGCGTGCGGGCTGAGAGGAAGGTTAAATTAAAATTAAATTGTTTTTGTTTTTTTTGAAAATCGCTCCTTATCGGGAAGAGCAGCCAGGGGCCTTGCTCTGTTGTACGATTCGGGGTGCGGGTGCGGTTCGAGAGCAGGATCGTGCCATGGATTTACATGTTTTTTGACAAATTTTTGATGGGTTCTATCTCATTGCCGACAAAAACGGAATTTTAAAAGCAGAGGTAGAATTTACTGCCGTTTAGAAATCTTAAGCCATGTATTTACATGGTGTGTTTTTGTTTTCGAATCGCATTTGCTTTTCGAGTCGCGTTGCAGAGTAGGACCTCAGGTCAGTGGGGTCATCAATGTGACAGGCTAGCTAAGTTAAGAAAAAAATACCTCGATTTGGAGTTAGGCGCTGCTGAATTAAAGGGGGTATAGAGTTGCCAAGCACTCTTGAGTAGGGACAAATATAAATAAAAAAAAATTTTTTTGTTTTGAATAAATACTCCAACTCGGGATGAACTACCACAACACCATTAGGTGAAGCGAATATGCCTGAGCGACCTCAGCATAGGAAATTATTGTGGGAAGTTTGGTTTAAGAACCTCGATTCGGAGGGTGCAATTATAGCACAATGAAGAAGGTTGCTTTCGCTGGTCTAGTCGAAGTTAATTTTTACGCCACTCTTGTTTGTTTTACGCCACCATCCAAATTTAATGCCTATATATTTTTAATTTTTTGATTTATTATTATCAGCTATTTTAGTATTTTGATTATTCGGTTTCGGAATTATAATTTTCTTTTATGTTTAGACTATTCTACTTCACCGAAGTTAGTCTCCTTTTTTATTTTACGTATACATTTTTTTTTTTTGATGCGATAGTCAAGTTCGGATTATCCAAATTATTCTCTCTTTATATACATTATCTTTATAAACAAAATACCTTTAAAAAATATATATATATATATATACATATATATAGTTTTACCTTCGGGTTGGAAAAAAATTATCTAAATTTACTTTCATCTATAAGCTTGAGTTAGCAAAATTTTTATACAAACCTTTTTCGAATATTCCACTTTATTTTCATCTAAACATATCTTTATATTCAGATAAAAATAAACCTAAACTTTTAATTTTTTGATAAGTTGCGAAATTTTAGACTACTCTAAAATAGTTACATTTTTTTATCACTCTCCTACCTTTCTATATTACTACATACTACGATAAAATTTCCTTGACCTCTATGGAGTTCATTTATTATTATGATTACCATTAACTAATATACTTACATCTTATCAACTTTTCGAATATTTTTCGAATATTATCTTTATTTCCTTCACCTATTATTTCAATAATTATTATTACCATTCCTTATATTACTATTATTATTTAAGAATTTTTTTTTTGCTAAGTTTTGCAACCACCATCCTTAAAGGACTTTTAGTTTGATCTTAATTTTTTTGTAATTTTTTTCTTTCGTTTTGGCATTTGGCGAACAACAGTTAAGTAAACTGTGGCGCATTGAAACCATGGGTTCGAACAAAATAATTAAATTTTCTCGTATTTGAATAAATTGGCTTCTCAGGTCCTAACGGACGCCACTTTTGATCCAGCGAATTCTCGTTGGTCGATTTGAACAACCTAGGTGTTTGAAACATTTGCAATTTTCTTGATTTTTTTTTTTATTCTTTTAATAACGATTCCTTGGGGCATGGTTCACACTAGGCAACAGAGCAAAATGGATAGTAGTGAAACCAATCCGAATCCAGCCGAAAGTGGAAGTCTATTACCCACAACAACCACTAGTACAGGGGCAATTCCAAAAACAGGCCCGATGAGAACCACCATACCGATTTTTACGACAGCAACGACGACTATTACAACACCTATGGCGATGTAGAGTGCACTACCACCAGCACCTAGACGTACCTCGGAAGAGCTTAACTTCTCTAATAGCAGCATCACGTCTCCAGAGTTTAGCAGCCTAACCGCTCTAAACGTGCGCAAGCAATTCCAGCAACACTCGCAGATGGGGAGCGTAAGAGACAGGTCGTCACGAAGAGCACCAGCGTCCCAAGGTATAGTCAACTCGAGCATCAATATAAGGTCGGGATGTTGGGAATGGAGGAGCGTTTGCGGGTGTTAGTCCCACAATTAATAGCCGAAAGCTTAGAGTCGATGACGCCTCAGTATTCAGAGAGCCGACCAGTGGTTACGAAGTTGGTGACTTTACAACCACCACCTCCACCACCCCCGTCTATCAATTCACAGGCGTGGCCAGATCGAAATATGGAGCAGCCCAACAAATTGGATCACAGGACACCAGGAGCATCTCGCAATCCTTCCCAGATTTTTCACAACCACCACCGCATAGGCCGCAACCGACAAATGTGCCGCAGCCACAAGTTTTTGCTCATTCTCAGACTTACCAAGTTGAGAATAGAAATCGACACCAAGAGCAACGAGCTGGACCATCAGTACGTCAGCCCAGTGCCTTTGCCTATACAGGGCCAGCACAAGCGCCTCTTGCGCCTTATCAACAACCGGAACAGCCACGACGTGTGGAGATTGACAAATGGGGTTTTAAATTCGACGGTACCGCTAAATCAATCAGCGTGGATGAATTTGTTTTCCGAGTCGAGACCTTGTGTAATGACTACAGATATCAATGGCCGGAAGTAATTAGGAATTTCCACAGTTTGCTAACAGGAAACGCAGCTCAATGGTTCTGGGGATTTCGCCGCTTAAACCGAATACCAAGTTGGTACGCACTTCGAGAAGCGCTTGTAACTCAGTTCAAGCGCCACGAAAGCGACTTCGAAATCCAAAGACAAATAATGGATCGAAGACAACAACGGGATAAAGCTTTCGACGATTTTTATCAATCGGTGTTGACGCTGAGAAACCAACAGCGTAATCCACTGGCAGAACAGGATTTAGTCGAGATAATGAGGAGCAACCTGCGAAAAGAGATGTCACAGCTACTATTTGCCATGCGCATAGAGGGTTTGACTGAGTTCTGTAAAGCCTGCAAAAAGGCTGAGACTCATATAAACTATCAACGCCAGGCTTATCAACCGCCACAGCGTCAATACATACCTCGCAATGCGCAAGTGCATGAACTAAATATAGAGCCAGACCTTTCCACTCAAGCTTTTGATTTAGACGCCATAAATTCCTCTCGAGTATTTCCATGTTGGAACTGCAAACAGCCAGGGCACAACTTTGTTGAGTGTACTGCAGCCGTAAGGCGAATTTTTTGTTATAGATGCGGAACGGAGGGCGTAGTTACCCCAAAATGTCCGAAATGCCAGGGAATCGCTAGGCCAAATAGAAATGTTCAGGTGGAGTCTAGATCAGCTCAAACTCATACTCAAACGCAGACTCAAGAAACGACAGAATGACTAACGTCAGCCACACATACCGAAATAGAGAAGAAAGTTGTAGTTTTAACATCTAGTAACCATAGTAATAAAAGAAGTTGTGATCAAGCCGTAAATACCGTTGAGGTAAAGTTAAAAGAAATTAAGCCATTTCATGTGAGACTTAAGAACTATGAGGAAGTCAGAAGAAGAATATTTTCAGAACAGCCAACAAAAATTGAAAAAGCAAGGGTTAGATATCGTTTGAGGAAAAATAATTATAAAGAAATTTCAGCATCAGAACTTTATGAGGGCGAAGACAGTAGATTTTATACGATCATCGAAATCAATGGACAGCGAATTGAGGGATTATTAGACAGTGGAGCAACAGTGTCATGTTTAGGGAATAACTGCTTAAGTTTTGTAGAGAAGTGCAAGTTGCCAATTTTTAAATTTAAATCTTTCGTCAAAACTGCCGATGGGCGAATGCATTCAATCATAGGTCGCGTTAAAGCTAAAATTAAATTCGATAACCAAGATCAGGTTATTGTTTTTTATTTAACACCTTTTATAAAACGAGAATTGTTTCTAGGTGTAGATTTCATTAAGAAATTCAATCCCATGCAGCTCAAAGTTGATAGCATAACGACCAACAACATTGCTTTGGAGGAAGAAGTTATAAGTCAGGCAACACCTAAAATGAAAGTTTTGACAGCGCAGCAACAACACAGGCTTAACGCAGTTATAGCAAAATTTCCCTGCTTCACGAAGAAAGGTCTCGGCAAGACGTCTTTAGAAGAGCACCACATTGATACCGGCGACGCAGTGCCCGTGAAAGATAAGCACTACCCAGTCTCACCGGCTGTTCAGGGTCTCATGTTTGCGGAGCTGGATAGAATGCTTTCACTGGGAGTCATTGAGCCGAGCGAAAGTCCATGGAACAATCAAGTGGCCTTCGTGCGAAAAGGCGAGAAATGTCGACTGTGCCCGGACGCTCGCACGCTCAATGCACTTACCGTGAAGGACGCCTACCCACTTCCACACATAGAGGGGTTGCTCAGTCGTCTCGGCGACATACACTTTATCTCAAGTGTGGATCTTAAGGACGCCTTCTGGCAAATTCCACTTATTTATTCGTTAAGCTTAATACAAGCTGATTAACTAAGAACTAATCTTATTCTAACAGGGTCTTAACTTATTCTAACAGGGTTTATTTATTTATTTTTTTTTCTCTCTCCTTTCCTTGTTTTAGTGTTCGAAAGATATCCAATTCGTGGTGGGCGTAATCCGCCCACCAGAAAAACGTAATTATAAGAACACGTCAAAAGGGAAATACGGAGAGAAAAGTAATAAAGGGAACTTACAATAATTAACAGGGAATATGTATCATATCTTAATTGTAAGAAAAAAATTATAGAGGGGGAAAAATGGCGTTGGAGTTAAGAAGAAGTGGCGTTGGAGTTTAGAAGGGCATTTCGGAGTCGAGATCTGCTCAGATGAAAAGCAAATTCGCTGATTAAATTGTTAGTTACACGAAGCATCCTGGTTACAGGTTCACTGCAACCATAGTCGGTACGATGGAAGTTGAGGTGGAAGAGAGGAATAGACCTAAGGTTACGTGGGTTGGTATTAAAGGATATTAATTGGAGTAGTGCAGGGCAGTTAATGGTACCGCATACAAGTTGATGAATGAAGAGTACATCTGCAACTTCTCTACGTTTTGCAAGAGATTGCATGTTAATCAACTTCAGGCGGTCTGCATAAGGAGGTAAGTTGAAACTGTCAGAACCGGGAAGACCGCGTAGTGCGAACCTAATGAATCTTCGTTGAACGGCTTCGATTCGCACAGAATGGATGTTGTAGATAGGAGACCAAACCTGGCTGGCATATTCGAGGATGGGTCTAACAAAGGTAAGGTAGAGAGATTTAGTAACGTAAGGGTTGGAGAATTCTCTGGACCAGTGTTTCACAAAACCCAGTGCAGAATTGGCTCTACTAATGATATTATCAATATGAGACCTAAAATTAAGTTCCTTGTCACATATTACACCTAAGTCCCTTAAAAAGCTTACAGGAGGAACTGGCTTGCCGAGTAAGTAATATGTTCTTAGGGGAAGCTGGAGACGCTTGCGTGAATATGTAATAGCTTGACATTTACTAACGTTGAGCTCTAGAAGATTTTTTTGACACCAAGTGGAAAAACTAACTAGATCTTCTTGAAGATAGTGAGAATCGTCGTTGGTTTGTATGCGCCGATAGATTTTCATGTCATCAGCATACACAGAGAGATTGGATTCTTTGATGATGCCATCTACATCAGAGATTGTTAAGACAAACAACAAAGGACCAAGGTGACTACCTTGTGGGACACCAGAGGTAGCTGAAAAAGAATCTGAATTGGAAAATCTAAAGATGACATTATAACGGCGTTCTTCGAGATATGATTTAATCCAAGATATAAAGAGTGATGGAAAACCAAAGGCTTTAAGCTTAAGAAGAATGATAGAGTGTGAGATTTTGTCGAACGCTTTACTAAAGTCGGTAGACACTACATCAACTTCGTACCCGCTTTCCAACGAGCATAGAGCGTTTGAAACAAATTCTGCAAGGTTAGTGGTAGTCGATCTTCCTTTGAGGAAGCCGTGTTGGCTGGGAGGAAAAATAGATTTGCAATGGAAAAAGAGAATGTCATAAATAATGCTTTCAAACATTTTTGGAGTACATGAAAGTTTTGCAATAGGTCTGCAATTGGAAATATCGTTTCTTGGTCCTTTCTTATGCAGAGGTATTATGTATGAGCTCTTCCACAACTTAGGAAAAACGGAATTAGAAATAGAAAGTTGAAAAAGAGCCAATAGGGGATGAGCCAACACGTCCGCGAATTTTTTTATAACAATAGCAGGCAAGCCACCGGGTCCTGGAGAATAATCGTCCTTCAGATTATTTATCTTTTCTAACACATCAGCTAGTGTAATATCAACAGAAGTTAGCGACGTTTGAGGACAGTCCCTTAACAAAGAAAAATACTCGTAGTCTAGTTCGTCGTTATGATTAGTGTATGACTGACTGAAAAAATTTGCAAATAGGTTTGCAATTATTTCCGGGTTGTCTGAGGAAATGTCCGAAAAAGTAAGGGTAGATGGGTAGTTGTCAGATTTTCTTTTAGTATTTATAAACTTGTAGAAGCTTTTAGGATCCGACAGCAATTTACTTTGAATATGAGCAAGATAAGACTCGTATAGCGTTTCACAGAGTGCGGAAAAAAGGTTAAAGGCGTGAAGATAATTTGTGAGATCAAGAGGAGAACGAGAAATTAAATATGCGCGCCATAGTTTGTTCCTTTTGTTGCGGAGTACACGTAGTTCCTTATTGTACCAGGGAGGACATGACGAAAAGTTTTTCTGCCTGGTGAAGGGGACAGAATGTGTGAAGCAGCCGAAAATTATGTCATAGAAGTGAGCAACTGCAGTATCAACGCTTTCATAACCATTATCGAAGAGATGTTGGAAATCGATTCTACTGAATAAAATTTCTAGTTTTACAAAATCAGTTTTCCGAAAGTTAAAGCTGTACGAGTGCTCGAAATGTGTATTTTTGATATCAATGTGATATGATAAGGTAACGGATAATGGTGGATGGTACTGATCGAGTGTTGAAAGAAGATGGTTACTTGCGGAGACTACGCAGTTATCTAAATCCGAAGAAAAAATTAGGTCTAGTTGTCTACCTAAATTGTTAGTAACTCCGCTCAACTGGTAAAGGCCGCAGTCTGAAATACAACTAGTAAAAAGAATTTCTTTTTCAGAGGTAGGATTTGAAGAAAGATAGTAGGATTCATCATCAGAGAGAACCCATTGAAGGTTGGGAAGATTAAAATCTCCCAGAAAAATAACGGTGTCAAATGGATCCATAAGGTCCAAAAGTGAATCTATTGCGTCTACTGCAAGCTGATAACCATTCACTGGTTGAGACGGGCGAATATAACAGCAAATAATGAATACATTACGTTTTGTGATGCAAGCTTTGGCACATATAAATTCAAAGTTGGCAGTGTGGGAGTTTTTTATAATGGTAGGATTGAAGCGATTGTGAATAGCGAGAAGGACACCACGACCTGAGGAGAGATCATATTTGTCGAGACCATCGTCTCTGAAAACCACGAAATCGGACGCGAAGACCTCAGTATCCTTAAAGTCGGGCGTAAGATTGGTCTCAGTAAGGGCAAATATGTCGTAGGGAAGCTTAAGAGAATTAAGAAACACTGTAGAGATTTTGGTGCGTAAGCCTCTTACATTTTGGTAGTAGAGAGAGACAAATAATGGGCTGGGAGAAGGGTTTTGAGTAGGAGTAATAATTTGGTTAGGAATAATATTGTTGCTGCTCTTTACGGGACTTTTGAAGATAAGAGATATGTTTTGACCTCACATGAGTAGCATATGTGTCAAGATCTTCTTTGACTTGATGGCTCGTCAAGCCAAGTAGCTCGTGGAATCTGGTAAATAAAAGGCTTAACTCATTGACATCGGTAGGTAGACCTTCTTGCTGAATCAAGACTTTGAGGTTTGTCTTGGTCTTGCCTTCTATACAGGTAGAGATCGGTGCTTTATGCAAGTAAGCAAGATAAAGACGCACATTGTTGTAGACACTATTCTCTCTTAGTCGAGAAAGGGCATATCTATTCTCTGTGTCAACACAAGAGTTCATCATAAGTTTCACTCTTGGTGGTTGAAGAGGGTCAATAAAAGATGTGGGGCTTCCAGCTTGATTAGAAGCTTCACTAGTGACTGAAACAGACGGAGATGGGTTTAAAGTATGGGAATGGACGAAGTTAGGATAGAGTATGTTAGTCTCATTTTTTCTTGCTGTTGTGTCCAAGTGAGGATTAAGATTGAATGAGACTCGTTTAGGGTGAGACGGCTGAAGAGTGTAATTTGTTCTATTTGAAATAGATTTGATCTGAGGAGTAAAACTAGGAAAGATATTAGTTTTAAGTTTCCAATTGGGGTCAGCGCTAGGACGGGAATTAGGTAATTTATTTCCGGATGGTTTGTGGACAGGATAAGGCAAATTAGGATTTTTATTAAGTAGAGTTTTCTTTGGATTAGAATAAGACTTAGAAAAAGCGTTATACGTATTTGTATTAGAAAAATTATTATTACTAGCATTATCGTTATTAGAATTTTTATTAGAGTTAGAATTGGAATAAGAATTAGGGACATTACATGACTTAAAATTTAACGTAGAGTTAGAGTTTGAGTGTGAATTAGATTTATAGTTGGAGTTGAAAGGAGAATAGGAGTTAGAATTAAAATTAGAGTTAGCATTATTCCTAAGTTTACTGGTAGTTTTACTTGCATAATGATTAGACTTGTTTTTAGAATTAAAATAAGAAAAACTGTTCTTCTCGCTGTTAGATCTACGTGTCAACGGCTTGTCTCCAGGCTTATTCATCCATTTGGCAAATATCCACTGGCCATGCATAACACTGTCACCAGAGGAGCTGAGGAACAACCACGCATATTCTGTTGGAATATTAAGTTTAAAACTGCAAAATTTCCTGGCATTGGAAGACATCTTCTGGCAGTTAGAAATTACGATACCAAATTTCTTTCCAAAGTAATTACGCATCCAGGATACGCTAGTTTTAACTGCTACGCCCTTAATAAACAATGTAGTTTTAGAGCTTTCGTTCACGTCCTCTAATTTTTTGATCCTGCTATCCCATTCGGATGACGTCCATGATGTTCCGAAATGATGGATTAATTTGCGAGGTTCAGCGACAGGATTAGCAGGATTAGCGACAGGATTAGCAGCTGGTTGCTCGTTTGGATTAACGAAGAGAGAGGCTAGTGGTGGAGAAAAACAAAGAGCCGATGGAGAAAGTGTAGTTGCTTCCAGGATTTCTTGAAAAATGGAAGATGCATCATGGTGGGGGGAATCTGGCAGGTTTTGAGTATGGTTTGGTGCGGAACTGATGACAGAAGTTTTTTGAGGAGAAACCAACTCAGGCATAATTTCCATTCCATTTGGTAGAGACCTGACCGCATATGATATTTCGGCAAGCGCAGCTCGAAATGCGTACAAATCGTCACTTATATCATTGACTTTGTTGTATAAACTTTGTGTGAGTGGATCTGGCTGATAAGGTGTAGGCAAAGGCTTAGTAGAAGCTGATTGCATTGCAATGTCTAAATCATTGCGTAGTGATTTGATACTTTGACGTATGTCTTGCAATGATTCAGATTTTTTCAGTTTATTAAAGTTTCCATTAATTTCATTTTTTATATCACTTATCGCGGTCTCGATGTACGAGTTTTTTTTATTGTCATTTGCTAGTTCCGTTAATTGCTTAATGTTTCTTAATATATTTGTTATATTATCTTTAACGGTATTAGTCGAAGCCTCCAAAGTGGCACTAATGTCTTCCGATATCTGAGTCAAGCTATCAAATTTGGCAAATTGTTTTGATGCCTTATTAAAAAATTGCTTGTTTTCAGATAACAAGCTAGCAAAAGAGTCGTTAAGGCACTTTATTGCAAGCATTATATGAGAGGGTGAAATTTCTCTGCACTCGTCACAGAAAAACAAAAAGTTTGTTGCATATTCTTGTATGTAGTTTAGGCTTCTTTTGGATAAACCAATACAGTTATAATGAAAAAATCTAGCACAAAGCCCATTGCAATTGATTTTGGGCGAACATTTGTCCTCAGTCGTGCAATTATCTTTTCCACAAGACATATTAAAATCTTTATTAATTAAACAGAGATGTTTTTTTTTTTATTATTGTAGGTCAGCAAGCGAAAGAATTAAGAAGTGGAACAGAGATATGTATTGATTTTTTTTTTATTATTAATTGTATGTCGGCACACGAATGTTTACAATATTGGTTAAATGCTTACTAATTTATTTTGCCGAATTGCTGTTAATTACTTTATGCCGGTATATTATTGTTGATTTTTATTTTTTATGGTCTTTGATTCTAGTAGGTCAGCTGTTGTTGTTTTTTTTTATTTTATTTTATTTTTAGGGTTTTGTGTAAAGATTGTTTTTGGTTGGAGTTGCAGAATTGCACTTTAGTATTTTTGCAATAATAGGTCACAAAATTTGCACAAAGCAATGAGTTAAGATTTTTTATTATTATTTTGTATTTTTTGTATAACAATGGTAAGAGAGCTAGCGGAGCTATTTTTCACACGTCCGATCGGTTTGACTGATAACAATTGATAACCAGCTTGCCGTCAGTAGTAGGGAGAAAACCGCGTTTACAGTGCCAGGTCGTCCGCTTTGTCAATTTACCGTCATGCCGTTTGGGCTATGTAACGCAGCCCAAAGGTTATGTCGGTTGATGGACAAAATCGTGCCCGCCAATCTTCGTGAAAGCGTTTTCATTTATTTGGATGATCTCCTTGTTGTGTCTCCCGATTTCGATAGTCACCTCAAAAAGTTAGAACAGGTAGCGCAGTTGCTAAGTACAGCCAACCTAACCATCAATGTGGCCAAATCGAAGTTTTGTTGTAGCGAGCTAAGGTACCTAGGTTATATTGTAGGCGAGGGTAAATTAAGACCAGACCCCGACAAGGTTCAGGCCATTGACCGATATACCTATCCAAAAACTCCGAAGAAGGTACGCAGTTTCATGGGAGCCACGGGATGGTACCGTCGCTTTATTCGCGATTATGCTACTATAGCAGCACCTATTTTCGACACGCTGAAGAAAGCGAAAACTTTTGAGTTCGGCGATGAGGTAAAGAGCGCCTTCGACAAATTAAAAACAGCTCTTATTTCTAGTCCAGTCCTGGTACATCCAGATTTTTCGAAACACTTTTATGTTCAAACCGATGCGTCCAACATTGGAATTGGTGGCGTTCTGTTCCAAAAAGACGATGAAGGTGGTGAACATCCGATCGCCTACTATTAAAAGAAACTCACGCCTGCCCAGAAAAATTATTCGGTAACCGAGCGCGAATGCCTAGCCGTGGTAATGGGGATAACGAAGTTCAGAGCCTACATCGAGCTAATGCCTTTCACCGTGATAACAGATCACTCCAGCCTAAAATGGCTAATGTCGCATAAAGACTTAACTAGTCGATTGGCGAGGTGGAGTTTGTATTTGCAAAGCTTTAGTTTCGAGATTGCGCATCGTAAAGGGGCTCAGAACGTCGTTCCCGATACCTTATCACGCTACGACATGGACGAAATAAGTTGTGAGGTAAAGGCATTGATTGACCTCGAGTCACCAGAGTTTCAAAGTGAAGAGTATAGGGATTTGTTTAGTACCATAACTAAAAATCACTCACAATTGCCCGACCTCAAGGTTATCGATGGTTTTGCTTATAAGCGTACGGTTTCATATGATGGTACACCCGATGGTGAAGACTTTGCATGGAAACTGTGGATTCCAGCGTCTTTGACTCAGTCGATCATAGCTAATGCACACCAACCTCCTCAAGTAGCTCATGGTGGTTTCACTAAAACTTTAAAGCGTATCAAGGAATATTTTTACTGGCCAAATATGAACCAACAGGTCCTCAATTTCATTAATGATTGTCAAGTCTGTAAGGAATGCAAACCAGCTAAGACCACCTATGGGGCAAGAGTCGCAAATAATACGGCCTTTCCAAAAAATTTACGTGGATTTCCTCGGTTCATACGTTCGTTCTAAAAAGAAAAATACTTATATCTTCATAGTCTTAGACTATTTCACAAAAATTCACCCTGTTAAAAGCGATGACGAAAGCGACCGCGCGAAATGTAATCCAGTTTCTAATTTCAGAAGTTTTTCATAAATTCGGTACCCCAGAAATACTCATGTCTGACAATGGCGTGCAGTTTTTAAGTAAAGAATTTGCCAACGCTTCGGAGAGGGTCACCAGTCCATTCTCGCGGCGATTCGGCCATACCTTGACCAAGATCAAACCAACTGGGACCAACACTTATCTGACATTGAATGTGCCTTGCGTTCTTCGGTACACTCCTCGATAGGAATGACTCCCTATTTTGCTCTCTTCGGTCACAACATGATCACGTATGCAAGCGCCTATAAAATAGCAAAGAAACTAGGTGTGCTTAGCGATCCTGAGACGTTGGTGATACCGAAGCCGGTTCGGCAAGACTTGATTCGCAGTAAAATCCGCGAACAGCTCCATAAGAGTCACGAACAGAATGTTAAAAGGTATGACTTGAAAAGTCGAAAGATTAAGTTTCAGCCTGGACAGGAGGTCTACCGACGGAACTTTCAGCTTAGTGATTTCTCCAAGCAATTCAGCGCGAAACTGTCAAAGCGTTTTCTAAAGTGTCGAATAGTGAGGGCAGTAGGGAATAGTCTGTATGAGTTAGGAGATTTAAAACAATAAATCGAGTTCGAATGTAGGTTGAGAGAGCGAATGGTGCCATCTTTTCCCATTTATCTCTTAAGCCGAGAAGCTTGTCGAGAGTCCCTGGGTTTGTCATGGGCACCTGCATAGAGGGAATAATACCTTTTGTGAGTACCCATGGTATTTCCACTAGCGCCCTCTAGCGTGGACAATGCAGAGAGAGGCGTGAGTATGAAGTTATTGGGGTGACCTAGACCCCGGCGCAGGGTCACCATGGCTGGTCTTTTGGGGCCAGAAGGGGAGGGTTAGCCAAGGGCGATCGACCGACAGCGAAAATCGACCCACGAGACGTGCCAGAGTGGCAACAGCGAGCAACCGGCTCAGTTTTCTTACGGATTTTTTAGCTCTCCATTCTTCATTTTCAGCACTTTCGCGTAAAATAATCGTTTTCATTTATCTTCGGTTGAGATTTTTGCTTGTTTATGGTTTTTTCGGGTTTTTTTCTACCAGGCGGTAATTTTTCTTTTAAACTGGTACGATTTTTTTATTCGTGTGTAGTTTCCATCTGTCGGACCAGGCTGGCAAGAACACCACCCACATCACAAGAAAGTGATGGGTTAGTTCGTAATGTTTCACTAAAAGTTGCAACGTCAGACTGGAGCGCGGATGATAAAAAGAAGACAACAGAACCGCTTAGGCGTCCTATTCAAAAATTATGTCGACTTCCACTGGAGATTGAAGCAAAGTCTTCAAGGGGGCAGGATGTTGAAGCCGCCACAAACACAATATAAGTAGTTTCTTGTTTCGTTATTTTCTTAATGTAATTTACCTATTTTTTTATTTTTGATGATTAGAAATATTTTTCATTCAAATAAAACAAAAAATTTTGTATGTTCTTTTCAATTTAAAAATCATTTCAAACAAAACGGATCATCTTTTTTATGTACAAGGGTAACATTTATATAACCATTAACCATTAAGATCTTAGGTTTACAGTCCCCTCAAGATCGATAGGAAATAAACTCAATCAACTTTCACAGGTGGGTTCTAAGTTAGATGAATTTTACGCGATGGTCAACCATCAGTTTTCGCTTATCATCAACAAAATAAAAGCGGAAACCTACTCCTCAGAAACAATGACCGCTCTGGTAGAAACCTATAGGAATCGTGCCCTTGATGTTTTTGTGCGTGGCCTGAACGGCGACATTTCTAGGATGTTAATAATACAAAGACCAAAGACTTTACCCGAGGCTTACTCAGCCTGCCTAGAAATGCAAAATTTTAATTTCAGAAATCTTGTTTTACACCAAAAGACTGCCCCTATTAATCAGAATCTTGTAGTCGATCCCAGGCCATCACTTCCACCCAGGAAACCGTATTATCCTCCTAGTCGAGGTTATTCAAGGAACAATTACCAACAGGTTGGGCAATTTCAGCACCAAAGACCGACAGTGTCAAACCCTCACGAGAGAATGGAATTAGATGGTTCATTCCAAACCAGACGTGTGAACTATATGAACCGTCCACAAGGTAGCAACCAATTCAAAAGGAAAACTGGTTCAACAAATTATCAGCCAAATAAGCTACAACGACTGTATAATACCGAGGTTGTCGATGGCCAACACTCCGAAGAGGTTGAGGCTGCAGACTAACATATCGATGAGCAGCTGAATTTTATGACGGGAGCCTGTCCAGCGTACCATACCTAGAGTATGTTACGAGGGACGGAAAACGCCTCAAATTTCTTGTCGACACTGGTGCCAACAAGAACTTTATAAATCCAGCCGTATGTAAAAATACTATTTCTCTGTCAAAACCATTCAGTGTCCAATCTGCCGGGGGTAGCGTAAAAATTTATAAAAAAATAAGTGGAAATTTTTTTGAGAAAATGGGTAATAGTACTGTTTTAACATTCTATGTCTTGTCAGGCTTAATTGCATTTGACGGTATTATAGGCGACGATACGCTGAAAATGCTGAGGGCAGTAATTGATAGGAATTCAAATATATTGACAATAGAGCCAAACATTAAAATAGCATTAAAGAATAAGTTATCAGGGCAAATCAGTTTTATTCCAACTATAGAAGACGAAGCATCAAGCATTGCAAGGGTAAATTCAGGTAGTTTATCGGTGAGTGCCGGACTGCGCATTAAAGATCTTCTAAAAAAGTTTAAGCAACTCTTTGGTCCAATTAGTGTTAACAGTATGGTAAAGACCTCGATAAGGGCAGAAATCAAGACAACAACTGATGAGCCCATCTACACAAACAGTTACCCATACCCGATTCCAATGCGGGAAGAAGTGCAAAGACAAGTCGATGAGCTTTTATCGGAGGGAATAATTCGTCCCTCTTGAAGCCCTTATAACTCTCCAATTTGGGTGGTTCCCAAAAAACCTAAGCCTACCGGTGAGAAGCAGTATAGAATGGTAATTGATTTTAAGCGATTAAACAACGTTATCGACACTCGCCAGTTTGGGAAAGGCGAGGTATTATACCACACTTGACCTTACGTCTGGTTTTCATCAGATTCCGATGAAATCAACAGACATACCTAAAACTGCATTCTCCACCATGAATGGTAAATACGAAATTCTAAGGTTGCCTTTTGGCCCTAAAAACGCGCCGGCGATATTCCAGAGAATGATCGATGATGTGCTAAAAGAGTTCATTGGAAAGATCTGTTACGTGTACATCGATGACATCATCGTTTTCGGTAGGGCTGAAGAGGACCATCTCGAGAATGTTGAGACGATTTTTTCGCGGTTGCTTGACGCAAACCTGAGAGTTAACCTCGAAAAAACTCGATTCATGAGTACAGAGGTGGAGTTTCTTGGCTATGTCGAGACGAGTGATGGTATCAAGCCTGATGAGAAAAAGGTCAAGGCCATCGAACAGATTTTGCTGCCAGAGAACTTGAAGGACCTGAAGAGCTTCCTTGGATTGACGTCCTATTACAGGAGATTCATACAAGACTACGCCAAGGTGGCTAAGCCATTGACCAACTTGACAAGAGTCGAACACTCACAGGTCAAAGCCAACCAATCTAGGAGAGTTCCAATTGTCTTAGACGATCAGGCTCTTAAGACTTTTCGAGAGTTGAAATCACTACTAACCTCATACGAAATTTTAGCATTCCCTGATTTCGAAAGACCATTTAACCTAACGACACATACCTCCAACTATGCGGTTGGAGCTGTCTTGTCTCAAGGCGAGATAGGGAGGGATAAGCCTATCGCATATGTTTCACGATCTCTAAATAAGACCGAGGAGAGCTACGCCATAAATGAAAAAGAAATGTTAGCGATAGTCTGGGCCTAAGATAATCTCCGTAACTACCATCAACCATTAACTTTTGCATTGGGAAATAGGAATTACAATGCAAAACTAAAAAGATGGAAAGCTAGAATTGAGGATTACAACTACGAGCTGGTTTACAAACCTGGTAAATCCAACCTAGTAGCCGATGCTCTCTCGAGGCTGAGAACTGAACTCAATCACTTGACTAGCTCAAGCGATTCTGTTACAGACACAGCAAGCGAAGATGGTGGTCCTGACTCAGGCTCAGGTATGGCAGTGAATGATTCGGCCACAGAAACGGCAAGCGAGGGGGGTCAGTCATCCGGAGGAACAATGCATAGTGCAGATATCGATGGTTCTGACCTTATTCCCCATGTTGAGGTCCCTCATAATGTCTTCAGGAATCAAATAATAGTGAGGCAAGGAAATGAGTTGCATTGCTGGGAAGCACCTCACCCTGGCTATAAGCGTCATTACATTAATATGGAAGTCAATAGAGCAAATCTTGTTTCTGGTCTGAAAAAATTCTTAGATCCCGCTGTGGTTAATGGCATAAAATTACCTGAAGCCTTTTTACATCTGCTTCAAGAAGTATATTGCAACAATTTTTCTAAGTACAAGATAAGAATTACCCAAAGAATTGTGGAAGACATAAGAATAAGGAAAGAGTTTGTCAGGTAATTGAGGGCAAAGATAGACGTGCGCACAGGAATCCGCGAGAAAATGATATATCACTTATAAAAAGATACACCTCGAATTGCGAAACTTGCAAATTAGGCAAATACGACCGACACCCACCTAAACCTCAATTGCAGTTGACCCCAGTTCCCACATACATATTACATATCGACATATTTTACATATCGACATATTTGAATTACAAAATGAAAAATTTTTAAGTTGCATCGATAAATTCACAAAATGTGCAAAACTTTACCTGATAACGAAAGGAGCTTTATGAGCCCGACTGTTTCCAATTACATTAGATCTTTGGGAATAGAGTTGTATCAAACGCCAATCCAGCGCAGTGAGGTGAACGGTCAAGTGGAACGGCTTCATTCCACTCTCATTGAAATCTATCGTTTCCTGAGGCCAGAAATGCGTAATTTAACGCCTAAAGAATTGATATATACTGTGAGCGTCAAAATAAAGTAAACAACTCATTGAAATACTTTAAATTTATAATTTCTAAGTAACTATTGATTAAAAATTAAAAGTTGAGTTATAGAATGAACACCTCTTTTAGTAGAGTTCTAATACTTAAAAAATATTAGGTAAATATATGCAAACACAACGTCATAATACGTTCGTAATAAAAACATATCAATATTAACGCGTCAAAATAAAGTAAACACTGGCATCACTTTTATGTAAAAAATCGCTTAAGTTTAAAAATAGTGGCAACACTTTTCTCATTTCATTTTCTTTGTTTCATTACTTCTTCATTTCATTTCGTTCTTCTTAAGTCATCAGCATACAATTAGTTGTTTTTTTCAAAACTAAAGTATAAAATAAGTAAATTTACAATGGGGAAACAAACTTCACTAGAAACTCGTCAAATCATAATAGATTTAAATAAAAAAGGTAAATCCTTGCGTGAAATAGGTGAAATTGTTGGAAGAAATCACTGCACAATAAAAAAAATAATAGACAAATTTGCCAAGCATCATACAGTGGAGAATTTGCCTGCAGCACGGCGGCCAAAGCGTCTTAGGGCCATTTTGTTCACAGAGAGATAAATTTATCCCCGAGTTAATTCCATGATTTTTCCAGTTTTTCATTTGTTCACAGCGAGTTAAGCATTTAACTCTTCAAACTGGAGATAAAAATGGTGGCGAGATAGCTTAACCCCAGAAATATTTAACTCGTGAAAATTGGTGAGATAAGATTTTTAATTTGCTCTCATCACTCTCATTTTAATATTTTTTATTTACTTGGTGTCAAAATATTGAAAATACAGATTTTTAAACATAGGGAAACAGTATTGGGGGTTACTGATTTCGAATCTGGTGTCAGAATTTTAAAATTTGGATTAATTTTTTATTTTTACGAATTCGGGGCTGGCGCGAACTAAAGGGTAAAAATGGGTCGCTGAATCCGAATCCGTTGTCAGAATTTCAAAATTCGAAAATTTTTCTACACATAGGGCTGCCACCTAAAAATGTTTTATTTTAAGAATTTTAAACATGAGGGAACAGTATTGGGAGGTTACTGATTTCAAATCTGAACTCAAAATTTTTAAATTCAAGATGGTGGATAGGGTTGCCACCTTAATATTCTACATTTTTACGAATTCGGGGCTGCCAAAAAAAAATGGTATACCAAAAATGGGTCGCTGAATCCGAATCCGTGGCCAGAATTTCAAAATTATAAAGTTTTGAAATAATAGGGTTGCCACCTAATAATAAGTCATTTTAAGAATTTTAAACATTATTTAACAGTATTAGGAAGTCACTGATTTCGAATCTGAAGTCAGAATTTTAAAATTCAAAATGGTGGATAGGGTTGCCACCTTAGTTTTTTGTATTTTTATGAATTCGGGGCTGGCAAAAAAAATGGTACACCAAAAATGGGTCGCTGAATATGAATCCGTGGTCAGAATTTCAAAATTATAAAGTTTTAAAATAATAGGGTTGCCACCTAATAATAAGTCATTTTAAGAATTTTAAACATTATTTAACAGTATTAGGGAGTCACTGATTTCGAATCTGAAGTCAGAATTTTAAAATTAAAAATGGTGGATAGGGTTGCCAAATAAGTTTTTTGCATTTTTATGAATTCGGGGCTGGCAAAAAAAAAATGGTACACCAAAAATGTGTCGCTGAATATGAATCCATGGTCAGAATTTCAAAATTATAAAGTTTTGAAATAATAGGGTTGCTTTTACTTTTGAAAATACATATTATTAGGTGGCAGCCCCATTATTATAAAATTTTATCATTTTTAAATTCTGACCACGGATTCGGACTCAGCGACCCATTTTTGGCATACCATTTTTTTGCCAGCCCCGAATTCATAAAAATACAAAAAATTAAGGTGGCAACCCTATCCACCATTTAAAATTTTAAAATTCAGACTTCAGATTCGAAATCAGTGACTCCTTAACACCGTTAAATAATGTTTAAAATTCTTAAAAATACTTATTATTAGGCGGCAACCCTATTATTTCAAAACTTTATAATTTTGAAATTCTGACCATGAATTCGTATTCAGCGACCCATTTTTGGTGTACAATTTTTTTTTTGCCAGCCCCGAATTCATAAAAATGCAAAAAACTTAGGTGGCAACCCTATCCACCATTTTGAATTTTAAAATTCTGACTTCAGATTCGAAATCAGTGACTCCCTAATACTGTTAAATAATGTTTAAAATTCTTAAAATGACTTATTATTAGGTGGCAACCCTATTATTTTAAAACTTTATAATTTTTAAATTCTGACCATGGATTCATATTCAGCGACCCATTTTTGGTGTACCATTTTTTTTTGCCAGCCCCGAATTCATAAAAATACAAAAATTTATGGTGGCAACCCTATCCACCATCTTGAATTTTAAATTTTTGACTTCAGATTCGAACTTAGCGACCCCAATACTCTTTCCTCATGTTTAAAATTCTTAAAATAAAACATTTTTAGGTGGCACCCCTACGTGTAGAAAAATTTTCGAGTTTTGAAATTCTGACAACAGATTCGGAAGAAGTAACCCCCAATACTGTTTCTTCATGTTTAAAATTCTTAAAAAAATGTTTAGTTGGCAGCCCTGTGTAGAAAAATGTTAGAAATGTTAAAATGTTAGAAATTCTGACATCAGATGCAAAATCAGCGATACATTTTTACCTAGTGTTCACTCTAACCCTCAAATTCGCAAAAATAAACCAAAAATCCCCACACATTTTTTAATTAATGAGCAACACTCTAACATTCCAATGGAAATCGATATAAACTGAGAGCGAATTTATGCTCTAAGCATAAAGCTGGGATAAAATGTGAATAAAACCACTTTTTTATCTCCCGATTTATACGCTTGGTATAAAATTAACCTAGAGATAGTTATCCCCGAATTAAATCATATTTATGCCCTTTGTGAACAAAATGGCCCTTACTGACACAGAAATACGAGCTGTAGTTCGAAAAGTAAAGGCAAATCCGGCTTCTAGTGCAGTAAAAATAGCAGAAAATATTTCACAAACTTCAGGTAAGCCTGTAAGTGCGAGCACCATTAGAAGAGCACTACACAAAAATGGTTTACATGGAAGAATACCTCGCAAGAAGCCTTACATCTCCAAGGTCAACCAGTCCAAGCGTATGAATTTTGCCAAAAAATATATAAATGAGGCTCCATCTTTTTGGGAAACAATTTTATTTTCTGACGAGAGTAAATTTGAAATATTTGGTGTCAAAAAACCTCCAAAAATATGGCGAAGCAAGAACGAGGCCTTCAATGATAAGTGTGTAACTAAAACGATTAAACATGGTGGAGGCTCTGTTATGGTCTGGGGATGTATGTCGGCATCAGGAGTCGGTAATCTTGTGTTTATCGAATCAACAATGAAAAAAGAGGACTATCTTAAAATTTTGCAGGACAATATTGCACCCAGTGTAGAGAAATTGGGATTACCACGGAACTGGATATTCCAACAAGATAATGACCCTAAGCATTCGTCCAAAATTGTGAAGGAGTGGTTGCTATATCGTACTCCAAAGGTTCTTGATCATCCACCGCAGTCCCCAGACCTTAACCCAATCGAGCACTTATGGGAACATCTGGACAAAAAAATAAGAGAAAGGCAGATTTCATGCAAGGAAGACCTAAGGATCGCATTACGAGAAGAATGGAGTAAAATTTCACTTGATGTCACCCAAAAACTAGTTCACTCAATGCCAAGAAGACTAACGGAGGTAATAAAGCCAAAAGGAAAGCAAACAAAGTACTAAATATTAATTTTTGCAAAGTATTTCTAAAACTGTTTACTTTATTTTGATGCATAAAATTTGCTATATTTTATTTAAAAGTGCGATATTTTTAAATGTGTTTGGTTTTTCCTTTTTGTTTTTAATGGATTTAGTTTGAATTCAATTACTTATGAATTTTCCAGTAAAACTTTTTATTTAGTATTATTTCTTTATGCATAATAAATATTTTTCTGTACGAACATTTGGTGTTTACTTTATTTTGACGCTCACAGTATTTCTGTGGATCGGTATAATAACACGATTCACACGGTGACAAATAAAAAGCCTAGTGATATCTTTTTTTGACAGGACCCAGAGAATTAATTATTAAAATCTGGCAGACTTTCGAGATAAGGTTCATGAAGAGGTTAGAGCTCAAATAGAAAGGAATCAAGAGCTAAGAAATTTGAGGTTAGATAGCAAGAAACAGATTCCCAAAAAATTTAACAGGGGCGACCAAATTTATATCGCGGACAAACAGATCAAGGGTAAGTAGAAGCCTCTTTTCAAGAAAGAGGTAGTGGCAAGAGACAACAAGGTAACTGTGGTAACAGGCACTGGGAAAAGATTTCATAAGACTCATGTAAAAAATTAGGAAAGATAACTGCTTCAGTCGGGTACGGCAAGAAAATTTAATGGCACTTATAAAATATTTTTGATTTGAGCACTTACCAACCCATTAGGTATGCACACTTATATTTGACATACTTTAGACATAAATTCTGTAAGAACACATATATTAAGCAAACCTAAAAAAATATACCTTCTTGTAAAAACAAGGATTGTTCCACAAATCATCACACATGCTGGCAACATATTAAAAATGTGCCTTATACTCAAAAGAGTAATAGAATATAAGAAAAAGATTAATAATTATATCAAATATCAACATAGAATTAAGACACTAAGTTAAAATTTTTTATTTTTCTCATTCTTGAACTTTCTTTTCTTAATTTTTCTCTCAAACTAAAAAAAAAAGAGGGGAAGGGAAATATTTCATTAATACAATAATATTTTATTACAGTTTAGGACTATTTTTGGCTGTAACTGCTGTACATGGCTTCCAGATCATCAACTACCAATCACCAATTATATCAGTTCGCGACGGTGACGGATGGATTGTAAATGGCTGCTTCAAGCTTGTGCATATAGTAGATTTCGAAACAAATGGAAACAAATTGGAAACAAAACATGGCAAATTCTTTTAGTCAAAACGGTAATAGGAGACAGGTATTCGATTACCACTTCAGGTGGACAACCAATCGTTTGAATGAATCAATATCACGAGATCCAAGACGAACATGGTCAATAGATTGGATAGGCTCCGCTTGGAAATGGATCGCAGGCTCTCCAGATGCTGCCGATTGGAACGAAATACTTCAAAGCGAAAACAGCATAATTGAGAATAACAATCACCAATATAAAATCAACGAAAAGCTCTTTACATCCACCCGCAATACGTTGCAGAAAGTAAACCAAATAGTCGACAAGATCAACATCATATCCAAGGATACCAGAGAGGACCAAATTGAGGGTGACCTCTTGAATAATTTACTCGTTGTAAGGGCTGAAGTCAGCGAAATTGTTCGAGCCTGCCAGATGGCCAAGAATGGAATTGTTAACGGGAATATGCTGGACAAAGAAGAAATCAATCAAATCTTAGCGGAAATCGAGACGCTGCCTTATCAAAATGTCATCGAAGCGATAGAGTTTGGAAAGCCTTCAGTGTACACAAATGGTTCTCTCCTGCTGTACGTCCTAGCGATGCCCAAGTTGAGCAGGGCAAAGTATCACCTCCTTTTAACCAGAGATGCAATAATAGGTGGCAAGCAAATCTATTAAAAGTTTTCACAAATTCTACTGAGCCAGACGGAGACATATGGTTTGAAAAGCAAATGCATTGTGATTAACAATTACACTGTTTGCGAAGAAAGGAATTTGGAAAGGATTCCAGAGGACAGCTGCCTGCCCAGAATTCTGAAAGGAGGACAGGCCAAGGGTAAAGTACTTTACTCGAAGGCACTTATATCATCCAGTTAGCCAACGAGACGATATCGATTCGAAACCATACGTTTACATGCAGAAGTATCTCATGCCTTCAGGCGCTCCCGCATGTCCTAGCAAACATCATCGATCAAGGATTGAAGGTAGACGTCGAATACTTACATGGACTTAGCATCGAAAATATCAGGCGCCTTGGCCGTCTAAAAGGTACAATTGGTCTCTACGTCATCTCAGACATAATAATCATAGTTCTGGTAATCTCTGCCTTCATGGCACTTTGGCACATCATGATAAGGAAGCTTAGCATACCACCAATTAAGTCACTTGAAGAGCAACCTAGCACAGCAGGACCAACTCCAAACCAACCACGATCCTTTCATTCGCACTTTGATCTGCGGGACGCAGACCTTTAAAGGAGGAGGAGTTATCACGCGACGTTCTCACCAAGCACCTGCAAATATAAGGAATCACCTTACACTACGTGTCGAAGCAGTGCATGCGCATCCGGCAGCGCAGCAGCAGTTTAAGGTAGAAGCTAAGCTAGGATTTTAGGCAATAACTTTAAGTTGATTGTTATGTTAGTTTAGTCTTAGTTTTGAAGAGGAATAAACAAGTCAAACGTACTCGGTTGCTTCCTTTCAAGGTTGGCCCGTGGGCTAGCCTCAGCTAGCCAATGCGGCGACAAAAAATAATTTTTTTTAGTGTATCCTGAGAGGATACGTTAACTTATATATAACACAAAAATAAAATTTACATGCACCGTTTATGCAAAAAAAAAAAAAACAACAAACGTTAATTCAATGGTTAGGGCTTGATATTTAGCACAATTATGAATAATTTTTCCTGGGGAATTGGAAAAGTGAGTTTTCATTTTTAAAATCACATAGTTTTTTTTACTTTCAACTTTATATTGATATACTTTATACTTTCAACTTTACTTTACTTTACTTTACTTTACTTAATACTTTCAACTTTATACTGATTATATTTACATTTTTATATTGAGGTTGATGAAGAAATTTGCATTAAAAATTTCTAAAATGTTCTAAAACTTTATCTTGAAAATTAACTCCCTTTTCCAATTACCTGGGAAAATTTATTCATAAGAAGTCTGATTATCTATATATGAGAACTAAATTGCAATTTTTTTTGTATTTATTTATATACTATAGTACCATGATACAAATAACTACAGATAAAGTATTGCGCATGTCCGCCATCTTTGTTGTGACGTAGTTCGAGCTTGTCAAAGTGGCTAAATAAAACGTAGTCACAATATATTTAAAGGGTTTAATTTATTTATAGCGATGAAAAAATATCGACATTTTTTTATTGTAACTTGGTTTATTGTAATGAAATAAATTACATTATAAATATGTTTATAAATAAGTTTAAGGAAATTTATTTTTCAGTACTATTATTGAAAAGAAATGCATATATAATAGGGGTGTTTTCCCCCATTTGTTCTCCTACATAAAAAAAATAGCTACGTTACTTGATGTGTTTGACAGCACTTTGATTGCTTCGTCTTCATTTTCTTGTTCTTCTCGTTTGTTTTTTCGTTTGTTGAAAAAATTGTAAATTCATTTTATGGCCCGAATTAAAATCGTTGTTATTCTCATCAAAAGCATCTTAAACTTTAGTACTAATTTTAATTACATAAAATATTATTGAAAATTATAATGTACGCGTACTATAAATTCACACTATTAGAAATTGAATTAAATGAATGCAATATTTCTTAAATATGCTGCTTGTGTTTACTTTTTGCTTTTTCACATTTTCTTTTGTATGTATGCACCACGTGTTACATCTGACAAGCTCGAGTGACGTAGTGCGCAGAAGATTTCATTTTTTGCGCACGGAGTAAGCTATCTTATATCTTTGTTTCATGCTATAGTACCATATTTTTGTTTTTTTTTATAACAATGAAACACATTTTTCATATTGAATCATTTGCTTTTTAGCTGCCCTTCAAAAGCGGTACAAAAACATTTTAAAAAAAGTCGAAAAAAGTAGAAAAGTCTACTTCTACACTCAAAACAATGCTGTTGTAAAATTTACTACACAATTAGGGTATTTGCTACACAATAGGCTTTGTGCCACGCTCTTATTCGCACTATGACATGCAAATGCCAGCTACTGTGGCCTCCCCACGTCGGCGCATGGAAACCATAGAAGCTCGTCCGAATCGGCTGTCGCTAGCGTCCTCCAGCAAACAACGTGTGCGCTTAGAAGCACACTGTTTTCCAGTGTCTGCACTACCTGCCGATGCACCTTCTAATTGCTCGAGTGCAGCCGATGTTCCCGGCTCAGCCGCATCTTCAGCGTTGCCTGATTTTGTGCAGGATCATTGGCTGGATTCGTGGTATGCCAGCGAGATGCATTTGAATTCACCACCCAACTCACCGGTCTGTGATTTTGTGCAAGACTTGTCAGGAGAAGGTGGTGGCAATGCCAATGCATTGAGTAATGCTGGAGGCGCTGCAGCTTCTACGCTCGATGCGGCTAATCCGCTGGTGGACGACACCGAGCCGCCCACGCAACGTCTGCCGGATTTTCTGTCGGATGACCCAATAAAACATTCGTCGCAGCGATTCTCGTATGTGGCTGCTGGCTTGCCATCCAACACAATGAACTCGCCCGAGGAAGTGGCTATGAAACAGCAGCTCAGCACATTGCGCATTGAGAACGAGCGTCAACGTCGTGACTTGAGTGAAGCACGCTCTGCGTTAACAGAACAAACTCGACGCGCCAATAAGCTGGAGCGTCAGTTGTTGGAAGCACAACGCAGCAAAGCTGCTTACAATCGCAGTTCCGTTCAGCAGGCCGAAGAGAACTTGGAGCAAAGCAAACGAAGGCACAACGCTACGCTGGCTGTGGTGCGAAAGCTTAAGCAGCAAGTTAAACAGTTGACAGTGAGTAGAACGGCATCATATATGGCATGCACTAAAACAATGCACATTTTTCTGCACAAAATATGTGCTGAGATGAGCCCAATGTGGGCTATTGTTTGACGCATTCAAAATTTTTTCGTGAAGTTAGCTCTGCAATTGAATATTTTAGAAATTTTGAGAATTGTGCTGTTATGTGCTCAAGATGTGCTGCAATGTGCTGGAAATAGATAAAAGAAATTTTAATATTTTCGAATTTTTAGAGTCTAAACAGCATCGCTTATTTTCAATTTGAAGGGAGAAATCGCTTTTTTTTTTTTTACTATAACTTTACAACCGGGAAAGCTACGTTTTTGTTTAGTCGTATTGAATCAGCTGTTTTTGTTAACAATTTATATTTTGCACAAAGTTGATTGTTGGATTACTTATATCTTTTTCTACTCATTTTCAGTGGACTTCATTGAAAATAAACAGGTAAGATCTAATGCTTATATCATACATATACTTATGTATATATTTATAAATTATTTTACTTTGAGCCCAAAGCGAAGCGTGTGCGCTGCAATCCCACGAGAAAATGGAACGTGTCAGAGGAGAAGGCTCTTATTGAATTTCTAATGGCAAATAGAGATTTTGAGGTTTGCATTTTTAGTAGTTATAAATTTAAACAAACTAATGTCATTAATTTCAGAAACCTGTAGCTCAATCATTTTACAGGCGATTTTCGCAAGAAACCAGATTCGACATTGATTGAAAGCTGGCACGCGCAAAAGTTCGAAGCTTGCGAATAAGCTATAACAGAGCCAAAGCTTGGGAAGGATCAGCTTGTGCTGGGAGTATGGATGGGGATACTATTAAAAGTAAGATTTCAATACATCAATCTTTCTTCTTAACTTTTGGTACTTGTATTTAAGCCACCTTACTTAAAATGTGCGGATTTTTTTTACGAACTGGAAGATATTTTTGGAAGCAGACTAGTGGATACTGCTGTAATTGAAGAAAATTTGGACACCCTTCCCTTTATTGAGATTTTGGACTCTACGGAGATTGAAGAACTTGATGAAACCACGATGTCATCAACAAATTTTACAGAAAACGAAAATGCAGCTTCTGGTAGCCGTAAAGGTATCTACCCTCGAACCGCACTTTCCGACATAATACAAATGCAGTCGGAAATGCTAAAAATAAAAAACAAAAAGTTCATCAAGACATACAAATACAACAGCAAGAATTATATTTAAAAGTGAAGGAACTAGCTTTAAAAGAAAGGGCATTACAATTAAAAGAAAAAGAGGCTCAGAGCAATGAAAGGCTAAAAGTTATGAAGCTCGAAATGAAGGAGAGGCTGGCAATGGAGGAGATGACACGCAAATATAATTGACTTATCCTGATTTACTTATTTTATACTTACCTTTATAAAACTTATCTTAAACTTCCCTGTATTATACTTGCTTTAATTATCTTTATATTGACATATCGCACTCCATCTTCTATACAGAGACAACTCAAAATTTTCAGGCTAAGCAAAAACCCAGTTTGTTTCTCAAAGCAATCTATACAAAACAAGGAGACAAAACGATTTTTTTTTTAAATTAAAGAGAAAAAAAATCAGTGCAAAATTTTAATAGTTGATGAATGTTATCACTACGAATAGTTTTACATTAAAAAGCAAAAATCAGTAAATATTGAGCTGTTCCTGTTTTGAAGATGGAGTACGATATGTATAAGTTAATGCAAAAATGCTGTGAATTTTTTCTTGTTTTACTTTTTTTGAAGTTTTCATTTTTTTTTATTTATAATATGGTTTTTTGTTTTTAATAAATACTTTGAAGTACGAACACACACATATAAAGTCTTTAAATATTTCTATGGTTCTGTATGAAATGAAGTAAACCAGCTCTAGTGTTGCTTTCTGGAGGTAAGTTTACTTCTGATATTACAATTTCAGTGTTGTTTACGTTTTGGTAACTTATCAAAACGTTATGTAAAATTCAGCACACCATTACCCAGTCGTTGCATTACTTCTTTTTCTTATCAGTCATCATTCTAAATTTAACTTCCTTTAAGCTGCCGAATTTTTCTTTTAAAATACCAAAGCAATTCTCAATCCGGATGCGGTATTTAGAAAAGTGCTTGTTAAAAATATCTCTATCCTCTTGAGTATGGTCAGAGCTATTTTGCCGAAATGGTGTCATCAAAAAGGGTTTAAGTGGATAAGCGCTGTCTCCAGCTATGTGGAGAGAAGCAGCGTTCAGGATGTTTTGCTAGTGGAGGATTCAACAAAATTTTTGCATCATGGACACTGCCTGGATAACCTCTTGTTATTTGTCTTATCTGCAATTTGTCGTCGCATACAGCTTGTATTTTAATGACATATTGACGTTTCCGGGAAAAAACAGCTCATGTTTCTTGGCGGGTGCTTCAGCTAGTTTTATTTCGGACCCGTCAATGTACCCTATGCATCCAGGCATTTCTTCTTTTGTTGCGGAAACTATTTGCAATCCTTCCCTTGCACTTGGCCAAAATAAAAAACTTTTCTTTTAAATTCAACACAGCTTTGAAAACACGTTTTGTCACATTTTGAATGGTGCCTCCATCACCCACACCGAAAAGAGAAGCTACCTTCCGAATTGAAAGTCCATCACCAGAGGAGCCTAATCGGTAAAGCACAATTTTGAGCTGCAAGTCCATCGTAAGCTGTGGTGCTCTTGAATTTGTCTTAAAGATATCATCGTCTCTTATCAACTCCAATATATATGTAAACTCCTCTGGTCGTACGTGAACCAATTGGTTGAATCTATCGTCGTCAAATTTTTTTAACACGTTCTGCTGCCACTTGTCAGATTTCGGAACTCCAAAGTGGATATTTCTGCGGTTACTCAGCAAACTGACCATGCTCATCAGAAAAAGTGCACTTCTTTCTTCTTCATCTTCGTCGCCTGAAAAAGACTTCCGAGTAAGTTTAAAAAGACACAAAATCAATTTTTTATTTACTTGAGTCAGCCAATATAACGTCCAAAACATGCTTTTCGCACAAACCAGCTATTATTTTAACTTTTTCACTTTCTTTCGGTATTGTGATAAAAAATATTTATTTTCGATTGTTCTGTATCAGCTGATTGAAAGTTGAAATAACACGATAAGTTATGAGGGGTTGTTCACACTAGTTGTATATTTTCATGTAATCAACATAAGACACATGACTTTAGGATACCTTGTGAATACCCTTAATGTGTATTAATACTACGTTCATACTACTGCATAAATTACTTAATTTGCCATAAATTACTTCACTTAAATCAACTGCGTTCACACTAGCTGTTCGTAATTTGTTTTGACAGTTCGTTGTCTACTCATATACAGGGTTGTCCATATTCGAAGCGCCCATCTGGCAACACTGTAACTTTCCGCAGTGATGCCAAATCGACTAATGACATACCGCGTTTGAAGCGTCATTCCAAGCAAATGTTTTCAATGGAACAGTACAGGCCACGCGAACGCTCTAAAATTGTTGAAATTTACATTCAACAAAACAAGTCAAGAGTGAAAACTCAACGTGCTTTCAAAAAATGAGCGATGAAGCTCATTTTCAGTTGAACGGAACGGTAAACAAACAAAATTGCCGTATTTATGCCACTGAAAATCCACAAGAGATTCAAGAGGTACCTTTTCACGATGCAAAAGTCACTGTTTGGTGCGGCGTTTGTGCTAAAATGCTCATTGGGCCGTTCTTTTTCGAAGATGATAATGGCCACAGAGTTACTGTTTTATCAGGAGCATTATCGCGATATGATAAACAATTTTTTTATGCCAATCGTTCGTCGAAAGCGTATCAGGCACTACTGGTTTCAACAAGACGGCGCGCCACCACACACAAGCCGCACTACAATCGATTTTTTGAAGCAATTGTTCCCTGGCCGTTTGATGTCAAAAAATGGTGATTTCGATTGGCCGCCAAGATTACCAGATTTAACGCCTCCAGACTTCTTTTTGTGGGGTTATTTGAAATCAAAGGTTTACGTCAACAAAGACCCTAGAAGAGCTGAAAACCAACATCCGTCAAGAAATAACCGCCATTCCCATCGAAATGTTGAAGAAAACCATGGAAAATGCTGCAAAACGGGCACAATATGTCGTAGAGGCCAATGGCGACCATTTACGAGATAATTTATTCAAGAAATAATGTAAGCAAATCTACTTGAACCCAATTAAATGATATTCATGACGAACAGACAAAAAATTGTGGTTTCTTTGATTTATTTAAAAGTAAAATGGGCGCTTCGAATATGGACAATTATTTTGTGGCAAAAGTAAGTAAAGCAAAGAAATTAAATATGCAATTGCAAGGCATAAACGTGAATTTAAACAGTTTTTGTTTTATTTTACATTTCCGACCAGGAAAAAGTGATTTATTTTTAATTTTAAATATATACACCGTCCCACTATGTACTTAAAATTTAAGAAACAAATAAAACGTTCCATAGTTGCTTTTTAATTTTCAAAATTCTATACTGTAACATGTTGGTTATCTTATTGTCTTTCCAAAGAGATAAATATGATTAATGTTGGACGAAATGGGAGCACTTTATATGACAGTAGAAATATATATGGGAATCAGTATTTTTAGCAGTTCTAAGCAGTGTTCTTAGCAGTTCAAGGTTTCTAATACCGAATTCAGGTATAACTTCAAGCGATTGTTTAATCGCACATCCTGCACGTACTCTTTTAATTTTACCGGTTGTGACAAGTCAATAACCGTTGATTCAGAACGACACTCTTTGGTTAGTCCCAGCTGGCCAGCATCAAAGACATCCCCTAGCTGAGGCCACAACGTCGAAAATTCTTCAACATTCAAACTGCTTGATTCGGATGAACGATTTGCGCTAGTCAGAGCTAATGGATGCTCATCGCACAACTGGTGAATGAATTGGAATTTGGGAATACGAATACAAATTTTTCTAGTACTTGGATTGAGGAAACTAATGCTTAAGTTATGTGAACGTTCGATAACAATCGTTCTGGATCCCGGCAGCAAAGTTTCAACAACGCATCGTTTATATGCTCAGCTTTACCATAGCAACGAAGAGCAGCCAAGTCTTTCACACAAATTGCCACTGGTTTATGGAAGTCTTGTCCTTTGATTTCATACAATTTTTGTATGGCCTTCTCATTGTTGGCATTGCAGGCTAGACCATAAACATTGTCGGTTGGTAGAGCTAAAACTTCGTCCGATTGAAGCATCTTCGTGCTTGATTACAGCATTTGTAAAATATGGTCATAGGTTCATCAGCAGAGCGAGTTTGCATCTGCATAAAATAAGCTTGATTGTGAGCACAAGCCGGACAATCAGCATCAGTTGAATCTACGTTCTCCCAAGCAGCTGCACCGCCCATAGCATCATCCACTTCTAGTTCGTTTCAAATATTTGGAGCAATGCTCACCTTTAGCCATGGAAAGGTACGCGTTAAAATGTTTTAATTGATGTTGCAATGTAAGGACATGTGTTGCATGAAAAGCGATGACCTGTAGTGTCTTCCTCTACTATTTACCATTAAAATATTACCACATGTCGGACAGAACATCATATTTTTGTAAACTTTGAGTTTTGGTCAGTTTTGGTTATTTACAAAAATGACAGCTTGTGATGCGATTTCTTCGATTACTTATCAAAAAAACTAGTGCTGGCACCGATTGCATCTTAATTTAAAAGGTAATTTATGATAAATTACTTAATTTCGAAGTAATTTCATTGACAGTTTTTCCACCACGAAATTACTTAATTTGGACATGATTTATGCATAAATTAAGAATGAGCCGTAAATTACAATAGTGAAAACATGGTATTAATTCATATATATGTAGTTTCATTTCCTTTAAAATACATATGTAGTTATTCAATATATTTTTACTGAATTTACATTTAAATAATTAATACTACAAGAAGTAGTGGCATGTAGTAAGTAGTTGTTTACAAACATTCATTTAAATAAAGAATATCTACAATAAAATAAACTGAATAATATGTATTTGATAATATATTTGATAATACATTTGATAATACATTTGATAAAACATATATAATAGTTATATATATTTCAACTTAATAATTATAAAAGGTTCGTGATGTAGAACTGTGTTAAGTATTCTTCTGAAAATGTCTTTTTTAATACAAAAATAGTTTGATTTTTTATAATAAAAGCAATGTTTGTACTGTGGCAGAAAACTTTTTGCAGTTTTTTAATTAATAAAAGAAAGATCATTTAATTTTAATGTAAATGTATTTATATTCTTTGGTAAAAAAATATATAGTAAAAGTAAATAATTGAAATTAGTAAAAATAATTACATTTGTGTTTAGACGGTTAGTTACTTATTTACATTGGTTTTAAATACATTTTTATTTATTTTTACTTTTTTGGGTGTATTTTTTTGGGTGTAAAGGTTCAAAAGGTCCATGATTCGACGTTAACATTTTCAACAATTGAAAAAGTCGACGTCGAATTTTGCTGGCAGTTGCACATCCCTATCAGCAGTGTTCACATTCACCAAATTTCCTTCAATCAAGGCTGTGTGTCAAAAGGAAACTTTTCAGTCGTGGTAGGATAGAATATACCAGTTTGAATAAAATTTGTGTGTGTTAAAATAAATTTTTTTCTGCTGTGTTAAATGGACGATGATATTTTAACAATTACAAATTTTGACATTTCACATTTCGGTCGTGTTTTAGCGCACATATTTTATTTGATTTGCATTCTATTCAATTTGTGACACATTTAATTCGAGTGCTTGTACTTGCAACTTATTTCGTAAACTTGTTAACTTATTAATTAAAAATTGTAAACTTAAAAAACTTAAAAATAACAAAATTATAAAAAAAACGAAAGTGCTTGAGCTTGTGTGTGCGTGTGTGTGAGCCAACGAACTCCCGGTGCATCAGCAAGTGCAGCAAAGTTAAATTGGCTTTCTTTGCTGACGAACGTCCTCCAAGTGCCACCACCAGCAGCACAAGCAAGTGCAGTGCAAAATTTCTTGAATTAAATACGTAGCGGAAATTGATGTGTTGTTTTTTTTTTCTTTATTTTTGATTGTGTCAAAAATTCGATTTCGATTGTCAAAATTTGTAGTAGCCCCTGGGGCTAGCACAAGTTTTGACAATTATATTCACCTCACAAATGCCAAAAACTGCTGTACCAACTGTCAAAATTTGATCATCCGACTGAAAAGTTTCCGATTGACACACAGCCCAAGTCATCAAGCTGTACGACTATTTAAAAAGGCTTTCACTTTAGGGGTATTCACGATCCAGTGCACTTGCTGTGCAGAAATGCGATTTGTAGAATTGCAGTTCAATGATCGTGAACACACCCCATTCGTGTAGTTTTTAAAAACAAAACTGAAATGTGTCAGAATGTAATTTAATATTCCGCGTACTAGTTCATAAATTGAAATTTTTTTAGATTCTATAAGTGATGATGATGCTATTGACCAAGTTTTTGATGACTTTAACGAGGACTTAATCGCACATCGTACAGGAGTAGAATTAAGCATTCTGAAATCCATTCAGTGGCGCGATGACATGTTTTCCCAATTGAGCAGCGATCGCTTTCATCAAATGTTAAGAGTAAATAGAAAGCAATTCAATTATTTGGTTTCTTTAATTCGCGATGACTGGGAGTTTAAGAAACCTCATGCTCCTAAACAATTTTCGGTTGAGCTGCAGCTTTCCATTGTTCTGTTTCGTCTGGGATCAGAAGAGGAAAGTGCTTCGGTAAGGAAGATTGCTTCAATGGTTGGAATAGGTGATGGGGGTACATTGGAAAAAATAACAAAACGCATTTTTTGCGTAATACTCAAGCTTCTGCCACAAATGATTTTTTGGCCAAACGATTCAGAAAGGTCCGAATTAGTTTCTAAAACATATCATGAGCTTCCACATTGTATTGGTTACGTTGATGGTACCAAGTTGAAATTGTCAGATGCGCCTTTAAAAAATCACGAAACATCGAACTCATATCTACTCATTGAAGGTTCAAGCAGTATGCGACCACAAACTTCAAATTCGAGATATTGTTGTAGGGAGCCCCGGGAGCAGCCATGATGCCAAAATTTATAGAAACTGCTCATTGTATAAGAATGCGAGCAATCTCTTTTCAAATGAACAATGGGTAGCTGGTGATTCTGCCTACCCATTATCGGAAACTATAATTACACCATATAGACAAAATTCGAAACTTATGGATAAAAAAGTATTTAATTTGCGGCATAGTAAATATCGAGTTTGAGTTGAGCACTGCTTTGGTTTGCTCAAGGAAAAATTCAACAGCCTTAAAGAGCTTCGAACTCGAATCCGCACTAAGGAGAGTCACAAATTTTGTTGTGAGTGGATTTTGGTTTGCTGTATATTACACAACATATTGCTATAGAGGAATACGTTAATAGATTTATGGAAGAGGAGGGCGAGAATGTTGGAAACCACCCTGATGACAGCATCGGCAGCGGACAATTTGAAATGAAAAGACAAGCTCTGTACTATCTTTTGTTTGAAAAATAAAAAAGTCAATTTAATATTAAATCACAACCTGAGTTATTTATTTCAGTTTTCTTAGATTGTTTGTACTTTTAATAAATATTTACGTTTTAAGAAGTTAGGATAAAAAAAGATGGCGCAATAAATAATTCAAATTAGCACGAACAAAATAAAAAACCTGCCAAAATGGCTTATAAGTTGTTGTTGCAGTATTTAAATTTCATTTCTATTTCATGTTTAGCAATCCTTTCTTGTTTTTTCAAATCCAATTTTTTAAGTTAAAATTCTTGCTTTATTTTTTCTTCTTCAAGCTTCATTTTCCGGTTTTCAATTTCCATTTTCTGTTTTTCTAATTTTAGTTTCTTAAACTCTTGTTGACTGTATTTCGTATTTTTTGTTTTCAAATTGATTTTTTTTTCATAATATTCAGCTCTTTCACTTTGTAGTACTGCTAACTAAGATATAGCAGATTTAGGAGCTTTTTTCATTTTTTCAGCAAATTGCAAAGACTTATTTTTTGAGGATAGTGATGGCACACATCTTGGCGATGACACCGCAGATGGCGATCTTTGCGACGTGACTGATGGTGCCGATGAAAGTATTGATGACGCGTTGGCTGGTGACAATGTTAATGCTAAACATGTTGATGGTGCGGCTGTTGGTGGCGATATTGATGCTTAAAATGTTAATGGTGCGGCTGTCGGTAACGGTATTGATGCTTCTTCTTCAATCTCAACAATTTCATCAAAAAGCAAAGCCTCGACGTAGGTTGAGGATTCGTATACTTGAATCTGATCCGCTGTGATTTTTTCGCCAAAAATTTATTTTAACTGATTATAGTAAGGACAAATTTTAAGGATTTTTTCTGCAAAAAATTAAAAAGTTTATTTGTCTCAATGATTCTTAAATAATATGATTACATTTTTTAAATATTTACTAAGTGACTAAGCTATATACTTAGCACTAGAGTGCGAGCTCGCCAGGGGCGCGATAGTAAATTTTATTTAAAACTGCTCCAGTTTACAAACACTTTATTAATATTTACAAAATATTGAGAAGGGTAAGAATACATATTTTGAGTATATTGCTATTTCTGTAGCTACGCACGTGACAGTCGTATGACTTCATAAGTGGAAAAACAAAGAAAAATTAAACTTACAGTTAAACTTACGTGTCTCAAAATAGAAGTGGTTTTATCAATTCATCTCATTTATATATATTTGATTAATTTCACTAACCATCCAACTAGAACTGATGGTCCACATTTGGGTTGCAGCGACGTCGTAGCGTTTATTTTTGTGTCAAAATTGACATGATGTTACGTATTGGTTACGTTACAGAGACCACTATGATTCGAAAGAATGCCGACATTGTGTTAGTGAAAATTACTTTGAAGTGACTTATCACATTTTAGTATACACATTTATATAGAAATGCATTACAGAGTTGCCAATTGAAAAAATGAATTTTGCTTACATGATTTGTTTACATTTTGCAGCCATAAATATAATTATTTTATAATTTAAATTTATATAATATATAGGAGTACGACATAATCTTAAGTGTTTTTTGATATTATTTGGAGCTAAATGTAGATGGGAAAGAAGATTTTCGGTAAAATAACAGCCAAAACTTCTTAAGAATTTAAGCGCAAGCTGAATTCAGAAAATATTGCAAGAATTTCATACATTAATAAAAAATGTTTAAATATAATAATAATTTGCGTCCACCATTTTAAATAGAAAGAGCCTACGCTTGGGCCGCAATTAGCTAATTGTTACAAAATGTACATCTTGATGAATGATGAGTGATGCATTTTTTAAAGGTAACACTTGATAAATCTAACCTAGGAATTTTTACAAACTTTTCCCACAAAATATTTTCCAAATCAGTATCACTGCAACGTGGTCGCAAAATTCTACTTGGGCAGTGTCATGCATTAAACAGCTGCTTAGTTTGTTCTTATTCTTATCATTTGCATTGAATTTGTTCTTATTTTCAGAAGATTTCGTGAAGAGCGGTTAAACGGTATAACCACAATATGGATTAAATATAACATTACAAATTCAATGCAATATGATAAAATTATAGAACAATTTTCATCTTTCGGAAGGCACGAAAAGGTGCCTTCTACTAAATAGTTTCAAATATCGCAACATTTATAAAAAAAACATATCATATTATTCATCGAATAAAACACAAAACCCTCTGAATCTACAATATTGCCATCTGATATCTGCCTAGTTTGCTGTGTAGAATCTATACAGAGTGGTTGTTGCTGCCTCTTGAAACTTACTGCATCTTTATGTAAAACAAAACGAAGGCAGAACGTGGTGCGAGACGCGGTAAGCAATACATTTTTCGATATCAAAAAATATTCATCCTTTCTCTCACTAAGTTAAGCCTTCGTTTTGTTTTACATAAGGATGCAGTTACTTGATATAAATGCCCGTAAACTACATTTATGCCAATAAATAAAGAAGTAACTAACCTTTAACTGTACAAAGTCCTTCTTCCTGTTCCAATGACCGCTTCCCATTCAACCGCTTTGTGAAAGGATTGCTTCATATGTCGCATTTTCCATTTGACAATATCCCATGTCGTATCAATTTTTATATCCTTAAGAAGGAAGACGTAAAAAAAATTGTGCTGTTGGCGTCTGTTTATGAGAAAAATGTGAATTTTATTTATTGAAAAACATATTTATTCATACCTCAAAGTTTCCGTTTTCTTGGATATATTCCAATATAGTGTGACATTCTACGTCAGTCCACTTTTTTGTGGTCTCTCACGTGCTTTTTTCCTTTTATTGCCGGTATCCATTTTAATTACCTAAGCAAAGAAGTAAAATATGCAAATATGCCAATAAGTCATCAATAAAAGTTGACATGTGGAACTTGGGTTTAAAATACCTTGTATTCAATACGTGTATTTGGTTTTGGTTATTTATTTTCATTTTAAGGCACAAATTAACAAGTTTGTATTGAAATAAAAATATTTTTCATAATTTTAAGCCTATATTTGGCCAAAAATTTGTATTTTTTAGCAATTTCCGTTTATATATTAATGGTATTCACTGCATTTGTTAAGCCCTGCTAACTTGCTAAACTTAACAAATTTGTTAAGTCCTGTCAAAATTTTGTATGGGAAAAGACTTAGCAGTTTGTTAGCAAGTTAACAAGCTCAACACCGTGTTTTTATTTAGCAGATACCATTTGTTAAGTCCGAAACGTCAAACTTATTTAGTGTAGTGATGAATCGTTTTGGGAATGAGTTCTAACAAGTACCAAATTATTTTTGATTTGCAGCTTCAAGGTAAAAAAACTGATCTTTATTAATAAAAAAATCAAAATTTTGTAATGGGGTTGGTAAAGACTTAAAACATTTAAAAGCTTCTGAATAGCAAATGTATCAAAAATGTTAACGCACTGTAATATAAAAATAATATACATTTTTCGTTACTGAGTTCTGGTTACGCGAGTAATTAAAACAACAGATTTTTAGCTGTAGAATTCTGTCAGCTGGTTTTAACATATCAGTTTAGCACATGATTGTATAATGTCTTAGCAGGTGCGTTCGCATCAGCAGCTGCTAACTTTAACAATTTAGCAGTTTAGCAGGACTTAACAAATTTTATTGAATACCATTATTATAAACAAGTTGGTATATTAGGTATCAAATTTTATATCACTAACACAAATCTGTCAAATGATTAGAAGTATACAAGTGAACAAATTCTCAAGTCCTCAAGTAAAATTCTATAGCAGATGCGCAGAATTGCAGATTTTTGACGTACGTGTATTTTGTTGTTGTAAACTGCAATTCCGCATTTCTGCACTTGATCATGAATACCCCTCTTATGTAAGTTTGTCGAACGGCGGCCATGTTCGAACCAAATTGAAAGTAAAGAAGCTAATTTGATGGTTTGTCGAACCTGTTGGCCTACTGGCAAAAATTTACGATTTTCTCCTTCAAACCAGGGTTGTAAATTAATATGATGGCGAAAAACAAAGTTGCTTTAACTTGAACACTACCTCTTTCGAACAAGTTAGACCCGCCATGTTGTTTTAGGAACAAGTTCTATAATGTGTAACTTCTTTAACGCTGCATGCAATAACAACAAACTTCTCCGCATTAGAACATCTTAAGAAACAACCTTAATGTCATTGAAATATCCCAACAATATCGATAAAAGTGGTCCAAAATAATCTTAAGTGAGAAAAATTTACCCACCATAAGGCCTAACCAAATAGAAGAGTCACTACGTAACGAGTAAAGACGAAAATGTTCGTTTAAATGCAATTCAATGTTGCTGTCCACTTCAACTTATCGAAGCGGTTTGAAAGAACATAACGAAAGAACATAACTTTTAGCATCTAAACTCGTCAACAACAGCTGTTCAATGTGCGCTACATATTTTTTACTCATGTTTCTTCGACACCAGGGCAGAGAGGGGGGAAACGTTCGTATAGCAAGATGCACATTTAAGTTGTAAAAAACTTGATTTATGTATAAATATATGTAATAAATATATTTATAAATACAATAAAACATATATATTACGTAGATTTGAGAATAAAAGATATAATAAAATAAAACTCATGGAAGTATAGGTAAGTATTTATAAGGAAATTGAAATAGTCATAACACTATAAGAAGACATATAGAACGAGTTAATTTATATAATATAGCTGACTACATAGAAGTAAGCCAAAACGGGAGAGTGGCGTGATGGAAACAACCAGGTACCTACAGCCAGCCATACGAGAAGGAATACATAACGAACAATTAACACACACAAGCAAGAGCCGGTGAGAAACCAAGAAGAGGAAACTCGAGTAACGAGTCAGTCTTGTGTGAACCTCCAAACAGTGCAGTTCAAATAAATCCGGGGAAGTAGTGCGACTTACAATTTTTAAAACACGGCAGCCAAGAACAAAGTACATATCCGGGAGCGTTTTTTTATCAGAAGTGACACCAAAAAGTCGGCAGAGAAAGTCTGCAGAGGAAGTCGACAGAGAGACAGCAGAAAGTCGTCAGAGGAATTCGACAGAGAGACAGCAGAAAGTCGGCAGAGAGTCGGCAGAAAGACAGCAGATGATCAGACAAGCTATTGTCATCCGACACCTGGAGGAGAACCACTTAACTATCGCTTGACTCACTAAAAATACCTAATTATTTAATTTATTCTCATTTAAATTAATACTTACGATTTTGTATTAATAAAGGTTTAACACGGAAATCCACGTAGACGTGAGGTGAGAGGAGTTTGGAGTTGAGACACACGGAACATCGTAAGACCAAGATAAATTGGATGACCACTGGTGGTCACATCCACCCCATATCCTTTCTTTCCTACCTTTTTCCTTCTACTTACTTTACCCCAGAGGAGGCAGTCGAATCATTTCTCAGTATCCTTTCCTACATTTTCCCTTCTACTCAACTTAGCCCTGAGGAGGCAGTCGAATCACTTCTCAGTATCCTTTCCTACATTTTTACTTCTACTCACCTTACCCCTGAGGAGGCAGTCGAATCACTTCTCAGTATCCTTTCCTACATTTTTCCTTCTACTCACCTTACCCCTGAGGAGGCAGTCAAATCACTTCTAAGTATCCTTTCCTACATTTTTTTCTTTTACTTACCTTACCCCTGAGGAGGCAGTCGAATAACTTCTCAGTATCCTTTCCTACAACCATTTAACCCACCTTAAGTGACAACCAGACCTCGCGAAGACCTAGGACGAGGGCATCAACTCCAATCTTCACATTAGGTTACGCCGTCTACTTGGGATTTCATAATTTTCCTAAACCAAATATTTTCAATGAAATATTTTCTAATTAAAATATTTTTAATAATTTTTCTAAACTAAATATTTTCAATTAAATATTTTTCAATTCAAATATTTTTAATAATTTTCCTAAACCAAATATTTTCAATTAAATATTTTAAATTGAATATTCTCAATTTAAACACTTACCTCGTTAAACCAAATGTTTTCAAGTTAATATTTTAAATCTCTTTTAAATATCTTCAAATAAATATTTGAAATCAAATATTTTCAATTATATATTTTAAACTGAATATTCTCAATTAAAATACTTACCTTGCTAAGCCAAATATTTTCATTTTACATATTTACTGTGCAAACAAGTTGTTTATTAAATTTCTGAATTTAGTCGATATAATTAAAATTCATTATACTCTAGGGGCTATAGTTTTAAGAATTTATAAATAAACAGTTGTTGTTGTCTGGAAAACTTGTGTTTTGTTTTAGCGTTTCGACAGTTAAAATCTCAATTTTTGTCACCGACTTGGGTTCCGGCGAGCGTAACATAGGCGTTAGAAATACATCGTGACAATGGCTCCCGAGCAGGGACGCTAAATAAACCAAGTTATTGTACTAAGGTAAAGATTTAGTGACTTTTCAGAGCAAAGTAAAAACTGTGTTTACCCCGAGTAATTATCACAGCGTTATTTAGGGTGAACAAGCAAAGCTTGGTTAGAGATACCAGCTATCTGATGCTCACAGAGCAACGCAAGAGGAGAGTTGCTCCGAGAGAAAGCAAGACCTTGCTTTGTTTTACCTTCCGCCAAACATTGGGCGAAGACCCAATTGCAGAAGGTCCTCAGTGTTGTAACGCAAAAATATCACAATTTGAATAAAATTTTGCGACTAACGAAAGTAAAAGGCTTTCGGTGATATTTTAAGTTTTTTTTTTAGACACGGGAATAAAGGGGGTTTAGAAGATTGAGGCAACCCTCATACGTTAATTTAGAAATTAACATCCCAGTGGGAAAATTTAAAATACGGGATATTTGAGTTATATCTTTGAAATTTCAGAATTTTAGGTTTTCACGACGACTATCAAATTCACAGAATCTTATACTTATATACTTATCCGAATACTGAAGGGTAAGCAGTCGGAAATAACATAGTCAATTTTTGCCAAAATTTAAAATAAATTTACACCCAGTAATCTCGGGAAAGACGTGGAACTACTCTCTCCGTAAGGATGACTTAATCGTGTACGCCGAAGAATTTGGGTACAACGCTGACGGAACCGTATACGAATAACGCAAGCGGTTTGCAGCTGTAGTAGCGGATGGTGAAGAGGATCCTCAACTGGAACAGCGGTTGGCGCAGTTGGAAAATAAACACTCCAACAAACGACCTATGACGCCAAAGCTTGCAGAAGCGGGTGCTATGCCAAAGAATCCCAGTCTCGAAGACGCGCCAGTACAGCTCATGGTACCGGACAGAGCGAATAATCGTGGGCGAAACTACAATACGATATCATACAGACACATGATCAACCAGGTTCAGAAGTGGGGGGTCAAATTCAGTACAAGCCAAGACCCCTTGGAGTTCATCGAGAGGTTAGAAGAACTCACGTTGGTCTACGGATTGAACATAGACTACTTACCCAGGACCATGCCCGAACTACTGAAAGAGGGGGTACTAATCTGGTGGCGCAACAACAACTTAAATTGTAACACCTGGATAATTTTTAAGAGGAGATTTTTAATGTAATTTCGATGTACCAGGCCGCGACTGGCGCACAGTTCAGTTTATAATTCAAGTCTGGAATTTATTTGAAATTGTTCTAGTATTTATAACAAACTTTCTTGTCTTGTTCTTATTCTAACAATATTTACATAATATTTCATAATATATCATAATATTTACAAATCGTAATTATCTAGAAAAAAATACAACTTAATTTTGTCATATGAAAATTGATCTTCAGTGACAAATATTTACAAATATGTGCTAATAACAAGCTTTGTTTTTGTTGCACATTTGTTGGTCAGCAATATTAGCTGCTGTTGAGTGACGTATGCGCTTGTAAAAGTTGATCATATCCACACTACAGTAGAGTCCAACGACCGCAGGAGAACATCAAAGAATATAGCCTTGACATCATCGACCTGATGCGACACGCTAATTTGTCCGAGAGCCAAAAGCTGAAGCACGTGTTTCGAAATTGCAGACAAGAATACCAACTTTGTATTCGACGTCGGGATTTCGAAACATTTGAGGAACTACAATCGCAACATAGAGGACTTTGAACTTATTAAAAGTGGCGGCAACCAAGCTAGGGCGCCACCACGCATCAGGGAAGAGTACCATCGAGTGGTCACTCCTGCTTCACAGTATGCAGCTGCGCCACGCCAATAGCAAGAGGAGCCACCGGACTGGACTACGTCAAGACTTCGGGAAAGCCCGCACACTGACAACAGTTCCACCTGTTGGAAATGTGCTCAGGTGGAACCCGGTAAAAATAGCCACCAACGTCAGGACGAGGCGAATTGTATATAAAGAAAACAGCACTTTACTTTCTATTAAAAGCACATTACTTTTTAAGGACGACAAGCCGTCAACATCGGTAAACGCCGATAGGACATGCACAAGTCCAGGAAAACCCAGGTCCAAGTGCCGGACTCATCGAAAAACCTTAAAACGTTTGCCGTTTGACGACCGGAGGATTTTTGCCAAAGTGATGATTGGGCAGCACCAACTGGAAGCGACTATCGACAACGGCTCAACAAGGAGCTGTGTAAGCCAAGGACTGGCAGACCGGATACAAACACCAGAAAATCACTACACATGTGCGTAAGGAAGACGGTTCGCTGAAAGTTATAAACGAAACACTAGTAGTTGTAACGAACCCTTTTGCTCGTTACTGATTTTTGCTGAGGTAGGCTCAGTGAGTAAACCAGGGGTTCTTACAAAATAATTTATTTACCAATGATTCCGTTGTTTTAAATAAGAAAGCCAGCGTTTGAGTTTTAAACTGTAGTGTAATTCTTTATTATTTTCATTTGTTTTATTTATTGCTTAATGAGTACGTTACTTAGTTATTATTAATTATTAAGCATTATATAAATTAAAGTGATATAATTAATCCTTGCTTATTCATATTTATTCCGTTATTTGCTATGATCCCTCTCGCTGTGAGTGACTATGATAGAACTCAGATTAAAACTATGTTCGAAGGGTGGAGGTACCTTCGCTTAAGATAACTACGCCTGACTTAGATTAAACACTATGTTAGAAGGGTGAGTACACCTTCGCTTAAGATAACTACGTTTTGAACTTAGAGTAAGCAACGTTCGAAGGGTGAGTACACCTTCATTTAAGATAACTACGCCTGACTTAGAGTAATGGCAGCAGCCACTGCATCAACAACGTGCTAATCGCAGCCGCCACTGCGTCAAAAACGTGCAATTCGCAGACGCCACTGCGTCAAAAACGTGCTATTTGCAGCTATCACTGCACCAACAACGTGCTACTCGCAGCCACCACTTCGTCAAAAACGTGTTATTCGCAGCAGCCACTGCGTCAAAAACGTCAATAACGTGCTATTCGCAGCCGCCACTGCGTCAACAACGTGCTATTCGCAGCCACCACTGCGTCAGAAACGTGCTATTGGCAGCAGCCACTGCGTCAGCAACGTGCTAATCGCAGCCGCCAATGCGTCAAAAACGTGCTATTCGCCGCAGCCACTGCGTCAAAAACTTCAACAACGTGCTAATCGCAGCCGCCACTGCGTCAATAACGTGCTATTTGCAGCCACCACTGCGTCAACAATGTGCTCTTCGCAGAGGCCACTGCGTCAACAACATGCTATTCGCACCCACCACTTCGTTAAAAACCGGCAAATTCGCGGCAACATCCGCTTGAAAAACTGTAAAGTATGGCGACTTCCGTGCTAGGACTGTTGGAATTGGAAATGAGCTTTACTAATTGAAACTCATGTTTACAGTGTTTTTCTCCAATATTAAGGTTTCGATTAATGCTACCTAGTGAAAAAATTTCTTGGGTTGTAATGCCAGTTAACTTGCATTTTTCGTCTGTGTTATAAAAATTATTATCTTCTTTTTTACTGATTTTGCATAAAGAAATATGCAAAGCACCTTTATCAATCAGAAATGTCATAATATTATTCTTGTATTTTATTTTTATAAAGTTAAAATTTGTATCCGAAATTTTAAAGATCTTTGATTTTGGCTGTCCGAAAAAACTGTGTTTTCCGAGCTCTGCCCGTTTCCCTCACTGTTTAAAATGTGTATGTTTCGATTTGTGTGGTTGTTTGTGTATCTGTTGTTTTGGTTACTGTGTCGGTTGCTGTTTCGTTCTTGATTAGCATAATTATTGTTGTTTCTGTTGAAGTTGTTGTTGTGGTTCATATTTCTGTTATTGTAATTGTTTTGATTTTGGTGTCTATTGAAATTATTGTTGTATTTTGTTGGTTTATTGTACCTATTGTTTGAGTGGAAGGTAGTAAAGTTACATTGTGTGTTTGGATTTTATCTTGAATTATAGCGGGCATTAACATTGTTTCGAGGCTGGGTAAATGACCGATGAAAGTGCATGATTGCATTTAGCGAAGTCATTGACTCATTTTCTAGCTCGAGTGCTAATTCTGCGGCTTTGACTAAATCTTTTGGTCGTGCAGCGAAAATGGTTGGTTTCAAGTTTTCATTCAGAACTTTCTTAAATGCGTCTAATGCAATTTTGTCATTGCATTTTATTATGACGTTTTTTTCGAGTTCTGTGGCTTGAGTTCCTAAACTTTCGATTCCTAATCTGTTTAATCCTTCTATTATATCAAGTAGTTTTTCTTTGTATGTATGTATTTGTTAATTTCGTTGTTGTAAACTGCTAAGTTTTGTCTGTAGTTGTGCTATTGTTGTGTTGTCTTTGTATCTGCTTTTTTATTGTTGTTTTAGAGTTTGAGGGCTTAGACCAGCTACCTAATGAGGTGCGTACATTAGCCGTTAATTTTGCATGGTATACATATTGTAGGAAGTCTATTTTACCTTCATTGTTTAACATTTTATTTATGAGTTCGGCTGTTATAATAAAACTGTCTAAATCCCTAAAATTACCTGAAAAATTGGGCAATGCCTTTGAGGTAGTTTCTAAACTAAAAGCTGACATGGTTTTTATGGGGAAATGCTTTTGTTCTGTTGTGTCGTCAATTTCTGTATCTGAGCTTTCGCTACTTTGAAATGTAATAATATGAATTTTTTTATGTCTGTTGGTATTTCTTGCGAAATTTGTAAATGACTAAACAGAAATTCTAGTCGTGTTTTAATTGTTTTGAAATATGTAACGAATTCAATTTGGTGATCTGTAGCTCGTTCCTGTAACAAAATCGACAAGTTACCGATTTGTGTGACGTCAGCCGTTATTGATACCTAGTTACCGATTTCGTGACAACTAATGTTTCTGTACGTTTAAATCGGTAAAAACTCGAACCATGATGAAAAAGAACACAAATCGAGAAGAAAAGTTGCGAAATTGAGTCAAATGACAAGTAGCTGTTTACTCAAATATATTATTTTAGTATTATATATTATTTTTTTTTACTTTATAACAAATAGGTGCTTGTCTTGTTAATAAAAAGTGAATATTTGCAGTTTAATAAAATTAATTATGTTATAATGATGTCTATTAGTGGTTGCGGTTGTAAATAATGTAAATAATTTTACACTTAGTGCTGTGCTGCAAAAACTTAGCAAATATATGCAACCGGTTACTTATTCATAGCTCAAACAAATAATGTTTTGCTAAAATTTTTAACTTTTTTGTAAGTAGCAGAGATCTGCAACAAGTAAATTGAAAATCAAGCTACTTGAAAAAATATCAAGCTTTGAGTTGATATGCAGGAACTTGATTTATTTTTTTCCTTCAATTTGCGACTGGCTTCTGAAAAACGAATCTCTGACGTGATTCTATTTTGTTTCAACCCCATATGAGGTGGTGGAAAATGTCAAGTTTTCTACTTTTCAACTCTGGTTTCGACTCTATGCGACTGACGATCGTATGTTTCGTTGTTCGTTTAATTTATTATGCGGAGTTCGTGTAACTTTTTTTCTGTTGTTATTGTCATAATATAAGGTGGCAAACCAATTTCAAAATTTCATAATTTGGAAATTTTGACAGCGGATTCGCATTCAGCGACCCATTTTTTGTGTACCATTTTTTTTTGCCAAGCCCCGAATTCATAAAACTACAAAAAATCAAGGTGTCAACCCTATCCACCATCTTGAATTTTAAATTCAGACTTTATATCAGAAATCAGTGACCCCTTAACACTGATAAATGACGTTTAAAACTCTTGCAAAGACATTATGAGGTGGTAACCCTATTATTTCAAAATTTTATAATTTGGAAATTCTGACAATGGATTCGGATTCAGCGACCCATTTTTGGTATACCATTTTTTTTGCCAGCCCCGAATTCATAAAACTACAAAAAATTATGGTGGCAACCCTATCCACCATCTTGAATTTTAAAATTATGACTTTAGATTCGAAATCAGCGACCCCTTAACACTGATAAATGATGTTTAAAACTCTTAAAAATACATATTCTTAGGTGGCAATAATGTGGTAAAAATTTATGTGGCAACCCTAACCTCCATCTTAAATTTTAAAACTGTGACATTATATTCGAAATCAAATCTGTTATCAGAATTTCAAAATTACGAGGATTCGCAAAAATAAAAAAATATAGGTGGCAACTCTATCCGCCATCTTAAATTTTAAAGTTTGACATCATCTTCGAAATAAGTTACCCCTAAAACTTCCAACCACTGAGTCCACAGAATCATTAAAAGTCCTATTACGCTTAAGCTCTCTCTAAACAAGCTTGTTTAATTCCGGTATATCGCGGCGTCCAGGAGATGGATCGCTCCTTTCGAATTGCCAGAAAGGGGGTAAAGATCTAGTTAGACCAACCAGACCAATGTAGAAGTTAATGAGCGCAAAATCTTATTTTTTTAATTCTGAGAATATCCACTTGGAAAACAAAAACTCCAGAACTATTTTCGCTTTTAGAGATTATATAATGAGATGATATATTTCTTTATAATTCATTACGATGAGTTTCGAGATTATTTAATTTACAAAAGAATATTATCTTAGAATTTCATATTCGATTTTAGAGAATCTTTAACGTAAAGAGATTTCGTATAATTCTTATGCTTTTAGAGAAAGTTTTACTTTAAGAAAATTTCTGACAATTTAGTAACAATTAGATGATTCAGATGATTTCGTTTAAGAATATTTTGAGATTTTCCTTACGATTTTAGAGATAATCTATGATACGATTACAACCTTACCAATCTGTGGTTTTTAATAATAAGAAAGATTAAGATTAAGGGAAGTGCAGCCATAGCTTAAGGCGATGTTCAGTCTACACTTCCAATACAAGTTCGAAATATCTAAAACAAGCATAAGGTTCAATAAAAAAGGTAAGATTTGATAACAAAAGTACATAAGGTAGTTCATTTCAATTGGTAAGTTTACGTGACTTTTAGTACATAAGAAAAAACTGAAAATCAGCAAGAAACGGAGTACGAACGATCGTGACGTCGACATAGCGCCCGCCTTGCACTTGTCCAAAATTTTAAAGCATATTCTCCAGCTGCTTCAATGCTCGTATAACCTTGCCGAGCTGTTCCCGAGGATTGTTGCTGCTGCTGCGATCACGTTTACCGCGTTCTAGGGGGATGCGTTCTCTAGGTCGAGAACGTCGCTGCGGCGGTGAAGACTTACGGTCAGTACGAGCCTGATTAGCTACCCGATGAAGCCGCTGTGCTGATCCAGAGCCTGGTGGAGGTTTAGCTCGCTGGTCGTTCGGCGGAGTGTTGAAACTGATGCGAGGATATTTGTGTTGATGAAGAAGCGTATGATGGACGTCTCCACACGTTTTGCAAACTACCTTAGAAATGCATTTCCCGACGGTGTGGGATTTGGCAAGGCAGTTATAGCAGTACCCATGCTTCCTTATAGTTTGCCTTCGCTGTAGGACTTCTATCTTCAAGAAGAGTTTGCAAAACCGTATCGCGTGATATCGCTTACATAGCCGGCAATGATACAACTGTCTAGAAACAAAAAAATTGTATAAGTATTTATATCGTATCGACTGACAGTATATAATGCAGTATGAGGGTTCATGGAGTAACAAAATCCGTACAGAAGGATTTTATAGTTGAGTGGGGTTATAAATTTACTAGACATATGACATATACGACTGAGAAGCGTGAATGTACTGTATAATAATTATGTGAGTGATTATGTGAGGTGAGAGAACCATGACAAAAGATGAGTGATTACATAAGGGAGATGAAAAGATAGTCGGAGAGTTTTTGAGAAGAGGTGAAAGTATTCATATTTCATAAGTATTGCGCGGGATGGCAACTCTGAAATAGAGTGAAAGTTTAAAAACGTAAAGAAATTACTTAGAAGTTGCGCGGGGTTGGCAGCTCTGAAGTATCGGGAAATGTTTTGAGAAGTAAAGAGAGAATTCATATTTCATAAGTAGTGCGCGGGATGGCAACTCTGAAATATTCTGAAAGATTTAAGAAGTAAGGAAAGTCTTCATATTTCATAAGTATTGCACGGGGTTGGCAACTCTGAAATATAAAAAAAGGGTTTTAAGAAATTAAGAGTCTTGAAGTGAAGATGTGAGTATAAAAATGTTTAGAATTGCCCGGGTTGGCAAATTTGAAATAAAGTCAGAAGTGTGTGAAGGAAAGAGAGAATCGGAAAATTAAAAATATTCAGAAGTTGCTCGGGGTTGGCAACTCTGAAAGATCGGGAAAAGTTTGAGAAAACATATGAGGAATTTAAATATTAAGAATTGCCCGGGGTTGGCAACTCTAAAATAAAGTCAGGAGTGTGTGAAGGAAAAAGAGAGAGAATTAGAGAATTAAAAATATTCAGAAGTTGCTCGGGGTTGGCAACTCTAAAATAAAGTCAGGAGTGTGTGAAGGAAAAAGAGAGAGAATTAGAGAATTAAAAATATTCAGAAGTTGCTCGGGGTTGGCTATTCTGAAATCGCTTCAGAAGTTTGAGCGCAAAGAAAGATTCTGGAAGTGCATTTAAACGAAATTTAATTCATCTAGGGTTAATTAGAGTTAATTCTCCCGCCTTTTTGTTGAACTCCCTGCTCGTTCTAAGCAAGCAAAGACCATGAAACTGAACTTTTTCAGAGTTACGCGAGTTGGCAACTCTGAATTGTTGTAAAAAAATTTTTTTAAGGGAAAAATAAATTTACAGAACAATGAAATTGAGTTTTCAGAGTTGCGCGAGATGGCAACTCTGAATTGTTGTAAGCAAACATTTTTTAAAAAATATTTTTTTTTTAAATAAATTTTTCAAAAACACTAAATAGAGTTGTACAAAAAATTTTTTGAGGATCAATACATTTTTCAAAAGTTCACGAGCTTGAGTTTCCAGAGTTGCGCGAGTTGGCAACTCTGAATAGTTGTAAAAATTTTTAAGAAAAAATAAATTTTTTAAAATAGTGAAACTGAGTGTTCAGAGTTGCGCGAGTTGGCAACTCTGAATTGTTGTAGGCTTTTTGAAGAAAAATGAAATTTTTCAAAGCCACAAATGAGTTTTCAGACATGCGCGAGTTGGCAACTCTGAATTATTATACAAAAAGAATTTTTGAGGAAAAATAAATTTTTCAATATAATGTAATTGAGTTTTCAAAGCTGCGCCAGTTGGCAGCTCTGATTTGTTTTGAAAAAAAATTTTTATGAAAAAAAAGAAATTTTTCAAAAACACTTAATAGAGTTTCCAGAGTTGCGCGAGTTGGCAACTCTGAATTGTTGTAAAATAAATTTTTCAAAAACTCACGAACTTGAGTTTCTAGAGTTGCGCGAGTGGCAACACTGAATTGTTGTAAATAATTTGCCGAAAAATTAAAATTTTCAAGACCACAAAATGAGTTTACAGAGTTGTGTGTGTGTGTGTGTGTGTGTGTGTGTGTGTGTGTGTGTGTGTGTGTGTGTGTGTGTGTGTGTGTGTGTGTGTGTGTGTGTGTGTGTGTGTGTGTGTGTGTGTGTGTGTGTGTGTGTGTGTGTGTGTGTGTGTGTGTGTGTGTGTGTGTGTGTGTGTGTGTGTGTGTGTGTGTGTGTGTGTGTGTGTGTGTGTGTGTGTGTGTGTGTGTGTGTGTGTGTGTGTGTGTGTGTGTGTGTGTGTGTGTGTGTGTGTGTGTGTGTGTGTGTGTGTGTGTGTGTGTGTGTGTGTGTGTGTGTGTGTGTGTGTGTGTGTGTGTGTGTGTGTGTGTGTGTGTGTGTGTGTGTGTGTGTGTGTGTGTGTGTGTGTGTGTGTGTGTGTGTGTGTGTGTGTGTGTGTGTGTGTGTGTGTGTGTGTGTGTGTGTGTGTGTGTGTGTGTGTGTGTGTGTGTGTGTGTGTGTGTGTGTGTGTGTGTGTGTGTGTGTGTGTGTGTGTGTGTGTGTGTGTGTGTGTGTGTGTGTGTGTGTGTGTGTGTGTGTGTGTGTGTGTGTGTGTGTGTGTGTGTGTGTGTGTGTGTGTGTGTGTGTGTGTGTGTGTGTGTGTGTGTGTGTGTGTGTGTGTGTGTGTGTGTGTGTGTGTGTGTGTGTGTGTGTGTGTGTGTGTGTGTGTGTGTGTGTGTGTGTGTGTGTGTGTGTGTGTGTGTGTGTGTGTGTGTGTGTGTGTGTGTGTGTGTGTGTGTGTGTGTGTGTGTGTGTGTGTGTGTGTGTGTGTGTGTGTGTGTGTGTGTGTGTGTGTGTGTGTGTGTGTGTGTGTGTGTGTGTGTGTGTGTGTGTGTGTGTGTGTGTGTGTGTGTGTGTGTGTGTGTGTGTGTGTGTGTGTGTGTGTGTGTGTGTGTGTGTGTGTGTGTGTGTGTGTGTGTGTGTGTGTGTGTGTGTGTGTGTGTGTGTGTGTGTGTGTGTGTGTGTGTGTGTGTGTGTGTGTGTGTGTGTGTGTGTGTGTGTGTGTGTGTGTGTGTGTGTGTGTGTGTGTGTGTGTGTGTGTGTGTGTGTGTGTGTGTGTGTGTGTGTGTGTGTGTGTGTGTGTGTGTGTGTGTGTGTGTGTGTGTGTGTGTGTGTGTGTGTGTGTGTGTGTGTGTGTGTGTGTGTGTGTGTGTGTGTGTGTGTGTGTGTGTGTGTGTGTGTGTGTGTGTGTGTGTGTGTGTGTGTGTGTGTGTGTGTGTGTGTGTGTGTGTGTGTGTGTGTGTGTGTGTGTGTGTGTGTGTGTGTGTGTGTGTGTGTGTGTGTGTGTGTGTGTGTGTGTGTGTGTGTGTGTGTGTGTGTGTGTGTGTGTGTGTGTGTGTGTGTGTGTGTGTGTGTGTGTGTGTGTGTGTGTGTGTGTGTGTGTGTGTGTGTGTGTGTGTGTGTGTGTGTGTGTGTGTGTGTGTGTGTGTGTGTGTGTGTGTGTGTGTGTGTGTGTGTGTGTGTGTGTGTGTGTGTGTGTGTGTGTGTGTGTGTGTGTGTGTGTGTGTGTGTGTGTGTGTGTGTGTGTGTGTGTGTGTGTGTGTGTGTGTGTGTGTGTGTGTGTGTGTGTGTGTGTGTGTGTGTGTGTGTGTGTGTGTGTGTGTGTGTGTGTGTGTGTGTGTGTGTGTGTGTGTGTGTGTGTGTGTGTGTGTGTGTGTGTGTGTGTGTGTGTGTGTGTGTGTGTGTGTGTGTGTGTGTGTGTGTGTGTGTGTGTGTGTGTGTGTGTGTGTGTGTGTGTGTGTGTGTGTGTGTGTGTGTGTGTGTGTGTGTGTGTGTGTGTGTGTGTGTGTGTGTGTGTGTGTGTGTGTGTGATAATTTATGTAATTTTCTCCAAAAAATTTGTGATGATTTATATGTATGATTTATATATATATATAATAAGAAGTATGTTTTCTGCTAATTGTGCAGCATGTACGAAATTAAAAAATGCCTTAATACCTTAGACCTCGGGATTCCCTTCAAGATCGTATCCAAACTGCTACCTCTGCTGGAAATAACTCCTGTGCCGGCTACTGTCGAATTTGGTGGGTGTTCCTCTACAGTGACCGCTGCTACTGCAAAGTTCTTTTGTTGTTTGATTTATACTGTAACCCTTGCTAATGTGAACGCGGCTACTTCAACACTGATGCTACTGTGAACGTTGCAATGTACCAATACAATATTTGTTGTTGTTGCGGCTAAAAATTTATTTTCGCAGCTGCAGGCCTCCGCTGGCCAAATGGAAGATCACTCGTTGGTAAAACTAGCTTTAAAGCTGCACGGTTTTTTTAATTTTTTCCTTATTTTAGGCATAAAAAAACACAACTACACACAATTCAACTAATTAATTCGAATTAAACCATGTTTAATTCGCTTTTTGGTCGATTATTGTAACTTTCGATTATATTAATAAATTTGATTATTTTTACACCTATATACTTATTTAAAAGTCGCGCACACACATATCATTGTTTTTGTTAAATTTTAACTCACTTTTATTAACTTTTCTTCAAATTTTAGCTTTTTAAGATTTTTGCGTTTTGAGTACTTGCAATAAAATTGCCATTTTTATGTATGCTTCTCACCTCTGCTTTGCTGTAAATCGCATGGTGAAATTCAGATGGTCCAATATGCAAGGTTACACTACGAACTTGAGGGATTTTTTTTTCTTCTTGTTGCAATCTTATTCTTTTCCTGATGAAATATTATTAAATGACAAAATATTATTAAATTTTAATATATCTATTTTAGTGGATAAAAACATTTCGGGTTCATTTTTATACTCGAAGGACCATGTTTAATTCCGGTATATCGCGGCGTCCAGGAGATGGATCGCTCCTTTCGAATTGCCAGAAAGGGGGTAAAGATCTAGTTAGACCAACCAGACCAATGTAGAAGTTAATGAGCGCAAAATCTTATTTTTTTTAATTCTGAGAATATCCACTTGGAAAACAAAAACTCCAGAACTATTTTCGCTTTTAGAGATTATATAATGAAATGATATATTTCTTTATAATTCATTACGATGAGTTTCGAGATTATTTAATTTACAAAAGAATATTATCTTAGAATTTCATATTCGATTTTAGAGAATCTTTAACGTAAAGAGATTTCGTATAATTCTTATGCTTTTAGAGAAAGTTTTACTTTAAGAAAATTTCTGACAATTTAGTAACAATTAGATGATTCAGATGATTTCGTTTAAGAATATTTTGAGATTTTCCTTACGATTTTAGAGATAATCTATGATACGATTACAACCTTACCAATCTGTGGTTTTTAATAATAAGAAAGATTAAGATTAAGGGAAGTGCAGCCATAGCTTAAGGCGATGTTCAGTCTACACTTCCAATACAAGTTCGAAATATCTAAAACAAGCATAAGGTTCAATACAAAAGGTAAGATTTGATAACAAAAGTACATAAGGTAGTTCATTTCAATTGGTAAGTTTACGTGACTTTTAGTACATAAGAAAAAACTGAAAATCAGCAAGAAACGGAGTACGAACGATCGTGACGTCGACAAAGCTCATTGAATTTTTTGGATCTTGCTTTAATTGGATACTTGCCTTCAATTTTAAGCTTTTCAAGCTTTTTGCCGAAGGCATCAAGTTTTCCTTTACTTGAAACTTCGTGCCGTTCGCTTGTAAGCTAGCATACTTGCAAGTCGCAAGCTTTTGTGGGCTTATTTATATTCAATTACAAGCTATACTTGATTCAAAATTATCAAGCTCAAGCTAGCTTGAACTTGTATTTTAAGCAAGTACTTGAAATAGAGTTTCAAGTAGGCTTGTGCAGTTCTCTGGTAAGTAGGCATTATTTATAAATTATATTACCTTTAAAACTAAAACTTTTTTAAGAATAACAAAATATTTCAATCAGAAAAAAATTCGACTTATATGAAGTAACCATTTTTAAAGGTATATTTCGAATACTTACAACCTAATAATACACATTACTGTTATTAGATAAATCGGTAGAATTCTCACTTGCCACAAAGCCAGTGATAAAAGTGACACATTTTTATCGATTCACTTTACGTACAGAAACACTTTTTCAAAAGGTTCCATTGAAATGAAATCGAAACAGCTTATCGATTTGGAATGAACGACTCGAACAGAAATCGATTCAGATTCGTACAGAAACATTGCAAGTGAGAATGATGTCAGAGTGACGTCAAATCGGTAATATGAGTCGGTGTGTGTGTGTGTGTGTGTGTGTGTGTGTGTGTGTGTGTGTGTGTGTGTGTGTGTGTGTGTGTGTGTGTGTGTGTGTGTGTGTGTGTGTGTGTGTGTGTGTGTGTGTGTGTGTGTGTGTGTGTGTGTGTGTGTGTGTGTGTGTGTGTGTGTGTGTGTGTGTGTGTGTGTGTGTGTGTGTGTGTGTGTGTGTGTGTGTGTGTGTGTGTGTGTGTGTGTGTGTGTGTGTGTGTGTGTGTGTGTGTGTGTGTGTGTGTGTGTGTGTGTGTGTGTGTGTGTGTGTGTGTGTGTGTGTGTGTGTGTGTGTGTGTGTGTGTGTGTGTGTGTGTGTGTGTGTGTGTGTGTGTGTGTGTGTGTGTGTGTGTGTGTGTGTGTGTGTGTGTGTGTGTGTGTGTGTGTGTGTGTGTGTGTGTGTGTGTGTGTGTGTGTGTGTGTGTGTGTGTGTGTGTGTGTGTGTGTGTGTGTGTGTGTGTGTGTGTGTGTGTGTGTGTGTGTGTGTGTGTGTGTGTGTGTGTGTGTGTGTGTGTGTGTGTGTGTGTGTGTGTGTGTGTGTGTGTGTGTGTGTGTGTGTGTGTGTGTGTGTGTGTGTGTGTGTGTGTGTGTGTGTGTGTGTGTGTGTGTGTGTGTGTGTGTGTGTGTGTGTGTGTGTGTGTGTGTGTGTGTGTGTGTGTGTGTGTGTGTGTGTGTGTGTGTGTGTGTGTGTGTGTGTGTGTGTGTGTGTGTGTGTGTGTGTGTGTGTGTGTGTGTGTGTGTGTGTGTGTGTGTGTGTGTGTGTGTGTGTGTGTGTGTGTGTGTGTGTGTGTGTGTGTGTGTGTGTGTGTGTGTGTGTGTGTGTGTGTGTGTGTGTGTGTGTGTGTGTGTGTGTGTGTGTGTGTGTGTGTGTGTGTGTGTGTGTGTGTGTGTGTGTGTGTGTGTGTGTGTGTGTGTGTGTGTGTGTGTGTGTGTGTGTGTGTGTGTGTGTGTGTGTGTGTGTGTGTGTGTGTGTGTGTGTGTGTGTGTGTGTGTGTGTGTGTGTGTGTGTGTGTGTGTGTGTGTGTGTGTGTGTGTGTGTGTGTGTGTGTGTGTGTGTGTGTGTGTGTGTGTGTGTGTGTGTGTGTGTGTGTGTGTGTGTGTGTGTGTGTGTGTGTGTGTGTGTGTGTGTGTGTGTGTGTGTGTGTGTGTGTGTGTGTGTGTGTGTGTGTGTGTGTGTGTGTGTGTGTGTGTGTGTGTGTGTGTGTGTGTGTGTGTGTGTGTGTGTGTGTGTGTGTGTGTGTGTGTGTGTGTGTGTGTGTGTGTGTGTGTGTGTGTGTGTGTGTGTGTGTGTGTGTGTGTGTGTGTGTGTGTGTGTGTGTGTGTGTGTGTGTGTGTGTGTGTGTGTGTGTGTGTGTGTGTGTGTGTGTGTGTGTGTGTGTGTGTGTGTGTGTGTGTGTGTGTGTGTGTGTGTGTGTGTGTGTGTGTGTGTGTGTGTGTGTGTGTGTGTGTGTGTGTGTGTGTGTGTGTGTGTGTGTGTGTGTGTGTGTGTGTGTGTGTGTGTGTGTGTGTGTGTGTGTGTGTGTGTGTGTGTGTGTGTGTGTGTGTGTGTGTGTGTGTGTGTGTGTGTGTGTGTGTGTGTGTGTGTGTGTGTGTGTGTGTGTGTGTGTGTGTGTGTGTGTGTGTGTGTGTGTGTGTGTGTGTGTGTGTGTGTGTGTGTGTGTGTGTGTGTGTGTGTGTGTGTGTGTGTGTGTGTGTGTGTGTGTGTGTGTGTGTGTGTGTGTGTGTGTGTGTGTGTGTGATAATTTATGTAATTTTCTCCAAAAAATTTGTGATGATTTATATGTATGATTTATATATATATATAATAAGAAGTATGTTTTCTGCTAATTGTGCAGCATGTACGAAATTAAAAAATGCCTTAATACCTTAGACCTCGGGATTCCCTTCAAGATCGTATCCAAACTGCTACCTCTGCTGGAAATAACTCCTGTGCCGGCTACTGTCGAATTTGGTGGGTGTTCCTCTACAGTGACCGCTGCTACTGCAAAGTTCTTTTGTTGTTTGATTTATACTGTAACCCTTGCTAATGTGAACGCGGCTACTTCAACACTGATGCTACTGTGAACGTTGCAATGTACCAATACAATATTTGTTGTTGTTGCGGCTAAAAATTTATTTTCGCAGCTGCAGGCCTCCGCTGGCCAAATGGAAGATCACTCGTTGGTAAAACTAGCTTTAAAGCTGCACGGTTTTTTTAATTTTTTCCTTATTTTAGGCATAAAAAAACACAACTACACACAATTCAACTAATTAATTCGAATTAAACCATGTTTAATTCGCTTTTTGGTCGATTATTGTAACTTTCGATTATATTAATAAATTTGATTATTTTTACACCTATATACTTATTTAAAAGTCGCGCACACACATATCATTGTTTTTGTTAAATTTTAACTCACTTTTATTAACTTTTCTTCAAATTTTAGCTTTTTAAGATTTTTGCGTTTTGAGTACTTGCAATAAAATTGCCATTTTTATGTATGCTTCTCACCTCTGCTTTGCTGTAAATCGCATGGTGAAATTCAGATGGTCCAATATGCAAGGTTACACTACGAACTTGAGGGATTTTTTTTTCTTCTTGTTGCAATCTTATTCTTTTCCTGATGAAATATTATTAAATGACAAAATATTATTAAATTTTAATATATCTATTTTAGTGGATAAAAACATTTCGGGTTCATTTTTATACTCGAAGGACCATGTTTAATTCCGGTATATCGCGGCGTCCAGGAGATGGATCGCTCCTTTCGAATTGCCAGAAAGGGGGTAAAGATCTAGTTAGACCAACCAGACCAATGTAGAAGTTAATGAGCGCAAAATCTTATTTTTTTTAATTCTGAGAATATCCACTTGGAAAACAAAAACTCCAGAACTATTTTCGCTTTTAGAGATTATATAATGAAATGATATATTTCTTTATAATTCATTACGATGAGTTTCGAGATTATTTAATTTACAAAAGAATATTATCTTAGAATTTCATATTCGATTTTAGAGAATCTTTAACGTAAAGAGATTTCGTATAATTCTTATGCTTTTAGAGAAAGTTTTACTTTAAGAAAATTTCTGACAATTTAGTAACAATTAGATGATTCAGATGATTTCGTTTAAGAATATTTTGAGATTTTCCTTACGATTTTAGAGATAATCTATGATACGATTACAACCTTACCAATCTGTGGTTTTTAATAATAAGAAAGATTAAGATTAAGGGAAGTGCAGCCATAGCTTAAGGCGATGTTCAGTCTACACTTCCAATACAAGTTCGAAATATCTAAAACAAGCATAAGGTTCAATACAAAAGGTAAGATTTGATAACAAAAGTACATAAGGTAGTTCATTTCAATTGGTAAGTTTACGTGACTTTTAGTACATAAGAAAAAACTGAAAATCAGCAAGAAACGGAGTACGAACGATCGTGACGTCGACAAAGCTCATTGAATTTTTTGGATCTTGCTTTAATTGGATACTTGCCTTCAATTTTAAGCTTTTCAAGCTTTTTGCCGAAGGCATCAAGTTTTCCTTTACTTGAAACTTCGTGCCGTTCGCTTGTAAGCTAGCATACTTGCAAGTCGCAAGCTTTTGTGGGCTTATTTATATTCAATTACAAGCTATACTTGATTCAAAATTATCAAGCTCAAGCTAGCTTGAACTTGTATTTTAAGCAAGTACTTGAAATAGAGTTTCAAGTAGGCTTGTGCAGTTCTCTGGTAAGTAGGCATTATTTATAAATTATATTACCTTTAAAACTAAAACTTTTTTAAGAATAACAAAATATTTCAATCAGAAAAAAATTCGACTTATATGAAGTAACCATTTTTAAAGGTATATTTCGAATACTTACAACCTAATAATACACATTACTGTTATTAGATAAATCGGTAGAATTCTCACTTGCCACAAAGCCAGTGATAAAAGTGACACATTTTTATCGATTCACTTTACGTACAGAAACACTTTTTCAAAAGGTTCCATTGAAATGAAATCGAAACAGCTTATCGATTTGGAATGAACGACTCGAACAGAAATCGATTCAGATTCGTACAGAAACATTGCAAGTGAGAATGATGTCAGAGTGACGTCAAATCGGTAATATGAGTCGGTAACTACGATCGCTACGAGTTACATGTACGAGCCACTGGTGTCAATGATTTGTATATTGACCTACTCAACCCCGTTATTGTATCATGTAGATGCACCAGAGTTTTAAGGTGTTTTGTCAGTGTTGTCTCTGTTGTTAGTGGTGTTCTGTTTAGGCATTTATAAGATTTGTCTTATAATGTCTTTTAATTTTGCTAATATACTATCCCACTGTTTGTTCGTGTACGATGATCTAACCACAAACTGAGAAGTAAGAAGCGATACCGCTGAACCAGAAGCTGCCTTGGGCAGGATAATAGAAACACACGTTCTTAGGTTTAAAACTAATTTTAATTTAATTTAATGTAATTCGAAAAACTATGCAAGCCAAGTTGCGTTTGTTAAAAAACTCAAACTTCAAAACTTCATTAGAATGCTATCGTTTTATGTTGACAGTGATGATAACGAGAAAAGAAGAACAAATAAAACTGATTTGAGACTAGTGAAAATAATAATTTTAATAGTAGTAGCTCCAACATTCTGGCCCGGGATGATCTTCGAGGAATGATTAGAATAGTTATTCCATCTGTGTTCCTCTTTGGTCTTCTTCGGGATGCGGAGGCTATACAAAGGAATGAAAGTTGCAAATTGAAAATAAAGTATATGATTGTGGTTTAATTGGTATTGCAGTTATCGGGTATGGGCAAAGGACATAATTTCGTCACTGGTCGCTTCAGTATACCATACTGTGTACGCAAAGTGACTACGCGCACAAAGCCGTTTACTCCTTCATGCGTTTCGATGATTCGTCCTAGTGGCCAACAGTTGCAAGATACCCGTTCATCTTTGATCAATACAATATCATTTGGTTTTAAGTTTTGTCTGGATTGCAGCCACTTCAGTCTTCTGTAGTGAAAATACAATGCACAAATGATTCACGTTTACTAATCTTATCACTTGACACTTGGATATTGCCAAAGCGTCATGCTGAGTAAGTATTTCTTTAAAATGAATCAATGCACTTAAGTAACCCTTACATGGTTGCTTAAGTGTCAAATAGCTATAGCTAAATCTAAATAGTTAATAGCTATGGTGTGAATCATTTGTGTCACTACTTATATTGTTTAGCTTTAAGTTTTAATTATAAGATATAATTCAATCAATAAAAAAGACAGTCGGTAATTAACCAGCTAACTAAACGAACGTTTTATTTTAATTCATAAAGTTTTATTTTAATATAAGTTTAAAATTTAAAATCTAAAATTTCGTGGTGGAGAAAGATTCTTTCAACGATCCCGTTAATATTCGCGGGCTACGAGATCGGTAAATCGGTAGAAGAAAAAGACAAAAACGAGCTAGTAGAATCAATGAACAATAATGAACTTAGTATATGTTCATGATAAAAAACAATGATAAAATAGAAAGAATGGACTATGTCGAAATTATAATAATAATATTAGTAATAATACTAACTATAATGTATTTAATTAAATTGATACGCGTTGCCATAAATAAAGGCATAAATAACGTAAGCGAACGGCAGCAACAGCAAAGAAAATAGAAATAACAAAAACAACAACAAAAAAAGTGATAACAATAAGAACAACAACTGGCTGGAACTGCAACAACAAGGATAACAGGCACAACAACAAAAACCGCAATATCCAAAACAACAAATTGGCATATGCCCTCCAATATCGAAACAACAAGATCAGCATTTCACTGCAGTGAGCGAAGTAACTTTAAAACAAAATTTATACAGTTTGACTTTAAGTATGTATGTATTAATTAAAGAATCATTATGTATCTAAGAGTATGCAGTGGGAAAATGTAAAAACTCATATAAATGTGTTAATCAAGATAGGTCAATAAAATTAGAAACATTAAAAAAACATATAAATATTTTAATTGAAACTTATAACGCTATTATAGCGACATTGCATAGGCAATATGATAGATATACAATAGTTCATAGAGAAAGAGCAAACGAAATCTTTCTCAAGTTTAGAGATAAACCAATAAAAGTTTTTCACAAACATAATATTAGCATTAAAGTTCCTCTAAATCTCAGCTGTGAAGTAAATAAACAAATCACAGAGAATGAATTAGAATCAGACGAAGAAACAGACACAAACATAATGACACGAACAGATTACGACTTTATAGAAAAAACAAAAAAATTTTACCGGTGTTTGATGGTAGCATAAGTGATCTGCAAAGTTTTCTGGATGCTTTATCTCTAATTAAAGGGACAGGCCAGAAATTTAATTACGAACGAAACTAAAATATGTGACATTAAAACCAAATTGCAATCTTCCATAAAAGGTGAATCATCTGAATTGCTATGTTCAAAATTAATGAACATTAAACAGCAATCAAGATCAGCTACCACCATACATGGGCACACTGCAGTAAATATTTACTGCATTACTAGAAGCAGTAATCAGTAAACTTTTACTGATAATGAAATTCAATTTGCATTACCAGTAAATTTTTACTGATTACTGAAAAAAATTGCATAAAAATAAATTTTTACTGATTACTGGAAAAAAATTGCAGTACAAATAAATTTATACTGATAATGAAATTCAATTTGCATTACCAGTAAATTTTTACTGATTACTGGAAAAAATTGCAGTAAAAATAAATTTTTACTGATTACTGGAAAAAAATTACAGTACAAATAAATTTTTACCGATAATGAAATTTAATTTGCATTACCAGTAAATTTTTACTGATTACTGAAAAAATTTGCAGTACAAATAAATTTATACTGATAATGAAATTCAATTTGCATTACCAGTAAATTTTTACTGATTACTGGAAAAAATTGCAGTAAAAATAAATTTTTACTGATTACTGGAAAAAAATTACAGTACAAATAAATTTTTACTGATAATGAAATTTAATTTGCATTACCAGTAAATTTTTACTGATTACTGAAAAAATTTGCAGTAAAAATAAATTTTTACTGATTACTGAAAAAAATTGCAGTAAAAATAAATTTGTACTGATTACTGAAAAAATTTGCAGTAAAAATACATTTTTACTGATTACTAAAAAAAAAATTGCAGTAAAAATTTATTTTTACTGATTACTGAAAAAATTTGCAGTAAAAATAAATTTTAACTTATAATGAAATATCATTTGCATGATAAGTAAAATTTTTACTAGTTACTGAAAGTAGTAATTGGTAGTTAAAAATAAATGTACAAGCACTAAGGGCCAGTTTTTCAGTACGAGTTTAAACTTTAGTCAAATTTAACCTAGCTTAATTCACCAAAATTAGACGTTTAACCTCGGTCTAGCTTGATATTCTAGCATGAAGTTAAATAGACTTCAATTATCATATAATGTATTTTTCTTTGACTAAAGTTTGAAATCGTGCTGAAAAACAGGCCATAAATGAAATAAATAATTTAAGAAAATAAATGCTCTTTACACATATATTATATATGTATATTATTATGTATGTAGATATGTTTATACATGTATGCACATGTATATACTTATGAAAAAGCTACACGCTGTTAGCTTTTCTTAAAACTAGCATTTCAAAATTATCATCGCTGAGTTTTTGCCTTCTGGAATGATTCACAATCCCAGCGAATGAAAATAACCGTTCTACAGGTGCCGATGAGGGTAATGTGGTATTATATTTCAGAAAAGCATTTTTTATGGCTGGATGGTTTCTTAGACAATTTGTCGTTGTGTCTCGATCGACGAGGTATAAAATTGTTTCTTGGAGATAATTTCCCGAGTCATTGGAAACACATTGTATGCTAACTTCTATTGAAAGAGATGAACAAATTCATACATTAATGCAAAAATGTAAAGTAAAGTTAAGTGTAAAATCTTTACCATTATCCCCAAAATCAAGAAATGATTTTTGCGGTGTCTGCGTCAGAACACGAGTTTCGGCATCAGCTATTTTGCCATACTTCATCACATAAGTGCTGAACTTTTTTTTTACTTCTTCTTCTGTTTGTGTTGTTGCTGTTTCTAAAAGAGCTTTCAAAAATCCCAATTTTATGTCAGGAACACATATAGCTGTAATAACAGCATCCCAAGCTGCAGGCTGTATCAGGAAATATTTTTTTGAAAGCCACAGCAACCACAGATGGTTTTATGTTTTTTCCATGTGTTTTTATGTGGCTGCATTGATCAGTGGATAGTGCGTTCAGTCTTTTAGTAATCAGTCAAAAATTGTTTTAACTGCCGTTTTTTTTCATTAATCAGTAAAAACTTTATTAAGCTTCATTTTATTTAAGTAATTAGTGAAAATTGATTTTTACTGCAATTATTTCATGTAATAAGTAAAAATTTATTTTTACTGCAATTTTATTCATTTATCAGTAAACATTTAATTTTACTGCAATTTTATTCAGTAATCAGTAAAAATAAATTTTTACTGCAATTTTTTCAGTAATTAATTTTTACTGCAATTTTTTCAGTAATCAGTAAAAATTTATTTTTACTGCAATTTTTTTCAGTAATCAGTAAAAATTTATTTTTACTGCAATTTTTTTCAGTAATCAGTAAAAATTTATTTTTACTGCAATTTTTTTCAGTAATCAGTAAAAATTTATTTTTACTGCAAAATTTTTCAGTAATCAGTAACAATTTACTGGTAATGCAAATTAAATTTCATTATCAGTAAAAATTTATTTGTACTGCAATTTTTTTCTAGTAATCAGTAAAAATTTATTTTTACTGCAATTTTTTCCAGTAATCAGTAAAAATTTACTGGTAATGCAAATTGAATTTCATTATCAGTAAAAATTTATTTGTACTGCAATTTTTTCCCAGTAATCAGTAAACATTTATTTTTACTGCAATTTTTTTTAGTAATCAGTAAAAATTTACTGGTAATGCAAATTGAATTTCATTATCAGTAAAAATTTATTTTTACTGCAATTTTACTGGTACTGCAAAGTGCCCATCTATGGCTACCACATATGCTGAAGAAATACAAGAACTTACTAAAAAACTAGACGGAGCTTACATATGGGAAGGTTATGAAAAACAATGGCGTTTAGTTGTTAGCAGACAAATTTCCGTTACCCCGATATTTTGGACCAACTGGTAAGAATTGGTTTCCATCAAATTGGATTACACGAAAAATCTCGAGATATAACTTCGTTTTCAACAGAAAATGGTTCATTTCGTTTTACTCGTTTACCCTATGGTTTAAAAGTAGCACCTAATTCTTTTCAAAGAATGATGAATCTAGCTTTTACTGGTTTATCACCTTCAAAAACTTTTATTACATGGATGATATCATTGTTACAGGATGCTCAATTAAACACATGATTAAAAACTTAGAAACAGTATTTCAAAGATGCAGAGAATGTAATTTAAAATTACACCCAGATAAATACTCATTCTTCAGATCTGAAGTTACATACAGTCATGTGAAAATAAATAGGGACACCTATATTTTTATATTTGAAGCTGCATGAATTATATACAAGGTGCCCCAGATATAGCATTAATTCTCGCGGCTGGTGATTCTTATTGATAAGACTGATAAAACTTTCAAGATACAGGGTGTTTTACGGTTTTGGTACGTGTTAAGTATTATTGATATAGAATCTATACTAATCACCATAATATAAAAAATAATATTTTCTATTTTAGAAAATATATCAACTTTTTCATCAGTATATCAACCACTTGATATACTCCGCTCCGCTAAAACGAAAGATACAAAATTTGTTGATATTTCGCTTGAGAAGCTCATAATTTTAGTTCCGCTGTAGCACATGACACGAAAGTGGTTGATATATAGATGGAAAAGCTGATATTTTTTCTAAAATACAAAATATTATTTTTTATTTTATGGTGAGTAGTTTAGATTCTATATCAATAATACTTAACACGTACCAAAACCGTAAAACACCCTGTATCTTGAAAGTTTTACAATGTGGGAGGAAACTCCATAAAGTTTTATACTCGCCTTATCAAGAGGAACCATCACCCGAGGGAATTAATGCTATATCTGGGGCACCTTGTATATAATTCATGCAGCTTCAAATATGTATGTAATTCATGCAGATTTAAATATTAAAATACAGGTGTCCCTATTTATTTTCACATGACTGTATTTAGGTCATAAATGTACCGAAAAAGGTATTTTACCAGATAGTAGCAAATATGATTCGATTAAAAACTTCCCTAGACCAAAGAATGGCGATGAAGTTCGTCGATTCATAGCTTTCTGTAATTACTACAGACGCTTTATTCGAAATTTTGCATTTTTTTCTGTTCATTTAACTAAATTAACTAGAAAGAAAGAACCTTTTATATGATCTACAGACTGTGAGCAAGCTTTTCAACACCTAAAGACAGCACTGCTTTCTCCGCAAATTCTTCAATATCCAGATTTTGAGAAAACTTTTTATGTAACTACAGACGCAAGCAAGAATGCTTGTGGCGCGATACTATCACAGGAGAAGGATGGTATACAACTTCCAATTGCATATGCGTCACGTGCATTTACCTCAGGTGAATCAAACAAAGCACCAATAGAACAAGAATTGATAGCTGTTCAATGGGCAATTAATCACTTTCGACCCTACGTATATGGGAAAAACTTTATAGTACGTAGTGATCATAAAACATTAACATATTTGTACTCTTTAAAAAACCCTTCCAGTAGATTAACAAGAATTCGTTTTCGAGTGTTGAGTATGATTTTGTTATAGAACACATTGGAGGAAAAGATAATTCAGGAGCGGACGCTCCTCGTCTCGAATTGACTTTAACGATATCAAATCAATACCTTCAATTAACAATGTTCATATGGTAACTACAAGTGCGCAATCAAAAACCACGACCCAAGAAATAACTCAAAATACAGAAAATAAAATAATTCAAGAAAAGCCTAAAGTTTTCGAATCAATTGGCTTCGATTGCGTAAGAAAGTGGGTCAAGCTTAAAGTAGATACTGATAGGAATATCCTTACATTTAATTTTAAACGATGTAAACAAGTGCTAGCACCAAAAATAAATATACAAAATACAATTGCTAATGGAATTATCGATCTAGATCAATTTTTTCCAATTCTTAAAAGGAAGCAATTAGTAGAAATATAAATAAAATACAAATGAATTTAAAGTATCATTTATTTAACCTCGTAACTATTGAAAAATTTAAGCAAAACTCAACTCTACTTATAAAAAACCTACAAATAGCGCTAACACCCAAAATATGCATAATAACAGATAAAGATGAACAAAAATCTTTATTAAAAAAATTTCATGACAACCCTCTTTTCGGAGGACATCCTGGAACAACCAGACTTCTTAAAAAGATTCGTCAATTTTACTATTGGAAAAGCATCACTAAAGATGTGAATCAAGATGTAAAGAAATGTGTTCAATGTCAAACAAATAAAATCATAAAACACATAAAGCCACCTATGATTATAACCCCAACACCTCAGAAACCTTTCCAAACTGTAATAATAGATACAGTAGGACCCCTTCCTATATCTGAAAAAGGAAATCAATACATAATCACCTTAATATGCGATCTTACCAAATAGCACCTTAATATGCGATCTTACCAAATAGCGGTACCAGTAGCTGATAAAAATGTGAAAACAGTTGCAAAAGCGTTAGTTGAACATTTTATATTAATTTATGGACCTATGAGTAACATTCTTAGTGACATGGGCACTGAATAAAACAATCAAGTACTTTCAGAACTTCTAACACTTTTACGCATACAAAAAGCAACATCAGCTCCTTACCATCATCAAACATTAGGAACAGTTGAAAGATCACATCGCACATTTAATGAATACATACGTTCATACATTCATGCATCCAGAAACGATTGGGATGAATGGATAAGATATTTTACATATACTTTCAACACAACACCATCAGCAGTACATGGATATTGTCCATTTGATTTAATATTCCCAACCGTTCCAAACCATAATCCTTTAACACCATTTGAAACAATAGACACCGTAAAAGCGCGTCGGAAGCTAATTTCGTCTAGGGGGGCAGTACAAATGGTGGTGCAAAAAAAAGTTCACCAAAATTTCTTCAATGAAGCATGAATGTGAATAAACCAATTTTTTTATTTAGTTTAAGATAAAAAAAATATAAAAATATATAAAAAATATTAAAATTTCATTATTTTTAAAAGTTCTTCCAATTTTAATATTAGAGATCATTCTTTAAAGGATCTTTCATATGGTAATATGAAAATATAAGAAATAATGGTTGCTTTTGTAAAGCAAGACAAGGTATATCTTTACATGGTTTAAATGCAATAAGGTACAAACAGTTATATCAATTTAAATTATTCCAAAATGTTTCTTTCTGTCCTTGCGAGAAACAAACTCTTTCACCACCTCCATCGAATTCAATTCTTCGGTTTTATCTTTGTGAATGTGTATAAGAGCCGCATGAGTGAGTTGTTTCTGTGTCATAGTTGCTCGAAGATACGTTTTAAGTCGTCTTAAAGCACTAAAAGAACGGTCAGATGAAGCTGCTGATGCAGGCACAGTCAAAAGCAAAGCAATAAGTTTTTCAACTTCATTTAATAGTTTTTTTACAGTATCCGAATTTTTCGCAAATTGGGATACAATGCCACTACAATTTCAAGGTGTTTGGCCAGGCAATTGCTTCAGCAATTTCATCTGCAAAAAATTCATCTGCATAAAGATCTAGTTTTGTTTTTAGATTTTGTTCAGAAGGCACTTTTCCGTTGAAGGCTTCGATTACAATATTTTCCAACGATTCCAGAGTGTCAAGATCTGTTTAAATGTACGTAAGATTGTATGTAAGATTTACAAAGTGCCAGTTTACACTAGCTTCACTCAACCGACTCACCGAATGTTAAATCAAAGTGAGTCGGTTGAGTGAAGCTGGTGTAAACTTGCAAAAATAAAAAAAAGTAAAATATCAACCTGTTTGATCGAATCTAGCCGTTATTTCATTTGAGGGAAGATCTGAAATTTCGAAATAATCTTTTCGTAGCCGATCATATAATGGCAACTGTACTGAAGGAACCGGATTTGATGTTTCTTCAAAGCGTCGAGGTGGATTTTCGAGGTGGAATTCACAGTAGGGATTTCGCATGGTTCAAAATTTTGGACCAACATGGTAGAGTGTACAACATGTAGTACCATGCGTAAGCTAAAACAATAGTCGGAATTTTTGGTTTTTTTCTGCCGATTGTACAATATTGTACAATTATGTAAAATTACTGCTAATTGTTAGGGCATCTAAAAGTTGCTTAGCTATTAGCCGGATGTGTTCTGCTTGAGAGCTTGCAATTAATGATGTTGCTTTACAAGTTGGATCGTTCGAACGCTCAATCAAATAGTCCCATTAGTTTTCCATCTAACTTATCGTACAACATGTCGTCCAATATGGAAAGCCCCTAAGAACATGTCAAATTTTTTCTTACCAGAGTTGCAAAATTAACAAGCATTAAGCTATATACTTAAGGGTGCTTTTAAACTGAAGTGGTGGGTTTGCAGTAGAAACTCTACATTTTGTTCTATCTTTTTGCAAACACAGAGAAAGAAAATGGTTATCCGCAAGCATGCTTATGAAGAATAGGGAAAAAGAGGAAAATATATAATACGAAAATATTATCGTTGTAAAAAAACTGATATTTTGAAAAACTTTTGAAGTTTTCCTTTTAAATTGTTTATCTAGCTAAAAAAGTGGGGGAGGGGCAACTGCCGCCCTTGCCCCCCGCTTCCGACGCCAATGATACCGTATATAATTTCGATAACTATTCAAAAGAAGTCAAATTTCGTCTACAGACAGCATTAACTAGAGCACAATATTTAATTAACAAAACAAAAGAGAATAAAAAACATTTACATAATCAAAACATCAACAATACTGACATTACCATAGGTCAAGAAGTATTCATTAAAAATCACACTGCTCATAAATTAGAACCAATTTACAAGGGACCATTTAAAGTAACTGACATTGATGATAAAAATAATGTTATTATAAAAATAAAAAACAAGAATCAAAAAATAAACAAACAAAATGTAAAAATTTTTAATAATACATCTTTATAGCTCATATACTCAAAGAGTAAATGTTTAGATCATATTTTCAATATCTTATATAAATTATATCATTACATAAAATATTAAATTAATTAAAACTACTAATTTATGTTGATATAAACTTTTATATTTTCTAAGAAATAATTTGGTTAAATGTTATTATTAAATATATTTTCATTTCAATTAATTGTAAAATTAACTAAAATAAGAAACCAATAGTAAGAAACTAATAATTACTTTTAATTTTAATAAAATATTAGAAAGCTCTTCTTGACATCGCATGATCAACGATCTCCATAAGACCTTTCTCTTTAAATGGGAAGATGTAGTGAAAATACAATGCACAAATGATTCACGTTTGCTAATCTTATCACTTGACACTTGGATATTGCCAAAGTGTCATGCTGAGTAAGTATTTCTTTAAAATGAATCAATGCACTTAAGTAACCCTTACATGGTTGCTTAAGTGTCAAATAGCTATAGCTAAATCTAAATAGTTAATAGCTATGGTTTGAATTTGTGTTACTACTTACATTGTTTAGCTCTAAGTTTTACTTATAAGAAATAATTCAATCAATAAAAAAGACAGTCGGTAATTAACCAGCTAACTAAACGAACGTTTTATTTTAATTCACCATCGTAAATAATACACCTCTCTGCAAACGTGATGGATATTCGCCACTCCAATGACGCCTAAACTGCTGAGTGAGAAACTGACACCGCTGCCACCGGTCAGTTAGACTGAGTTTCTCGATATCCGGAACTGGTGGTGCAAGCAGAGCATCACCGGTCAAGAAATGGCCGGGTGTCAAAACAAGCAGATCCTCAGGGTCATTAGTTAAAGGGCACAATGGCCTTGAATTGAGGCATGATTCGATTTGTGCAATTACAGTCGAGAATTTTTCGAACATCATAATCCTTTCACCGATAGTTCTTTCCAGGTGGAACTTCATCGATTTCACTCCAGCCTCCCACAACCCACCGAAATGTGGGGTTGAAGGGGGAATGAAGAGCCACTGAATCTGATGTTCGAGAAATGGTGAAATTTGTGTATCGATATAAGTTTTGTAGGCAGTCCTATCTGCGCGCAGCTTTCTTTACACAGGCCTCTTCTGCCGATAAAGCGCTTTAGTCCACCTATAAATGAGTCTGCGGAGAGATCGCCGACAGGTTCCAGGTGGACAGCTTTCGTTGCAAGGCAAATGAATAAAGCTATGTAACCTTTCACCGTAGTACTACGCATAGTGCGTCCGCGACCTTTGGAGGCAGGATGGGAATAGGCCCGGCATAATCAACACCAACAGACGTAAAAGCTCGAGCTGGACGCACACATTCAGCTGGCAGGTCGCTAATCAGCTGCTGCGCCAGTTTTAGTTTTTGTTTATGACAGATAATACATTGATGAATTGATGTTCGGGTTACATTTCTCCCATTAATTATCCAAAAACGTTTTCTGATATGATTCAAAGTTAAAGTTTCGCCACTGTGAAGTGTTGTGAGGTGGCTACGTTTTACAACTAATTCGGTAAAGATATGCTTTTGCGGTAAGATATATGAATGCTTCTCATCTGCTGATAATACAGATTCTCTCAATCGTCCGCCGAGGCGAATCACTTGTTTCTCCTGATCGTAAAAAGGATTCTATGATAATAGTGGGCTGTTCTCCGGAAGAGCCGAGTTCGACGAGAGTGCTTTCCATTCGTTTGGAAATGAGTCCATTTGAACCATACGTACTACGCTCGCAAGACTTTGTTGCAGCTCAGCTACAAACAGAGTGGTACTTCGACGATCTTTTCGCTGGCACCTGCAGTTAAAAATAAAACGTTTGCAATATGCGATGACTCTGAGAAGGCGCGAAAAAGATTCCAACTACATCTGTTATAAATTGCTTTTCGATACAGATAAAGTTCACGCTGCAACGCTTAAATTCGGCTTCTACTGATATAATTGCTGATTGCGCATCTATTCTTGACTCAGGCCATGTTGTGTCAGCTTCCTTCAGCCCCTTTGGGCCATTCCACCACAGATCCCATGTTTAAAGATTTTCTGGACGTAGTCCTCGGCTTGAGCAGTCGGCAGGATTGTTTTATGTTGCAACAAGACGCCATTGATTTTTGTTGACACTGCTAATATTTTCAAAGTACGATTAGCTATGAAAACTTTCCATCGATTCGGCTCAAAACGAATCCAACCCAACGCTATCATGGAATCTGTCCAGAATACGGTGTGTAGCAAATCGATGTTTAAACGTAAATGGTGCTTGATGTAGGTAAACAATTTTGATGCTAAAACAGCTGCACATAACTCAGCGCGCGGTATAGTAAGCTTGTGCTTGGCAGGCATTACTTTCGATTTGGCCTTCAGAATGCTGCTATGATAGTTGCCAGAGCTATCTAAAAACCTCAGATAGGCAACTGCTGAATATGCCAACGTCGAAGCGTCACAAAAGATATGCAGCTCACTGGAACGATCAGTCATGGTTGTGTTTAACCAGCGTGGAACACGAACTTTTGAAACCTGTTGCAACTCACATATATACTGATTCCAGGCCATTTGAATTTCTTGCGGAACAGCGTCATCCCATCCAAGCGATGTGAATAAAGATTTTTCATGATTAGTTTTGCGGTGATAATTACGGGGTTAAGCCATCCTAACAGATCGAATAAACGAGCGATGGTTGATAAGATAGAACGTTTGCTAGAAGTGTCAGAGGGCAATGTAAAGTTTATAATAAACTAAAGTTTTTTTCCTAAATGACCTTGTTATTTAATATGTTGATTTTATATGATTTAAATACAAATTCTAAATGTTGGATAGTTTAAATCATACTTGATTTTAAATAATAAACTGAAAATTATCATTGATTGGGTTCCAGTATATACCAAGGGCTTCTATGGAGCAGCTGGAGTTTAGGTGAAGTAAACATTTTGTTTCTTGATGTTCGCTTGGTATACGCTCCAAAAGCCTAGGATGGTTGCTAGCCCATTTACGAAGTTCGAAACCTCCATTTCGTAACATACCAATAACTTGCTGTTGCAAGTTCATAGCGCCCTCTATGGAGTCGCTACCTGCTATCATCAACATACATTTGGTTTTTGAGGACATCAACTGCCATAGGGTACTGCTTCGCCTCATCCTCTGCTAACTGGTGCATCGTTCTGATCGCTGTAAATGGAGCGGAGCCAGTACCGAACATGACCGTGCAGCAAAACAACTCCTTACTTTCCTGTGTTGGTTCGTCTCGCCTAAGAATTCGTTGGTATTGGGCATCCTCTTCGTTCATGGCGATGCACCTATACATCTTTTCTACATCTGCCATGAATGCAAACTCGAAGAAGCGCCAGTTGGAGAGTACAGCTGGCAAACCATTCTGCAAAGCTGGACCGACAGCTAAAATCTCATTAAGGGCCTTGCCGTTCTTAGTTTTAGCTGACGCATCAAACACGATACGAACCTTTGTCGTAGACGAAGATTCCTTTACGATAGGATGGTGAGGTAAATAGCAACAGGTACAAGATGACTCCAAACTGTCAAACTCCAAATTGAGATTGTTCCTGCGTATATCGCTGTTGATGATAATGTTGCGGTGTCGAAGCCTGCTTCATTTGTCCTAACCGGATGTATTCTTCGATGGTGTCCTGATAGACTTTCTTAAGTGCTGAATCCTGTGGGAAGCGCTGTTCGAGCTGTAAGAAGCGTTTAAGAGCGATTTGCCGTGATGCACCAATAACTTGTTTGGGATCAGTGATCGATAAAAGGGGCAAAGAAACGCGCTCATTATTCAAACGCTTGTGTGTTTTTTGGATTGAAACGAACAAAACGTTTTTGGATTCTCTCTATACGTTCAACATGTACATTGTAACTTGGGGACCAAACTGGACTTGCATACTCTAAGTGAGGTCGCACAATTGCATAATACAGCGTTGTAGTTGTGATCATACTATTAAATTCTTTGGCCCAGCGTTTCATAAACCCGAGCATAGAAGATGCTTTTTTACAAATGTAATCAATATGAACGTTAAACGATAGCTTAGAATCCATGCATATACCAAGATCTTTGACAGAATCTACACGATTTAAAGCCGTATCTTTTATCGTATAATCAAAAATTAAATTATTCCTTTTTCGCGAAAAGGTCATAGTTTGGCATTTATCTGGATTTAGAAACATATTGTTTTTAGAACACCAAATTTCAAAGGATTTCAAATCAGACTGGAGCAGATCTGAATTGTCTTTAGCATCTATTGTTCTGTATATTTTCATGTCATCTGCATAGATAAGTAGATGAGAGTGTTTGATGATGTGGGTTACATCATTAATGGCTAAAATAAACAGAAGTGGACCAAGGTGGCTACCTTGAGGAACACCTGATTCAGCAATAAATTCAGCTGACAAAACGCCTCGAAATCGTATTTGATAAGATCGCTCCGTCAGATACGATTGAATCCAGCTTACAAAAAATTGTGGAAAACCCATTAACTTTAGTTTAAATAGAATTAAGTTATGTGGCAGTTTATCAAATGCTTTACTAAAATCAGTGTAAATACAGTCGACCTGGTTACCTGAATAAAATGAATTTAAGCAAAACGTTGTAAAATCGAGGAGATTAGACACAGTGGATCTGCCAGTAACAAATCCATGCTGACGAGTTGTCATGACCTTCCCACAGTGAATTTTCACACGATCATACACGAGGCGCTCAAAAAGTTTTGGTATTGACGAGAGTTTCGCGATAGGCCTGTAGTTGTTTATATCGTTCTTACAACCTTTTTTATAGATAGGACCTATAAAAGATTTTTTCCAAAAAAGTGGAAAAATACTTTCGCTAATTGATTTATTGAATAACATGGACAGTGGTTGACTTAGAACGGAACCACATCGTGTTAACACTGCGGCAGGAATTCCGTCAGGTCCAGCATTAAAATCCTCATCGATCAACCCAATATACTTTAAAATATCCTCTGAAGTAAAGGATATAGAATCCAACGAAACCCTGGGTGTAGAGTTCATATATTCAAAGTACTCTTCATCAGGATTAAAAGAGTCTGAACAAAATGACTCTTTAAAGAGATTGGCAAATATACCACAAATTACGACAGGATCGTCAGTAAATCCGTCAGAGGTTTTAAATGATGAAGGGAATCCATCAGATTTTTTTTTGGTGTTTATGAAACCCCAGAATTTCTTCGGATCAGACAATATTCTCAGCTTAGTACTGTCTAAATAATTTTGATATAAGGTAGCTGAGCAATTTTCAAAATCCAGAAACAAACGCTTGTAGATTTCTAGGTCATTCAAGTCTAAGCTACAGACATATTTTTTCCATGCCCTATTCCTGCTGTTGCGAAGAATCTTTAACTCCTTTGTGTACCAGGGGTAAGCACAATTTTTCGTAAATTTGAGGCTATATGGCACAGACAGAGAAAACATAGCAAAGATTTCCATATAAAAAAAATTAATTGAATTATCAAGAGTGTTATTATTAGCATATTCTAAAATAACATGAAGTTTATTTTGAAGTAAATGATTCAACTTCAAAAAGTCAGCTTTTTTAAAATTGAATTCATAAACTTTATCTATTGAGTTAGACTTTACTATATTATCCCTGTCTGATTTGTACCATATGCTCAATGGTGGATGGTATTCATCAACAGCAGTCAAAACATGAGGGGCCCTCTCAACAATCACATTGTTACTATCTGTAGTTAAGACCAGGTCAAGAAGTCTTTCACGACTATTATAAATACAACTCACTTGTTGTAAGTCAGAACATATATTATCAACAAATATATGCTCTTGGCGAGTCTTCGAATTAGATGCACAAAAATATGTATCATCGTCAGAAGATTCCCATTTCAAGTCAGGCAGATTAAAATCACCTAACAATAAAATGTCGTCATTAACGTCAATTATGCTTATAACGTATTCTATGCAATCCGCAAGGCTTGCATAAACTTCTACACTGCTCTTAGGAGGAACGTATGCATTAATAAGATATACATTAGAATTGGAATGTACAACCTTGACGCATATAAGTTCGATGTTAGCAGAGCAGGGAATAACAATAATGGAACTAACGAAGGAGTTCCTTACAGCTAATAAGGCACCTCCACCGACAGCAGAAGTATTGTCAGCATGTCTATCTCTTCTATAAACTTCAAAACTGTTATCAAACAATTCTAAGTCAGTAATGCTTCCGTTTAACCAAGTTTCAGTCAGTGCGATAATATCCTCAGAGAAATTCTGAGACATTAAAAATATGTCTCGCGTCTTAGAGCGTAATCCCCTTACATTTTGATAGTAAAGGGATAACCTATTCAGTTTTTTTGGGATTGACGAGCGGCTTGAGTCGTCCCTCTAGGCTTATTCTTAGGCTGAAACTCTGTAACGAGTATATTATCAGTCCACAAATTAGAGTTTAGAACAGTTGCAAACTCTTCAGCTGGAACTGTGAGAATAAAGGAAGCATGGGAAGGTTTATTACCTATTTTTTTGCATGAACAAAATGCATTTTGACTCAACAATTTATTATGTTTGATAAAAGTCAATACATTTTCAACAGTTGTGTCGGGCTGAAGACGTGAAATAAATACATTTTTTTTCCTCGACACTGCCCTTAAGCTTGATAGATTTCTAGGCTCAATAGGAGTCAAAACTGAACTATTAGTCAAAGAAGGAATGTTAGAAGGTGACGAGGAAGTAACTGGAGTGTTCCTGTTCAAAAGCGGTGCTGAGGGCTGCTTGGCCTGAGAAGTAGATCTAGATGATTTTCGCTTCTTATTATTTTTTTTATTTTTTCTCTTTTTTTTTGCGATAATGTGGTCTTCTGATGATAGGATTGTTTGTGTCCCTGAAGAAACAGTCTGTGACAAAGAAAGCGGGATATTTTCCGAAATGGAATTTTCATCATAGACGCTGGTACTGGGTGCGGCCCTAACTTCACTAAAAAATGTTACAATTTCTCGAAAATTGTTGTTTGATGAGTTAAGACTTTCCCCAAAAAGCTTAATTTTTGAATAAAGTTCATCTGGGGAAAGTGCCCTACACGAAGCACAGTACCAGCGAAGGCCTGATCGCTGAGATTTTAAGTCGTCAAGGCATGACTTGGATATACCGGCACAAGATGAATGAAACATCTGCTCACATGGACCAGAACAGCTGAACATGGGGTTTAGAATGTTTTGGCTTTTGCAAAGTTCGTCCAAAGAACAAGCAACGATATTTTCTGCAGAAAAATAATCCATTTTTAATTTTTTAAAAAAATGAGCAGATGCAAAATGTGCTTTCAAGGTTACTTTATTCAGACAGTGTGTGCACAGTTTAGTAGAAAACAAAAAACAAACAACAACACTCACTGAACTGAAGATAAACAAATCACAGCACAAAGAAGAAACTAAAACACCGCAAGCATGCAAAAACAACAACAACACTGCATTAACTAAATAAGTTAAACAAAGTTAAAATGCAAGAATTAAACTTACACAACTTAAATGCACAATTATTATTTAAGCGAACAGTTTTATATTAATGTTGTTAGTATAGTAAATATGATATTTAAATAATTACTATATTGAAACTATTTTAACTATTTTAATACACTCACGAATATAACAAACAAAGGCTTTTACATAACACGATAAAACACAACCGACACCAACTTATATACGAGATCAACTGAATCTGGAGATCAACATCAACTGATGTTGGATTAAAAACTTTCCCAGACACGATATAGCCTAATATCGCAATAGGTTTTCCAATTGCTGCTCGGTTTGTTTCACTGAGAATAATCTCATCATAAATGTCGCTACCTAGAAGCAGATCAACTTGTTGTGGTTCATAAAATCTGGGATCTGCTAGCTCTAGGCCACTTAAATGCTGCCAATATTGATAAAGCAGCCACTTGTCCGGCATAACTGAGCTTACTTTAGATAAAACGTATGCATGAACCTTATAGCGAACTTCAGGATGCAAGGGTGATGTTAAAGTACGCATCACCGATGTGCGTCCTCTTCCAATCCTCATTTCATGTGCACTTTCTTTCTTGGGAGGCACAGCAGTTGTGCTGTGCGCTCGGATACAATCGATGCTTGCGAGCCTTGATCCAAGAACGATCTAAATTGCATTGGAAGCCCGTCTACGGTGTTGATACTAACGATGGTGGTTGGCAACAGGACATCGTAATGACCACGCTTTTCACTTGCTGCTTCAGCACTTGGGATAGTAACACCCTCAGAAGGAACCACCGATTTTGCCATTGCAATATGCATGGATGTGGTTGTCAACGAGTTCGATGTTCTTTCTTCATGCATCAAAGTATGATGTCTGCTTCCACAAAGATTGCAGCCTCTGCGGCTACTGCGTGACGATGAGGTATGGTTGTACCCTAAACAATTAAAACAAAGTTTATGTTTATCCACTTCTGTCCTTATATCAGATAAGTTCATGCTTTGAAAAATAGAGCATTCGCGTACAGGATGATCAGCTTTGCAATGGACAAATTGTTGTTTTTTTTAGGACATGAAAGGACTTTTAAAATCTTTTGTTCGAAGGCATAGCCTGCTCTTGCTTTCGATGAGAATCCTGAATAGCCAATGATTTGTTGGTACACTGTGAATTCGATGACGCAATCATCATTCGGTAGAGCTCATCGAGATGCTCATAAACTTCAGCAAAAGTAGGGATAGTTTTTTGTTTGCGCAAATCTCGATCGATATCGCTACGCATAGCTGGTAATAATTTTTCAGCATATAATAAGCAAAAACATTGCTATCTTAATTGATTTGTACACCTAATTTTTGTATTGATGTAACACAAGAGCGGCACGTCTGTGTGAAACGTTTGAATGCCCCTGCATCGTTGCGTAGCACAGGGATCTGCTGATCAAAGGCATCCATGTAGTGCGAAAACAATAATCTCTTATTGTCGTAGATATTTTTCAGCATGTCTCATGCAGTTTTGTAATTTTCTGCAACGAGGCTAAGATGCTTGATATCTTGCGCTACTTCTGTTGAAAGAGCGCCTTTGAGGTAGTAAAACTTATGAACATCGTTTAGTTGCTCGCTGTGATGTATTCTAGCTTAAAAAATTTCTTTAAAGATGGGCCAGGCAACGTAATCGCCGTTAAAAACAGGTAATTTGACCTCTTTTATATTTATTTGATATCCCTTAAATTTTCAATATTCTTTTTTTATATAAATTTATATAGTTCATTATTTATATAATTGACGAGCTGGTGTTGTCCTTCAAATTTTTTGAGTCTGTCCTTCTTGTGCACTGATTGAAATAATGTTTGAGTAGTGCATACATTGTGATAATCGCCACTAATATAAATAGTAAAGGCATCAATTGCCAGAAGTCTGGGTTTTTATTTTCCTCTGTGTTGTAATGTGTTGCTTCTTTGATCATTTGTTTTTCGATATATTTTTCCATTTTATTTTCTTCTATACCTTTCCCAACTTCGTATCCTGAAATTGCTACCAGGATAGTACTAAGTATATTCTTCCACCAGGGCATTATTTTCGTTTATTCAATTTAATTCTTATGGATTCAATCTCTGTCCATATGCCAGTTGATATTTTCCACGCGGAAGGTGGTTCTTCTCGGCTTCTTTGTAAGAGGTGTGCTAGACGTTTCCTTAGTGTTGTCTTCAGTCCTCCTCGCTTTTTAGTGTTATTTGGATTTTCCACCAAAGGAATAGCTTTTTCTTCACCTCGTCGTAGTTGACGTTTCTTGTGGTCTTCTATACTCAATGCCTTAGGACCGATGCGTAGTGGAGTGTACACTGGAACTGATGTCTCATCTCATGATGTTGTTTTCGGCAGTGGTATGTACTTTTCCATCACCATCCATTTAAGTCGGCAGGATCGCCATGTAAAACATTGTTTGCCGTTGAGTACTAACGAATTAGTATTTTAACAGCAGCAGAGTTTGCCTTCGCTGTTTTGCCCTAATAATGCCCACTAGGTTGTTTAGACCTAGGTATAGAGATTATCAATTATAACACAAGGCAAAAACTGCCGGCTTGGATTATAGTTCAAGTCTGATTTTTATTTATCGCGCAGACCCTTTTATAAGGTTTGTGTGATTATTTTTGAGTTTTACAAAAATTGATTGACTTAAAAATATTGAGTTTGTCTCTAAAATATTGAGTCTTAAATTCTAATTGGTTAATCACATAATTTGAGCTTTTTTGTTTATTGGTCACTTCTGCAATAGCGATCTGTAAGAACTAAAACTTTTACCAAGTTTTACCCTTACATGTTAACATCAAGTCACATTCTCTTTCTGATTATAGATATTTACCGGGTCGTCCACCACTCACCGGCCAACAGAACACCGTATCATGACGGCCTCAACGAGGACGGGAAGCAGACGTTAAGAGGGGATATCACAACCAGTTTAGTTAGGTTGTCGTAGCGAAGCATCTTGATCTGATTTTTACTTTATTTTATTTTATTTAATCTATCATTACTTGCACTTACGATTAGTGTTAACAGCTTTTGTTATTATTATTATAATTAGTAATCCGCTGGAATTTTAGGATTAAGTAATAAACGTTAAGAATGAATTTAAAATAGAAAACATGGGTATTATGTTTTATATATAGTTATTGAGGTATATGCCTAGATTTTACCACAGGGTCATTTTACTGCAGTGTGACTCATTTTTATTTTTTCTTTTCTTTTCGGCATGTCAACGGGACTGCAATGGCGAGGTGAGCATCTACATGAGAGACCGCAACATCACACGACGTTGTTGGCCAATCAGAACGCCGAACGGAGCGTCTGTTGCCACCGTGTGAGAGAGATGTTGCCGCAACATGAGGCTGGGCCGCCAGCAGCCAGAGGGCTTTATAAGGGACAGCTGAAGAGAAAGAGTTAGTCAGTTCCTACCAACCACCGAGACGATCAGACGTGTGCAGCTCCGCTAGCGCGAATAAAGTTTTAATTTCAAATTAGTCACAAGAGTCAGTTCCTATCAACCACCGAGACGATAAGACGAGTGCAGCTCCGCTAGTGCGAACAAAAGACAGCGACAGAGGCGAAAGGACGTCGACAGAGGCAGCGACAGAGGCCAAAGAAAGGACGTCGACAGAGGCCAAAGGGAGAACGTCAGCAGAAGCAGTGGCAGATACCATCAAAGACACAGGCATAGTATAGACAAGAACAAAGAGTGTGAAATGGTTGAAGTATCAATGTAATAAGTATATCGAGTGTTATTGTATTATTTTGGTGCCAGGATATCTGAAGGGAGTAAATTCGCGTCGTTTGGAAACCGTTAGAATTATTACCGCGTGACATTAGTCATCCCATCGCGACCAATTCCCGCCACAACTATCAAAGTGTCAATTCTTATTTGTCTTTCCAACCGAATCTTCAATTCGATTTCGGCCTGAACTGGGATTCATAGTCGTTAAGCGCAACCAGTTCCCGCCACAACTATCAAAGTGTCAATTCTTATTTGTCTTTCCAACCGAATCTTCAATTCGATTTCGGCCTGAACTGGGATTCATAGTCGTTAAGCGCAACCAGTTCCCGCCACAACTATCAAAGTGTCAACTCTTATTTTTCTTTCTAACCGAATCTTCAATTCGATTTCGGCCTGAACTGGGATTCACAGTCGTTAAGCGCAACCAGTTCCCGCCACAACTATAAGAGTGTCAATTCTTATTTGTCTTTCCAACCGAATCTTCAATTCGATTTCGGCCTGAACTGGGATTCATAGTCGTTAAGCGCAACCAGTTCCCGCCACAACTATCAAAGTGTCAACTCTTATTTTTCTTTCTAACCGAATCTTCAATTCGATTTCGGCCTGAACTGGGAATCATAGTCGTTAAGCGCAACCAGTTCCCGCCACCACTATCAAAGTGTCAATTCTTATTTGTCTTTCCAACCGAATCTTCAATTCGATTTCGGCCTGAACTGGGATTCATAGTCGTTAAGCGCAACCAGTTCCCGCCACAACTATCAAAGTGTCAACTCTTATTTTTCTTTCTAACCGAATCTTCAATTCGATTTCGGCCTGAACTGGGATTCATAGTCGTTAAGCGCAACCAGTTCCCGCCATAATTGTCAAAGTGTTAAATTTTATTTCCTAACCGAATCTTCAATTCGATTTCGGCCTGAACTGGGATTCATAGTCGTTAAGCGCAACCAGTTCCCGCCATAATTTTCAAAGTGTAAAATTTTATTTTCTAACAGAATCTTCAATTCGATTTCGGCCTGAACTGGGATTCATAGTCGTTAGCGCAACCAGTTCCCGTCATAATTTTCTTCCCTTGTCGCACGATCCCACCCTATATTTTCACTCCCGTTGGTTTCGTGCGGTAATTACGTATGTCAACAAGGACAACCGTGTAATAGTAGTAATCAAATCTATACCCATTCAGATAAACTGAGCAATCAATCCTAAATTCATTTTTGATAATCAGAAATAAGCCTACCATTAACAATTTAATATATTTTGACTAGAGTCGTAAGTTATTCAAATAGTAATTTATTTGTAAGCATATAGTAAGAAATACTGAATAATAAAGCTGTTGTAACGTGTAACAAGCGGGTGTTTTGACTTGGTGCCGTAGTTAGATAAAGGATAAATAATTGTCAAGAACCCTGGTGTCGGCGAGCGACACCCCAGCCTAGAAGGTTCCTTACAAAACGTAAAAATGCTTACGTTGCACATCATTAGGGGAGCGTGCCATGCTGTGACTCAATAAACAAAATATAGCTTATAGCTTAAAATACACAGGTATGTGTATGCTAAGCAGTGTAAGAACGATGGGGTACACTACAACGGCGACATCCATTAAAAATACTGTTGGAGTAGAAAGAGAGCACGGCGACATCCGTTAGTAAAAAAAAAACTATTAGAGTTGAAGGCGAGCACGGCGACATTCGTTATAAAAACTGTTGGAGTTGAAAGCGAGCACGGCGACATCCGTTAAAAATACTGTTGTAGTTCAAGGCGAGCATGGTGACATCCGTTATAAAAACTGTTGGAGTTGAAGTTAAGCACGGTGTCACTCATATCACAAATAAAATTTCAACCAATCGGCCAGGTGATACACCCATTAACTCACGAATAGTGAAGTACGACCGCCGAATTCATCCGACATGGCGACGTAGGACCAATGTGAATGCAGTGCAGTTGCAGTGCAGCCCTGCATTTTCTTTGTCAGTATCTGGAGCCCTGTGAATGTGAACAATGTCACTAGTTTGAAAACTTAACGTATTGCTAGTAACAATTCCAATTAGCACAACTGCGTAATTTAAGCAAAAATCCCAACTGTTTTTACTAAAACAAATTTACCGCCAGATAATTTATAATTAACACGCAATTTATTCACACGTTGACAACACCTCAGTGAGTATACTTTTCGAACCATATGGTAAACAATTAATTAAGCAACTCGTACCAGCCTAGCGATGAAACATACGTCATTTCGTAAAATCGACCCCAGAGGTGTTCAGCCACCGGAAGAAAAGTGCCAGAGAATCCACCACGACGGCGACCTATACGCTGAAAACGCAGCAAAGATATCGCAAGCAGCGAAAATATCAGCAGCAGCGAAAACATCGACGACAGCGAAATCATCAGCTACCGCAAAGACAACAGTAACAGAATTTGCTGACGGCGCAGCAGCAGCGAAATTCTCAGCTATCGCAAAACTGACAGCAGATGAATTTCATATCAAAACCTATAAAAAAGGGACATTTTGAACCCGACCCTCTCAGATTTTTATGAAATTTTGCATACAGCTACATTTTACTTATAGAAACACAACCCTAATTTTTAGAAATTGCATTTTTGAACATATGTGGGCGTGGCAAGGTATCGAAGTATTTGAAAAATGACGGTAATAGGTACTTTTAAGCTGCGATTACTATGGAATGACATAACCGATTTGAACGATCTCGGTGCCATTAAAAAGGTATATAAGTCATCTTTCGAAAACATACACTGCAACAATTTTATTTACACTGAAAATTTTTTTTGCCAAAAATAAAACTTTAAACTTGGAAAACACTTCCAAGATCAAGTTTTTTTCCAAAAAATTTTTTTCTTAGGTCTATTTAATATATATAACATATCTAAAAACTAAAATGGGTTTTTTTTATTTTTTTTTTCAAGGATAAGTCCATATTTTGGGGGGTGTCTGAAAAATTTGATAATACGATTCTTGTTCTAATCTAGTAGAATTACCAAAAAAATCTGTATAACTTCCAAAGTATAGCTACTTTATTCTTTTTTGTCACACAAAGATATTAAAATATAAGGAAGTTAACAAGAGATGCATTTACTTAACAAATTTTAAAAAAAAAATAAAACCCATTTTAGTTTTTAGATATGTATATGAAATAGACCTATCTAAGAAAATTTTTTTTGGAAAAAAAACTTGATCTTGGAAGTGTTTTCCAAATTTGAAGTTTTATTTTTGGCAAAAAAATTTTTCAGTGTCTTATAATATTTTTACAGTGTATGTTTTCGAAAGCTGACTTAAATACCTTTCTAATGGCATCAAGATCTCTCAAATCGGTGGAGTCATTCCATAGTAATCGCAGCTTAAAAGTACCTATTACCGTCATTTTTCAAATATTTCGATACCTTGCCACGACCACATATTTTCAAAAATGCAATTTCTAAAAATGGGGTGACTACAGAGGGGTCACCCGTGCAAAGTCAGGCGCCAGAAGAGTAACGAGTAAACACCCCAGCACCGTCGCCCACCGCGAGCGTGATATATGTATCCAGCGAAATGGACAGCGCCTCATCAGAAGGGTCGATCGGCGCCCCATTACAAGACGCGCGGAGCCGTATGCTACAGGAGCAGCAAATAGAGCAATAGCCAGCGGTAAGGCGGGACAGCGTCACCCGCACGCAGAAAGCGATCGCCACAGCAGTAGCACCAAGCCCACCCACCTTCTGGGCCGAGCCGGCGGTATCATCGCAACTATGTCTCACGGAAGGCGACGCGAGCCCCATCGATTCGCGTTGATATAAATTCAACATAATAAATAACAAGGTCTTTAGAAAAAACTTTAATTAAATGGTAAAGCACGACCAAACAGAAACAAGCTGAAAACATATCAGCAAAACTCTAAAAATAACTACAGTAACCATGTTTTGTTAGTGGAAGACTTCCAGCAGACTGTTGGACTCCATAATAATAATATAGGCATAAAGACTAAAGTAAAGCAAAAGTACAACAACAAATGTGCAAATATGAAATGGGAGAAAAACTGAGAAATTTACACTTAAAATCTCATCGCCTCTGTGGTGCAGTGCACTAGTGCGAGCTTGCACGGGTATCACAAATATTTCTGATGAAGCCTTTAGCATGGCCGAAATTGCAATAAAATCAACTAGTGATTTTTTCCTTTTCATATTGAAAATACGTTGTTGTTGTTTCTTTAGAAAGATTCGTTAGAACAACTAATTGTTCTAACTTTGACCTTAAGCTCAATAAACGATTTTAAACTATCAAACAACTAGAATTTGTATTTAAAATCAAGTATGATTTAAACTTTCAATTATTTAGAATTTGCATTTAAATCATTTAAAATCGACATAATCTTTCATAATTTTAGAATAAGCAGTATTCAAATATAATAAAGGTATAAAATTATGACTAAAGTATATGAATAAAGTATATGAATAATTTCAATTAATAAGGACTCGTAGTAATAAGTATTCTTTTTCCTACTGGGTAAGCTTTGGTTAGTGTGTTAATTAACTTTAGTCTTATTTTATATTTTCATGGTCACGAGCCGATAGCGGCTATATGGTAACGGGACGCTAGCATGAGCTAAATATTTTATATATGATGGCTGGTTACATAGAAGCGAGCCAAAACGGGAGAGTAGCGTGATGGCAGCAACAATATATTAACATTAAGCCACGCAAGCAAGAAACATATAAAAATCAAGTTTACTACCACTTGGCTGGCTACATAGAAGCGAGCCAGAACGGGAGAGTGGTGTGATGGCAATAGCAATATATTTACACCCAGCCACACGAGAAGAAGACATATAGAACGATTTAATTTATATAACATAGCTGGCTACATAGAATCAAGCCAGAACGGGAGAGTGGCGTGATGGCAACAAGCAGATACTTACAGTCAGCCACACGAGAAGGAAAACATAACGTACAATTAACACACACAAGCAAGCCGATGAGAAACTAAGCTACCCAAGCTACCTAAGCTTCCCAAGCTACCTAAGCTACCCAAGCTAAGCTACCTTCAAACAGTGCAGTTTAAATAAATCCGGGGAAGTAGCGCGACTTAAAATTTTTAAAACTCGGCACTCAAGTTGGTAGGTAGAAGGACTTCGTTCACTGCCCAACTCGCTGTAAGGAAGCTCGGAAGCATTTTTTTATCAGAAGCGACAGCAGAAAGTCGGCAGAGAAAGTCTTCAGAGGAAGTCGACAGAGAGACAGCAGAAAGTCGTCAGAGGAAGTCAACAGAGAGACAGCATAAAGTCGGCAGAGGAAGTCGGCATAGAGATGGCAGAGAGTTGGCAGAGGAGCCAGCAGAGATATGGCAGCGAGCCAACAGAGAGACGGCAGAGAGTCGGCAGAGACGCCAAATTCGCCTTTTCAGCAGCGCAGTCGACCTTGGGACCGCGACACCGAAGCTTTTGTCATCCAACACCTGGTTTGGATTGGAACACCTAATTGGTTAATCACATAATTTGAGCTTTTTTGTTTATTGGTCACTTCTGCAATAGCGATCTGTAAGAACTAAAACTTTTACCAAGTTTTACCCTTACATGTTAACATCAAGTCACATTCTCTTTCTGATTATAGATATTTACCGGGTCGTCCACCACTCACCGGCCAACAGAACACCGTATCATGACGGCCTCAACGAGGACGGGAAGCAGACGTTAAGAGGGGATATCACAACCAGTTTAGTTAGGTTGTCGTAGCGAAGCATCTTGATCTGATTTTTACTTTATTTTATTTTATTTAATCTATCATTACTTGCACTTACGATTAGTGTTAACAGCTTTTGTTATTATTATTATAATTAGTAATCCGCTGGAATTTTAGGATTAAGTAATAAACGTTAAGAATGAATTTAAAATAGAAAACATGGGTATTATGTTTTATATATAGTTATTGAGGTATATGCCTAGATTTTACCACAGGGTCATTTTACTGCAGTGTGACTCATTTTTATTTTTTCTTTTCTTTTCGGCATGTCAACGGGACTGCAATGGCGAGGTGAGCATCTACATGAGAGACCGCAACATCACACGACGTTGTTGGCCAATCAGAACGCCGAACGGAGCGTCTGTTGCCACCGTGTGAGAGAGATGTTGCCGCAACATGAGGCTGGGCCGCCAGCAGCCAGAGGGCTTTATAAGGGACAGCTGAAGAGAAAGAGTTAGTCAGTTCCTACCAACCACCGAGACGATCAGACGTGTGCAGCTCCGCTAGCGCGAATAAAGTTTTAATTTCAAATTAGTCACAAGAGTCAGTTCCTATCAACCACCGAGACGATAAGACGAGTGCAGCTCCGCTAGTGCGAACAAAAGACAGCGACAGAGGCGAAAGGACGTCGACAGAGGCAGCGACAGAGGCCAAAGAAAGGACGTCGACAGAGGCCAAAGGGAGAACGTCAGCAGAAGCAGTGGCAGATACCATCAAAGACACAGGCATAGTATAGACAAGAACAAAGAGTGTGAAATGGTTGAAGTATCAATGTAATAAGTATATCGAGTGTTATTGTATTATTTTGGTGCCAGGATATCTGAAGGGAGTAAATTCGCGTCGTTTGGAAACCGTTAGAATTATTACCGCGTGACATTAGTCATCCCATCGCGACCAATTCCCGCCACAACTATCAAAGTGTCAATTCTTATTTGTCTTTCCAACCGAATCTTCAATTCGATTTCGGCCTGAACTGGGATTCATAGTCGTTAAGCGCAACCAGTTCCCGCCACAACTATCAAAGTGTCAATTCTTATTTGTCTTTCCAACCGAATCTTCAATTCGATTTCGGCCTGAACTGGGATTCATAGTCGTTAAGCGCAACCAGTTCCCGCCACAACTATCAAAGTGTCAACTCTTATTTTTCTTTCTAACCGAATCTTCAATTCGATTTCGGCCTGAACTGGGATTCACAGTCGTTAAGCGCAACCAGTTCCCGCCACAACTATAAGAGTGTCAATTCTTATTTGTCTTTCCAACCGAATCTTCAATTCGATTTCGGCCTGAACTGGGATTCATAGTCGTTAAGCGCAACCAGTTCCCGCCACAACTATCAAAGTGTCAACTCTTATTTTTCTTTCTAACCGAATCTTCAATTCGATTTCGGCCTGAACTGGGAATCATAGTCGTTAAGCGCAACCAGTTCCCGCCACCACTATCAAAGTGTCAATTCTTATTTGTCTTTCCAACCGAATCTTCAATTCGATTTCGGCCTGAACTGGGATTCATAGTCGTTAAGCGCAACCAGTTCCCGCCACAACTATCAAAGTGTCAACTCTTATTTTTCTTTCTAACCGAATCTTCAATTCGATTTCGGCCTGAACTGGGATTCATAGTCGTTAAGCGCAACCAGTTCCCGCCATAATTGTCAAAGTGTTAAATTTTATTTCCTAACCGAATCTTCAATTCGATTTCGGCCTGAACTGGGATTCATAGTCGTTAAGCGCAACCAGTTCCCGCCATAATTTTCAAAGTGTTAAATTTTATTTTCTAACAGAATCTTCAATTCGATTTCGGCCTGAACTGGGATTCATAGTCGTTAGCGCAACCAGTTCCCGTCATAATTTTCTTCCCTTGTCGCACGATCCCACCCTATATTTTCACTCCCGTTGGTTTCGTGCGGTAATTACGTATGTCAACAAGGACAACCGTGTAATAGTAGTAATCAAATCTATACCCATTCAGATAAACTGAGCAATCAATCCTAAATTCATTTTTGATAATCAGAAATAAGCCTACCATTAACAATTTAATATATTTTGACTAGAGTCGTAAGTTATTCAAATAGTAATTTATTTGTAAGCATATAGTAAGAAATACTGAATAATAAAGCTGTTGTAACGTGTAACAAGCGGGTGTTTTGACTTGGTGCCGTAGTTAGATAAAGGATAAATAATTGTCAAGAACCCTGGTGTCGGCGAGCGACACCCCAGCCTAGAAGGTTCCTTACAAAACGTAAAAATGCTTACGTTGCACATCATTAGGGGAGCGTGCCATGCTGTGACTCAATAAACAAAATATAGCTTATAGCTTAAAATACACAGGTATGTGTATGCTAAGCAGTGTAAGAACGATGGGGTACACTACAACGGCGACATCCATTAAAAATACTGTTGGAGTAGAAAGAGAGCACGGCGACATCCGTTAGTAAAAAAAAAACTATTAGAGTTGAAGGCGAGCACGGCGACATTCGTTATAAAAACTGTTGGAGTTGAAAGCGAGCACGGCGACATCCGTTAAAAATACTGTTGTAGTTCAAGGCGAGCATGGTGACATCCGTTATAAAAACTGTTGGAGTTGAAGTTAAGCACGGTGTCACTCATATCACAAATAAAATTTCAACCAATCGGCCAGGTGATACACCCATTAACTCACGAATAGTGAAGTACGACCGCCGAATTCATCCGACATGGCGACGTAGGACCAATGTGAATGCAGTGCAGTTGCAGTGCAGCCCTGCATTTTCTTTGTCAGTATCTGGAGCCCTGTGAATGTGAACAATGTCACTAGTTTGAAAACTTAACGTATTGCTAGTAACAATTCCAATTAGCACAACTGCGTAATTTAAGCAAAAATCCCAACTGTTTTTACTAAAACAAATTTACCGCCAGATAATTTATAATTAACACGCAATTTATTCACACGTTGACAACACCTCAGTGAGTATACTTTTCGAACCATATGGTAAACAATTAATTAAGCAACTCGTACCAGCCTAGCGATGAAACATACGTCATTTCGTAAAATCGACCCCAGAGGTGTTCAGCCACCGGAAGAAAAGTGCCAGAGAATCCACCACGACGGCGACCTATACGCTGAAAACGCAGCAAAGATATCGCAAGCAGCGAAAATATCAGCAGCAGCGAAAACATCGACGACAGCGAAATCATCAGCTACCGCAAAGACAACAGTAACAGAATTTGCTGACGGCGCAGCAGCAGCGAAATTCTCAGCTATCGCAAAACTGACAGCAGATGAATTTCATATCAAAACCTATAAAAAAGGGACATTTTGAACCCGACCCTCTCAGATTTTTATGAAATTTTGCATACAGCTACATTTTACTTATAGAAACACAACCCTAATTTTTAGAAATTGCATTTTTGAACATATGTGGGCGTGGCAAGGTATCGAAGTATTTGAAAAATGACGGTAATAGGTACTTTTAAGCTGCGATTACTATGGAATGACATAACCGATTTGAACGATCTCGGTGCCATTAAAAAGGTATATAAGTCATCTTTCGAAAACATACACTGCAACAATTTTATTTACACTGAAAATTTTTTTTGCCAAAAATAAAACTTTAAACTTGGAAAACACTTCCAAGATCAAGTTTTTTTCCAAAAAATTTTTTTCTTAGGTCTATTTAATATATATAACATATCTAAAAACTAAAATGGGTTTTTTTTATTTTTTTTTTCAAGGATAAGTCCATATTTTGGGGGGTGTCTGAAAAATTTGATAATACGATTCTTGTTCTAATCTAGTAGAATTACCAAAAAAATCTGTATAACTTCCAAAGTATAGCTACTTTATTCTTTTTTGTCACACAAAGATATTAAAATATAAGGAAGTTAACAAGAGATGCATTTACTTAACAAATTTAAAAAAAAAAATAAAACCCATTTTAGTTTTTAGATATGTATATGAAATAGACCTATCTAAGAAAATTTTTTTTGGAAAAAAAACTTGATCTTGGAAGTGTTTTCCAAATTTGAAGTTTTATTTTTGGCAAAAAAATTTTTCAGTGTCTTATAATATTTTTACAGTGTATGTTTTCGAAAGCTGACTTAAATACCTTTCTAATGGCATCAAGATCTCTCAAATCGGTGGAGTCATTCCATAGTAATCGCAGCTTAAAAGTACCTATTACCGTCATTTTTCAAATATTTCGATACCTTGCCACGACCACATATTTTCAAAAATGCAATTTCTAAAAATGGGGTGACTACAGAGGGGTCACCCGTGCAAAGTCAGGCGCCAGAAGAGTAACGAGTAAACACCCCAGCACCGTCGCCCACCGCGAGCGTGATATATGTATCCAGCGAAATGGACAGCGCCTCATCAGAAGGGTCGATCGGCGCCCCATTACAAGACGCGCGGAGCCGTATGCTACAGGAGCAGCAAATAGAGCAATAGCCAGCGGTAAGGCGGGACAGCGTCACCCGCACGCAGAAAGCGATCGCCACAGCAGTAGCACCAAGCCCACCCACCTTCTGGGCCGAGCCGGCGGTATCATCGCAACTATGTCTCACGGAAGGCGACGCGAGCCCCATCGATTCGCGTTGATATAAATTCAACATAATAAATAACAAGGTCTTTAGAAAAAACTTTAATTAAATGGTAAAGCACGACCAAACAGAAACAAGCTGAAAACATATCAGCAAAACTCTAAAAATAACTACAGTAACCATGTTTTGTTAGTGGAAGACTTCCAGCAGACTGTTGGACTCCATAATAATAATATAAGCATAAAGACTAAAGTAAAGCAAAAGTACAACAACAAATGTGCAAATATGAAATGGGAGAAAAACTGAGAAATTTACACTTAAAATCTCATCGCCTCTGTGGTGCAGTGCACTAGTGCGAGCTTGCACGGGTATCACAAATATTTCTGATGAAGCCTTTAGCATGGCCGAAATTGCAATAAAATCAACTAGTGATTTTTTCCTTTTCATATTGAAAATACGTTGTTGTTGTTTCTTTAGAAAGATTCGTTAGAACAACTAATTGTTCTAACTTTGACCTTAAGCTCAATAAACGATTTTAAACTATCAAACAACTAGAATTTGTATTTAAAATCAAGTATGATTTAAACTTTCAATTATTTAGAATTTGCATTTAAATCATTTAAAATCGACATAATCTTTCATAATTTTAGAATAAGCAGTATTCAAATATGATAAAGGTATAAAATTATGACTAAAGTATATGAATAAAGTATATGAATAATTTCAATTAATAAGGACTCGTAGTAATAAGTATTCTTTTTCCTACTGGGTAAGCTTTGGTTAGTGTGTTAATTAACTTTAGTCTTATTTTATATTTTCATGGTCACGAGCCGATAGCGGCTATATGGTAACGGGACGCTAGCATGAGCTAAATATTTTATATATGATGGCTGGTTACATAGAAGCGAGCCAAAACGGGAGAGTAGCGTGATGGCAGCAACAATATATTAACATTAAGCCACGCAAGCAAGAAACATATAAAAATCAAGTTTACTACCACTTGGCTGGCTACATAGAAGCGAGCCAGAACGGGAGAGTGGTGTGATGGCAATAGCAATATATTTACACCCAGCCACACGAGAAGAAGACATATAGAACGATTTAATTTATATAACATAGCTGGCTACATAGAATCAAGCCAGAACGGGAGAGTGGCGTGATGGCAACAAGCAGATACTTACAGTCAGCCACACGAGAAGGAAAACATAACGTACAATTAACACACACAAGCAAGCCGATGAGAAACTAAGCTGCCCAAGCTACCTAAGCTTCCCAAGCTACCTAAGCTACCCAAGCTAAGCTACCTTCAAACAGTGCAGTTTAAATAAATCCGGGGAAGTAGCGCGACTTAAAATTTTTAAAACTCGGCACTCAAGTTGGTAGGTAGAAGGACTTCGTTCACTGCCCAACTCGCTGTAAGGAAGCTCGGAAGCATTTTTTTATCAGAAGCGACAGCAGAAAGTCGGCAGAGAAAGTCTTCAGAGGAAGTCGACAGAGAGACAGCAGAAAGTCGTCAGAGGAAGTCAACAGAGAGACAGCATAAAGTCGGCAGAGGAAGTCGGCATAGAGATGGCAGAGAGTTGGCAGAGGAGCCAGCAGAGATATGGCAGCGAGCCAACAGAGAGACGGCAGAGAGTCGGCAGAGACGCCAAATTCGCCTTTTCAGCAGCGCAGTCGACCTTGGGACCGCGACACCGAAGCTTTTGTCATCCAACACCTGGAGGAGGACCACTTAAGTATCACTTGACTCACTAAAAATACCTAATTATTTAATTTATTCTTATTTAAATTAATACAAAGGATTTTGTATTAATAAAGGTTTAACACGGAAATCCGCGTAGACGCAAGGTGCGAGAATTTTGGAGTTGAGACACACGGAACAGCGTAAGATCAAGATAAATTGGATGATCACTGGTGGTCACATCCACCCCATATCCCTTCTTTCCTACCTTTTTCCTTCCACTTCGAATCACTTCTCAGTATATACATTTTTCCTTCTACTTACTTTACCCCTGAGGAGGAAGTCGAATCACTTCTCAGTATCCTTTCCTACATTTTTTCCTTTTACTTACTTTACCCCTGTGGAGGCAGTCGAATCACTTCTCAGTATATACATTTTTCCTTCTACTTACTTTACTCCTGAGGAGGAAGTCGAATCAGTTCTCAGTATCCTTTCCTACATTTTTCCTTCTTCTTACCTTACCCCTGAGGAGGCAGTCGAATCACTTCTCAGTATCCTTTCCTACATTTTTCCTTCTACTTACTTTACCCCTGAGGAGGCAGTCGAATCACTTCTCAGTATCTTTTCCTAAATTTTTCATTCTACTCACCTTACCCCTGAGGAGGCAGTCAAATCACTTCTCAGTATCCTTCACTACATATTTTCCTTCTACTTACCTTACCCCTGATTAGGCAGTCGAATCACTTCTCAGTATCCTTTCCTACAACCATCTAACCCACCTTAAGTGACAACCAGACCTCGCGAAGACCAAGGACGAGAGCATTAACACCAATCTTCACATCAAGCTACGCCGTCTAGTTGGGATTTCATAATTTTCCTAAACCAAATATTTTCAATTAAATATATTCCAATTCAAATATTTTTAATAATTTTCCTAAACCAAATATTTTCAATTAAATATTTTTCAATTCAAATATTTTTAATAATTATCCAAAACCGAATATTTTCTATTAAATATTTTTCAATTCAAATATTTGTAATAATTTTCCTAAACCAAATATTTTCAATTAAATATTTTTCAATTCAAATATTTTCAATAATTTTCCTAAACCAAACATTTTCAGTTAAATATTTTAAATTGGATATTCTCAATTAAAATACTTACCTTGCTAAACAAAATGTTTTCAAGTTAATATTTTAAATCAAATATCTTCAATTAAATATTTGAAATCAAATATTTTCAATAAAATATTTTAAACTGAATATTCTCAATTAAAAGACTTACCTTGCTAAACCAAATATTTTCAATAAAATATTATAATTGAAATATTCCTAATTAAAATACTTACCTTTCTAAGCAAAATATTTTCATTTTACATATTTACTGTGCAAACCAGTTTATTAAATTTCTGAATTTAGTCGATATAATTCAAATTCATTATACTTTAATAGCTATAGTTTTAAGAATTTATCAATAAACAGTTGTTGTTGTCTGGAAAACTTGTGTTTTGTTTTAGCGTTTCGACAATTAAAATCTACATTTTTTCACGGAGCTCGGTCCGTAACCTCGTCCTTAGTTAGAAATACATCGTGACAACGTCATTGCTGCAACCTTTTTTGTAAATAGGACTGATTTTTCCCAGAAAAGAGGAAAACTACTTTCATTAATTGATTTATTAAAAAGTAAAGAAAGTGGTTGACACAAAATGGAGCCGCATTGTTTTTATACTGCGGCAGGAATCCCATCTGGTCCACCGCTAAATTCTTAATCAATACAATATACTTAAAAATATCCTCTGAAGTAAAAGATATATGCCCCAAAGAAACTTTGGATGCGTTGTTCATATAATCAAAATAAGCTAAATCAGGATTAAAAGAATCTGAACAAAATGATTCTTTAAAAAGATTGGCAAATAGGCCACAAATAATGGTGGAATCGTCAGTAAATCCATCCTGAAATTTGAAAGAAGAAGGAAATCCATCAGTCTTCTTCTTAACATTAATAAATCCCCAAAATTTTCTTGGATCAGACAAAATACTCAGCTTCATATTATCCAAATACTCATCATATAATGCAGCTGAGCGATTCTCAAATTCCAGAAACAAACGTTTGTATGTTTCTAGGTCATTTGAATCAAAACTACAAACATATTTCTTCCATGCCCTATTCCTGTATTGCGAAGAGTATTTAAATCCTTTGTGTACCAAGGGTACGCAGAATTTTTCGCGAATTTGAGACTATATGGTACAGACTGAGAAAACATGGCAAGGAGATAGAAAAAAATGTATTGAACTATTAAGACTATTATTATTTATTTATTCTGTAATTATATTTAATTTACTGTAAAGTAAGTGATTCAACTTCAAAAAGTCAGCTTTTTTTTTAAATTGAATTCATAAACTGTGTCAACAGAGCTTGAATTTACCATATTCTCCCTATCGGATTTATACCAAATACTCAAAGGTGGATGGTAATTATCAATAGTTGTCAAAGCATGAAATGCCTTCTGAACAATGACATTGTTACTGTCTGTAGTTAAGACCAGGTCAAGCAGCCTTTCCAGACTATTATAAATACAACTAACATGTTGTAAATCAGAACATATATTGTCAATAAATGTATGTTCTTGGCGTGTCTTCGAATTAGATGTACAAAAATGTGTTTCATCGTCAGAAGAATGACATTTTAAGTCAGGCAAATTAAAATCGCCCAACAATAAAATGTCGTCATTAACGTCAAGAATATTTATAAAGTATTCTATGCAATCCGCAAGGCTTGCACAAATTTCCACACTGCTCTTTGGAGGAACATAAGCATTAACTACATATACATTAGAATTACAATGTACAACCTGGGCACTTTCCCCAGATGAACTTTATTCAAAAATAAAGCTTTTTGGGGAAAGTCTTAATACGTTAAATAACAATTTTAGAGGAATTGTCACATTTTTTAGCGAAATTAGAGCCGCACCCAGTACCAGCGTCTATGATGAAATATCTATTCCGGAAAATGTCTCACCTTCTTTGTCACAGACTGTTTCTTCCGGGACTCAAACTATTATTTCATCAGAACAAGACCGTTCTGTTTCAAAAAGAAAGAGGAAGAACAAAAATAAGCGTCGCAAAGCATCTTTGTACAAAAAATACTCTAGTTTCTTCTTCGTCACCTACTAATATTTCTCCTTTGACTTGTAATTTTCGGCAAATACGAATAATTAAATAACAGAATTTTGCTTCGATTTGGGAATGCCCGCTGTGAGGGATGAGCTAAGAGCACTTGATTGCCAACTAATCAGCTGATTCAGACGAGCTGAGCAACTCTTCTAATTTTGGGTTTAATGTCAAAACATCAGTAACGAGTACAGACATTCGTCAAATTGCTACCGTCTCGTCTCATCTATTTTGGTTGGCCCTTTAGCTTTCAATCTACTCAAACCTTGAGTTGACCTTTCGATAAAAAGCTACATCAAAGCTTCGACATCAAAAAAGCTACGGTTGTTAACAAAGGTACTCATGCAATTTAAAGGAGCAGTAGCCATATAACACTACTCCACAAAAAGGGAAAAATATTTGCTCCAAAGTCAGCTGATTCCAAAACTGACAACTATTTTAAAATCGATGGAGCTGTTTTTGAATAATTTGCAAAATAAGTTTTAGCAGTTTTTGCAAAAAGGTGAGGTTGCTTTTTCTGCTCTAGCATTTGATACAGTCGAACGATATTAAACATTTCGAAATGTAGAAAATGTAGAAAACATTTGTGCTCTTCCTTCATTTATACATGTCAATTTTCTTGGACTTCAGCTTTCGGCACATAAAGCAAAACTACACATTGAATTTATGCAAAAAATGTTATAAAAATCCTTATTTACATGTATTTTCTATATGTTCCAAATCTATATATTTGGTTTTTTATTTCTTGTTGGTAGATGGGATTTTTGAAAACTGTTTAAGATAAATTTCGTCTAAATCTGAAAAAAATTATTTTTAAAAACATTTTAGTAAATTTTCTCATATTCCATAAATTTTGAAAATAGTTTAAAATTTAGTTTATTTTTATTATTATAATTACTATTGTTATTATTTTCATTATTATTATTATTATTATTATTATTATTATTATTATTATTATTATTATTATTATTATTATTATTATTATTATTATTATTATTATTATTATTATTATTATTATTATTATTATTTTTATTATTATTATTATTATTATTATTATTATTATTATTATTATTATTATTATTATTATTATTATTATTATTATTATTATTATTATTATTATTATTATTATTATTATTATTATTATTATTATTATTATTATTATTATTATTATTATTATTATTATTATTATTATTATTATTATTATTATTATTATTATTATTATTATTATTATTATTATTATTATTATTATTATTATTATTATTATTATTATTATTATTATTATTATTATTATTATTATTATTATTATTATTATTATTATTATTATTATTATTATTATTATTATTATTATTATTATTATTATTATTATTATTATTATTATTATTTTTATTATTATTATTATTATTATTATTATTATTATTATTATCATTATTATTATTATTATTATTATTATTATTATTATTATTATTATTATTATTATTATTATTATTATTATTATTATTATTATTATTATTATTATTATTATTATTATTATTATTATTATTATTATTATTATTATTATTATTATTATTATTATTATTATTATTATTATCATTATTATTATTATTATTATTATTATTATTATTCCCACGCCTCTTCCCCCTCCCCATACCGCGCGAGGGGGAGTCCATTTTTAGCTGAACATGACGGCAGTCGCCTGCAAGTCACTTCAGCACTGTTTTCTTTTGTGTTTTTGTTATTTAATATATATTATATTAATAGTAGAGCTTTAAGCACTGCAAATTATTGAACGCACTATCGTTGTTGTAGATAGGATTATTGATTTTTGTATTGTTGTGGCTTTTCTTTCGACACCTAATGTTTTAAGGTTTTCAATGAAGTTTTTGGGAACTATTCCAGTTGAAGATATAATTATCGGTATGACTCTTACCATATCCTGCCTCCAGATATGTTTTATTTCTTCTGCAAGAAGCTGGTATTTGCTAACCTTCTCTCGATAATAATTATCCAGATTGTGGCTATTTGGGATTCCAATATCTATGATAAAAGTTTCCTTGCTTTGCTTTTTCACTAAGATTATGTCTGGTCTGTTGTTTCCAATAAGATGGTCAGTTAGAACAGTACGGTCCCAATAGAGCTTGCAAACATTATTTTCTAAAATAGGGTCTGGGTTATATTTATAGAACGGAACTTCCATCCAAATAAGGTCGTGCTTTATCCCCAGCGCTTGGTGTATGATTTTTGCAACTTGGTTGTGTCTCTTCAGATAGTCTGTAGCAGCAAGCGACGTACATGCTCCAGTAATGTGCTGTATTGTTTCTGGTTGTTGAAAGCACCTTCTACATGTATCGTTCTCCATTGCGTATTTCAGCACGTATTTACAGTAGTTCTTTGTCGCGATGACTTGGTCTTGTATTGCTATCATAAACGCCTCTGTCTCAACAAAGATATCTGCATTCGAGAGCCATGCATTTGACATATTTATATCGATGTGGGGTTGTTGCATCATGTAGGCATGTCTGCCGTGTATTTCCTTAGATTTCCATTCCTGCAATTTACGACTAATATAGGCAGAGTCCGTTTCACATTCGATACCTCTTATGTGTTTCAGGTCTAGTGGAGTATAGTTGTCGTCGTTCTGTACTATCGCTTGGTGAAGTTCGTTATTTTGGTCATGAAAATAGCTACGGAGGTTTGCTGTTTGTTTATTACACATGTGACTGATGTCTATCATTCCACGGCCTCCAAGGTGTCTAGGAAGCGTTGTTCTCTCAAGAGCAGAAATAGGGTGGTGGGCTCTGTTCTTCGTCATTAACCTGCGCGTTGATCTTTTTAGCTCCTCTAGGTCCGTATGGGTCCACTTAATAACTCCAAATGTGTACGTCAGGACAGGTACAGCAAAGGTGTTTATGGCTTTTACCATATTTTTTCCATTGAGATGAGAACGGAGTAAGTCCCTTGTTCTTTGTAGGTACACACTTGATATTGTTTGCTTAATGTCTTTATGTTGTATCCGCCGGGCTTGGCTGATTCCCAAGTACTTATACGATTCCCTTTGGCTCAGTGCTTCTATCGTTTCTCTTGTTGTGAGCTCGTAGTCTCTTTGCTGAATTTGCCCTTTAACTACACTTAATCGTCGGCATTTCTCTATTCCAAAAGACATTTTAATATCGGTAGAGAAGCTTTCTACCAATTGCAGTAGGCTTTGAATTTGTCTTTCGGTTGCAGCATAGAGTTTTATATCATCCATGTATAATAGGTGTGTAAGTTTATGTTGGTGCCCATCTTCACCTTTGATTTGGTAGCCGTATCTAGTAGAGTTGAGAGTATTGGAAAGTGGGTTTAAAGCCATACAGAACCACAACGGGCTTAGACTGTCACCTTGAAGGATGCCACGGTTGATGCGGATTTTTGGTGAAGTAATCCGTCCGCCAGAGTGACACAGGTGAAGAGTTATTTCCCATGAGGACATTAGTTGCCTGAGAGTTGCAATAATAAATGGACATACTTTGTATATCTCCAAAACTTTGATTAACCATGAGTGTGGCACGCTATCAAAAGCTTTCTTGTAGTCTATGAAAGCTGTAAATATATTTCTCGATTTTGCATAGGCCTGTTCCATGACTACAGCATCAATGATTAATTGTTCCTTGCATCCTTGAGAGCCTTTTTTGCATCCTTTTTGCTCTGTAGCCAGGACTTTGTTGTCTTCAAGGTGTTGGTAGATTTTTGATGCTAGTGACGAAGTAAGAATTTTGTATAGCGTACAAAGACAAGTAATAGGTCGATATTTTGATGGGCTTCTTGTATTGTTGACATCTTTAGGGAGGAGATATGTATTGCCTTTTGTCAGGAACATTGGCGCTTCATCTGGGTGTTGCAGGATATTGGTGAAGTAACGTGCTATATAGGCATGCGCGCACTTAAATCTCTTCAGCCAGTAGTTATGTAGGTTGTCTGGCCCTGGTGCCTTCCAATTATGTGATTTATTAATGGCTAAAGCTATTTCTTCTTCAGTAAAATCGGTCGGCCCCATACATGGAAGAGTGCTCGCTTTATTTTCTTCATTTTTTATCCAAGCTCTGTCCTCTTCGTGGGTCAAGTTATTAGACCAGAGACCTTTCCAGTACGTTTCTACACTCTCAGCTGATGGAGGTTGATCAATTGTTGTTCCACGCTCTTCCCGGAGTGATCGATAGAAATGCTTCTCACTTTTGGAGAACTGCGCATTGTGTTTTCTCCTTTTTTCCGATGTCTCGTATCTACGAAGTCTATTTGATTTTACTGCCAGTCTTTGTCGGAGGGTGTCTAAATAAAGAGTGGGGGTATTATTTTCTGGATCTTGACGAGAATGGATATTGATTGCTATCCGTATCTTTTCGTAATGTTGTAATATTTTTTTACTTCTGTTTCCAGCGATATATTGTGTTAGCCTGCCTAGTTGCTTCCTCAGTCCTTCTATTTGACGCTTCAGACGTGTTTTCCACCGTGGTTCTAGGTCGTTTTGTACTGTATTGTTTCTTCTGTTAACTGTTCTACTTTCCAACGAGCGGCTTACAGCAGAAGCAGCTATGTAAAGGGCAGTTTGTGTGTCTTCAATATTCCTTACATTACTTGCTAGGTATGTTGGGAGAATAAAGGTATTTATGAAGTTCGTTGCTATAGCTGCTTGCCTTAGGGCTTTTGGTCTACGAATCATTGGTCGGCTTAAAGGGTCTGTGCCTTTGAATTGTTGATTTGCTGTTTGGAATTCCGTGAAGATTCTTTCTTCGAAGGTATTGCGGTATTCCGTGGCAGCATGTTGATGCTGAACTGTTTCATCATCGGGTCGTCTGTTATGCGGTATATGTTCATTTTCTTGTACTCGTTCGTGAGTGTCCATCGCTGGGTCTGGTGCAGTCTCTTCCGTTAATTCTCTAGTTACTTCTGCCTGAATCTGTAAGAGTCTAGGTGGAGGTATAAGGTTTCTCACAACAATTGCTCGTCTTTGGTCTGCTATCCGCTGCTCCGTTACGTTAAGGTGCGGGTAGTGCTGTAAGAAAGCCTGGTGTAGTGTTCTTCTATAAGAAACATTGTTTGCTTCATTGTTTGTGATTTTGTAGTAGCAACGCATGATGTGCTCATTCATATCAGTCGTCCATTTCATACGCTGCCTTGAGGTGCTTGCTGCAGTGGTTGGTGGCTGTTGTACCACCAAAACACTTGCTGCAAGAGGAGTTGTAAATCGTTGTTCATTATTCGTTCCGGTGTGGTTATCTTGATCGGGCTGTCTGTTCCCGCGACGCCCCCGACCGTTGCGCCGCTCGTCCGAGGCTTCATTTACATCTGTAACCGCCTTACACATTAAACGGGTGGTTAACCCGTAAAATGGATGACTAGGGTCCGCAGGGTTGTCACACCCGTCATCTTAAATAAAGATGCCCTTGCGGGCTTATTATTATTATTATTATTATTATTATTATTATTATTATTATTATTATTATTATTATTATTATTATTATTATTATTATTATTATTATTATTATTATTATTATTATTATTATTATTATTATTATTATTATTATTATTATTATTATTATTATTATTATTATTATTATTATTATTATTATTATTATTATTATTATTATTATTATTATTATTATTTTTATTATTATTATTATTATTATTATTATTATTATTATTATTATTATCATTATTATTATTATTGTCACGGTCGCCAAATGTTTGAGGACAAATTAGTTTATTTACCCTTGAAACTTAACCGTCAGGCTCAACAAACACATAAATTTGTTGAGTTTAGGTTTTTTCTTGTTTCCTTTGTAACACATGCAACAAGCACTTGAACTTGTTGCAGTGTAGAATTACAATAAGCACTTGAACTTATTGTAACTGTGAAAGTAAAAGTACACACTTTATTTAGTTGCTGAAATTACTCTGGCTTTATTGATTAATTAAACTGGCTTATATATCTACACAAATGCTGTTGTAAGCATAATTATTAAACAAAATATTAATTGTAGTACAAGCTATAACAAACTTATTCTAGTGATCTACTTAATGTAAAGTGTCATGTAAGGCAAAAATGTAGCTTCCGTATTATTGGGCTACTTCTTGTTGACACATAAAGTTTGGTTTTGCTTTGTTTATTTTACTTATAATAACCTAGTTATATTTATAGCTTATGTTTTGTTTTGCTTCGTTTATTTTGCTTATAATAACCTAGTTATATTAATAGCTTATGTTTTGTTAACAGGTGTGTTAACATTCTCCCCCGCGTTGAATTATTGGTTAATTTAATAATTCAATAATTAATGATTAACTCAACGTTGTGACTGCAAAGTTTCATGTTGTAGTGACATTGAATGTGGATTGAGTACTTGGAAGTGGCGTTGGAGGCTTAGGTTGTTTTTTCTTCTGGTATTTGTTCCAAAAGATTTTGATTGCATAGGCACTGATCCCAATTGTCAATACAAGTGCAATGCATACAGCTGTCCAGGTTTGTTTCTGTGTTGATTCTACTATTGATGGTAATTTAAGTAATTTATTTCTGGTTAATTCTCGATGAAGTGCTCCAAGTTCTTCTAGCTGAGTGGTGTATTGTTTGTTAACAAGTTCGTCGATGGGTTGTATTTTAATGGTTCCTATTGGTACACCGGTGCTTGTATAAGTTGATTTACGGGAAGTGGTAACATACTGATGCCCTTGAATGATTATTTGACTGTCTCTAATCACGCAGTCTTGTTGGAGTTGAACTAATCCAGATCCGTTCAGCATTAGTTGAAATGTTTCTTGTCCACATACAGCACTCAGCCGAATGGGTTCCTTCGTGGCATACGTCCATTGGTTTTTGTTATTTAACTGATGCCATGTGATTGATTTATTAAGTTTTATGGTGTCACATCTTGGATTTGTGTCATTGTTGAAAAGATCCATTTCGCATTTGAATTCATCGGATCCTCTTCTATGGATTGATTGTATTTTTGCGCATAAATAGCAATCAGTTTCTATAGTTGTACATGATTGAAGGTCTGCACCTTTCATGGGAAAGAATTCATCTCTGTGGGGATTGATTCCCATAAATTCTGTTGATATTTTTACTTCTATTAACGTGTTATTTATTACTGTTGTTACTGGAACAATGTTAAATAAGTCGTAATATTTTTGATCAACCAAAGGGAGTTTAATGCTGAAAACAATGTGATCAGTTGTCACCATGCCTTCCACCTTCATCAGGCTATAAAGCAGCAACAAGTTGTCTTGGTTGACTGGTAGTTGCAGCTGAGGAGGTAGATGAGTCTTAAGTTTTCCTGCTTCTTCAGTTAGTTGATGGGGTGTAAGTATGAGGGGATTTATTTTTCCATGATGTGTGTCTGTTAGAACATCGATGATTGAAGATTGTATGCGTTGAAGATTTGATATTATTATTGACATTTGTAGACATAGAGCTGTGAGGGTCGCATCACTATTGCTTACTTCTTGATCTTTAAGTAACTTCATCATTTTGTCGATGTGGTTATCGATATCTTTAAACTTTTGCATTGTAATAACTTGATTTTTTGTAATAATGTTGATGGTAGAGTCAATAACTGAAGTTTGGTTTTGCAGGAGTTCGCGCAGGTAGTCATCATTGTTTTTTAAATGATTAATGGTATCTGACATTTTATTCGCATAGTTAGAGTCGAGCACTCCGAACAGTGAGTTGCCAATGTTTCCAACAAAATCTAGTGCCCCTCTTTTTACTCGCTTCATAGATAGCATTTTAAACTCTGAACCGATCTCTTGCTGAGCATTTTGAAAGTAGTTCACAAAAAACTCACATATTGGGTTTGGTGCACTTTGATTGCAATGACGTTGCAGTGTTGTAATACCAGTGCGTAAGACATTTAATTCTTTATAAAATGGTAAAAGGTCGTAGTAGACAATCAAATTCCATCTTGATGTTATTATTTTTGCTGAACCTATTTCTTCGAAATGTATGCCTGGATTTAATTGAAATTGGGTTACATTAATTGGATTTGCTATAGCTAGTGGTAGCAGTAACAGCGTTACCAATATGGTTGTGACGATGTTTGAGATGGGTAAACGTCGTCGTTTTGATGGTATAGGAGAGATTTCTTGATCATCGTCCCTGTTGTAAATTTTTTCCTTTTGCAGCTCTTCGCTTGGCTCTGTGAAATTATCTTTAATATCTTCTGGAAAGAGCGGAGCTAGTCTATGGATTGAACGTTTACAATTTCCAGTAGCTGTTTTCACATCAACCACTCTGACAATTCCATCCTTTCCGGGATATACATGTGTGATTCGTCCTAGTGGCCAGTTCAATGGTGGTACGTTGTCTTCTTTGATTATGACTAAGGTTCCTTCTTGTATGTTGGGAACTCGTTCTTTCCATTTGTATCGGTACTGAAGTTCCGTCAGATATTCTTGACTCCATCGTGTCCAGAATTCTTGTTTAATCCGCTTGACTGCATTCCACCGGTCGTGCAATGTTGATTTGGACACACTAGTGCTTGCGTCTACTGGATTAGTCAGAGATTCACCAATGATGAAGTGTGCCGGTGTAAGAGCGCTTAGATCGTTTGGATTGGTGGACATAGGTGTGATTGGTCTAGAGTTGAGAATTCCTTCAATTTCTATGACAACCGTTTCTAATTCTTCATGAGTTAATGATGCCGTATTTACGCTTCGAAGAAGTAATCTCTTTGCCGACTTCACTGCTGCTTCCCAAAGACCTCCAAAATGCGGAGCTCTTGGAGGGATAAACTGAAATTTGATTCCTTGTGAGCTGCACGCGTTTATTATTTTTTCGCTACTCCCTTTTCCGAACAATGATTGATTTATTTCTTGAAGTTGATTGCTGGCGCCAACGAAATTAGTAGCGTTGTCACAATAAAGGTTAAGGCAATGACCTCTACGAGAAATGAATCGTTTTAATGAACCAATGAATGCATCAGTGGTCAGATCTGTTACGATCTCTAAGTGGACAGCCTTCGTGGCGAAACAGCAATAGACTGCAATATATATTTTGTGTGGTTTCTTTCCTCTTATTTTGTAGTGGACCCACAGTGGGCCACAGAAGTCAACACCTGAGTTTATAAACGGCCTTGATGGGGAAACTCTAGTTGCAGGCAAGTTTCCCATGAATTGTTGACACATTGTAGGCTTTGTTCTGGTGCATCGAACACACCTTTGCACTATGGATCTTGCCATTAATTTTCCTTTGATAGGCCAAAATCGTTGCCGAATATTTGCCAATAGTGCTTGTGGCCCGCTGTGCATAGTGTCATTGTGTGCATCTCGCAAAATTAGTTTCACTATAGGGTCGTTGTATGGCAGCATCATTGGATGTTTCGTATCATATGGAAGCAAAGATGAATTTAGACGTCCTCCTACTCGAATGATTCCATTTTCATCCAGAAATGGCGAAAGAGACGTGATTGAACTGTTTTTGATAACAGTTTTATTTGATTTCAACTGTTTGATTTCTTCATTGAATCTTGTTGATGTAGAAAAACAGGACCATAAAACCACAGGTTGAACTGAGGTTTCATCATTTCTTCTGGATGAGCTCCTCTAGATAATATATCTGCAGGATTGTGAAGAGTAGAGATGTAATGCCATTGTTCAGTTAGTGAAAGTTTCTGAATCTTAGCCACTCTGTGGGATACAAATGTCTGGAGTGTTGATGGGCATCGATTTATCCAAGCTAATGCTACCTGTGAATCAGTCCAAAAGTGAGTAATGGTGTTTTGATACCCAAGATCGTTTTTAACTCGAGCCATTAGTTCGGTACACAGTAGAGATGCACACAGCTCTAACCGCGGAATGGTTTGTGTTTTAAGCGGTGCTACTCTTGATTTTGAGCAGAGAAGCCTGACCGATATGCTTTTGTTTTTAAACACTGTTCGAATGTATATTGCTGCTCCATATGCTCTTTCAGATGCATCTGCGAAACCATGAAGCTGTATTGAGTGAGGCACATTGTGTCCAAAAATGTGGCGAGGGATCCTTAATTTGTCTAATTGATCTAGGCTGTTGCGGAACTTGATCCATGACGTGTGCATTGCTATTGGAAGTGCTTCATCCCATTGAAGTTGTAGCTTCCATAACTGCTGAATGAATATTTTGGCTGCTACCACCACTGGTCCTATGAGTCCCAATGGGTCGAAAATGTGTGCTACGTCAGATGTTATGCTGCGCTTTGTGACACGCTGCACAGTATTTAACCTTGTAGTAATTTGAAAATTGTCGCTTGTTGGTGCCCATGAAAGCCCTAATGTTTTAATGGTTGACTCTTCTTCATTTCTAAAGTCTAAATCCACTTCCTGGTTTTCGATGGATATACTTTGAAGAAGCTTGGGATGATTAGAGCACCATTTCCGTAAATGAAGCCCTGCTTTCGTCAATATCTCTAATAATTGATCTTGAATAGCCTTTGCTTCCTGAAGATTGTCTGCTCCTGCCAAACCATCGTCAACATAGAAATTTTTATCAAGTGCCTGGCTGCCTAATGGATGTGTTTCCCTATTGATAAGTGCTAGTTCTTGTAAGCATCTTGTTGCCAAGAATGGTGCTGCTCGTGTTCCATAAGTAACTGTTTGAAGTTTATACACGTCCATTGACTCTTGCGAACTGCTTCTCCAATAGATTAATTGAAATCTTTCATCATCAGGATGAATTCGAATCTGTCTATACATTTTCTCGATGTCGGTTGTGAAAACAAATCTTGGCATACGAAACCGGAGAAGTATTGCAAACAGATCACTCTGCACCGTTGGACCTTTGTACATTACGTCATTTAATGATAGTCCAGTTGATGTTTTGCATGACGCGTCAAACACCACTCTTAACTTTGTTGTGCTTTTTTCAGGTCGCAAAACACAATGATGTGGAATGAAGTAATTTGGATGCAACACGTAATTAGGATTCACCTTTGTCATGTGTCCCAATGCTTTGTATTCATCCATGAATTGACTATATTGGTTTTTGAGTTTTACGTCTTTTGCTAGGCGTTTTTCAAGAGATATGAATCGATTATAAGCAATTTGTTGCGAAGTGCCTAATTTTGATAAATCGTCTTTTAATGGTAATCGTACTATAAAGCGACCAGCTGCATCTCTTTGAGTATGATGGGTAAAGTGCATTTCACATTGCTTTTCTGACATTGATAATTGTGGCTCCGTTTCAGAGATATCTTCTAATTCCCAAAACTTTGCAACAGCGTTATTTAGGTTATCGTAATCGTCAGCTAAAACTCCGCATGTTGCTGATTTTCGTTGTTCATTATCGATTTTTCCAGATAGAACCCATCCAAGAACGGTTTTCTGAAGAACTGGTAAGCCCTTTGCTAGTTTAACTTGTCCCATTGACATTACTTGATGTGTGAATTCAGCACCTAATAGGATGTCAATTTTGCTTGGGTTATTGAACTGTGGGTCAGCCAGTTGTAGATTTTGGGGTATGGCCCACGATGATATGTTAATGAATTTTGACGGTTGGATACCCACAATCTGCGGAAATACGTAAGCTTCCAACGGAGCCTTGAATCCACTATTGCAAGAGTGAAAAGTGACGTGAACGCGATGACTGGCAAACTGTTTCTGTCTGCCGATACCTTCAACAGATAGGGATGAACTTTTAAGTGTCAGCCCAAGCTGTTGTGCTATTTTGGACGTTATAGCGTTTATTTGGGATCCGGAATCGAGTAGTGCTCTGCACTCAATTGTTTTACCATTTGCTGCAAGTATTATTTTTGCTGTACTTAACAACACATAGCTTGACATTGGCTTAACTGATGATGTCAATGCGACCGGTTTTGGAGCCTCTTTTTTTTCTGCCGCCTCCTGCCTTTCCTGATGGAGAAGGGTATTGTGTCTTTTGTTGCACTTGCTGCAAGTTCCGCTGGTACACTTGTTAGCCTCATGACCGTTCTTTAAACAATTAGTGCATAGTTTGTTCCTTTTTAGAATGTCGTAGCGTTGGCTAATGGATTTTTCTTTAAATACCAAACACGAAAATATTGGATGGGCACCACTGCAAGCTGGACACTGTTTTGCTACTGTTGAAGTGATCATGGACGCTGCGTTATGTCGTGCCTTCTCATAGCCTTTATTTGTGCATTTGTTTAGTGTTTCTAATGAACTGAATCTGCTCTCAAGGAAGCTGAGAATTTCTTGGACTGATGGAAGTTCCCGTGAGTTGCTCAGCGATTGTTCAAAGGCCGTGTGAGTTGACCGATCTAATTTTTTAATAATTATGTGCACAAGAATCGCGTCCCACGTTGACACTGGTATTCCTATCGCACTAAGCCCATATATGCATTCTTTTGTTGTATCATGAAGAGATTTAATAGCATGCACCGACTCATGAATAATGCTAGCTTGTGCCATCAGTCGATTCAGTAATGCTGTGACGAGCAATCGCTTGTTGTCATATCGGCTGGTTAATATCTCCCATGCTGTTGTGTAATTTTGAGCTGACACTGGCAAGTGTTTGATTAGATTTTTGGGCTCACCGTTTAAATTTGCTGTGAGGTAGAACATTTTTTGCACAGTACTGTATGGTTGATTGTGTATGAGTTGCTCATACAGGTCTTTGAATTGAACCCACTTTAGATGATCGCCGTCAAACGTAGGCAGCGTAATTGTCGGTAGTTTCACTGGTTGAAACTGTGTGACTTCTTGCAGTGCTCTTTGACCATTGTCAGTAACACTTGCTGAATTTTTTATGTATTGATTTAGGAACACTAGGACATGTTGTATTTTTGCTTGCATGTCATAAAATGTTTCCCAATTGTAATCACCCACTTTGTGCAGCTGAGTAGAATCCCATATTTTTGAGTTGTTACTGATTAGATCTGCTTGGTACTTCTCGAGTAGTAATGCCTTCAAAGTACAGTATATCTCAGACTGTGGCTCACCATCTGCATCAATTTCGTTTATTGTTTTCGAAATGATGCTTAATAGCGCCATCTGATTACGAAGTACTTTCCTGAGTTCTTCGTTTTGCAACTCCAATTCTGGCTTATCTTTTGAACCAGCTTTGGTAGCGTGTTGATTGTGATCTTCCAACTCAGAGTCTGGCAGGAGATGTTGCGACAATGCACTCTTGTGCTCTTGAAAATGTTGAATATATTTTGAGACCAATGCTTCTATTTCACCGTAGTAACTTGTAGTGAAATAGTCATGGTCATTGTGCTCAGTCTCTGACACTCTGATTTTCATGTCATTTTCTTCAAATGAGTGCCAGAGTGCATTGAGCTGATCGATTCTGTCTTGAAAGTATCGGGCATGCGTTTTCCTATCTATAGGATCCTTTTTGTAGTTTTTAATCAGGCGCTCGATATGTTGGCCCGTGTTACTCTGTGCTGCTACTAACTCTGAGAATGTAGCCATTGTTGATAAATGCAGTTGTGGTTCTGCTTGATGTCGTCTGCTGGTTACCGGCAAATATTGACTTGATTGATGTCGTCTGCTGGTTACAGGCTAATATTGATTTTTGATGTCGTCTGCTGGTTACAGGCTAGGATTGACTTGATTGATGTCGTCTGAGGACTGCGGGGTCCTGTCACGGTCGCCAAATGTTTGAGGACAAATTAGTTTATTTACCCTTGAAACTTAACCGTCAGGCTCAACAAACACATAAATTTGTTGAGTTTAGGTTTTTTCTTGTTTCCTTTGTAACACATGCAACAAGCACTTGAACTTGTTGCAGTGTAGAATTACAATAAGCACTTGAACTTATTGTAACTGTGAAAGTAAAAGTACACACTTTATTTAGTTGCTGAAATTACTCTGGCTTTATTGATTAATTAAACTGGCTTATATATCTACACAAATGCTGTTGTAAGCATAATTATTAAACAAAATATTAATTGTAGTACAAGCTATAACAAACTTATTCTAGTGATCTACTTAATGTAAAGTGTCATGTAAGGCAAAAATGTAGCTTCCGTATTATTGGGCTACTTCTTGTTGACACATAAAGTTTGGTTTTGCTTTGTTTATTTTACTTATAATAACCTAGTTATATTTATAGCTTATGTTTTGTTTTGCTTCGTTTATTTTGCTTATAATAACCTAGTTATATTAATAGCTTATGTTTTGTTAACAGGTGTGTTAACAATTATTATTATTATTATTATTATTATTATTATTATTATTATTATTATTATTATTATTATTATTATTATTATTATTTTTATTATTATTATTATTATTATTATTATTATTATTATTATTATCATTATTATTATTATTATTATTATTATTATTATTATTATTATTATTATTATTATTATTATTATTATTATTATTATTATTATTATTATTATTATTATTATTATTATTATTATTATTATTATTATTATTGTTATTATTATTATTATTATTATTATTATTATTGTTATTATTATTATTATTATTGTTATTTTTATTATTATTATTATTATTATTATTATTATTATTATTATTATTATTATTATTATTATTATTATTGTTATTATTATTATTATTATTATTATTATTATTATTATTATTATTGTTATTATTATTATGATTATTATTATTATTATTATTATTATTATTATTATTATTGTTATTATTATTATTGTTATTATTATTATGATTATTATTATTATTATTATTATTATAAGGGAGGATTTTGATTCATAAAATCCTTCGGGCCTTACGACCCCGCGGACCCTAGTTACAAAAAATCCAGAAGCGTCTGACCCATATTGGGCGGCTTTCTGGTCTGCGACTGTACCGTAGCGGTCGGCAGTATCAAAACCTAGGCGCTGATGTGGAAAACGGGGTCGGCTAAAGACTCATTTCTGAAGCGGACCGTGTTCTTCCGGGAAGATAAGTCATCGCAGTCGACAGACCAAACGCGTCGCCGTCTAGGGATCAATTCCCGAAGTGAGGAGTTTTTCTTTCCGAAAGGAGAAGTTATTGTGGCCGGCAGACCAAATGCGTTGTCGTCTAGGGACCAATTCCCGAAGCGGACCCTTTTATTCCGGGGTTTAAAGTGATCGCAGTCGGTAGACCGAATGCGTCGCCTTCTAGGGATCATTTCCCGAAGCGAGCCTTTTCCTTTTGGGAAAATTAGTGGTCGCAGTCGACAGATCGAATGCGTCGCCGCCTAGGGACTAAGCCCAGGGGCGAACCCCTTTCCTTTTAGCCTTATGACGACCCGGAAAGAATATTGATTATGATTTGGACACGATATTGACTATTGCTATGGGCTGGAGGCTGCAGTATTCTGTTACCTTAGTAAGCAAAAGTGACATTTTGTTGAAATTGCTTTCAAGCAAATGCTGCAGCTGCCTCCGTCCCGTTAAAACTGTGGCAAGGCTTCGAGTACGTTCTGAACAAGTCGCCGTTAAGTTGGTGGTCCAGGTACAGTTGAGAGTGACTCCTGTTTTTACGCATAGATTCTGGCTCTGAACATAGGCTCACATAAAGACCTATGTCAACCCTTACGTGACCACACTGCTTGCAAAGACAACCACGGGGATTGATTGAAGCGACTGGACAAATCATTGAAAGATAGCGGCTCGAAGCGGTGACCCAATAGAAATGACTTCACAACAACAAACAAAACAACAACAATTTGATGAAGAACCTGCAGGTATATTTGTAGGGAGCAAAAAGACTCAGCGATCGCCGCCAAAAGGTTGCACTGCAGAAGCGCTGCTGATGCAAAAAGAAGCGATGCCATCGAAACCAGAGAATACAATCATAACTCCAAGCAGCTGTGATGTGGCGCCCCTCCCGACTAGATACAGTACGCTAATCTCTTTACAAGCTCCGGCAATTCATAGCTCACCACGTCAGGAGTTCATTTTAAAAATGAGAGCATCAGAGGAAGAATCAGAAAAAGCTGAGCTATTGTAATACACAGACGTGTTTTTAACCCTCTCTTTAATTTACATTTTAAGAATTTGTGCTTGTGCCGGTTGCAATTTTAATCACCAAAAATTAAATAAGTAAACAATAAAAATTTGAAGTTTTGAAAACTTTGAAAAATTTGAAAATTTGAAAAATTTGATTACAAATAAGTGAAAAGACCTTAATAACCAAATAAATAAAAAAATTTCACTGGGTCAAAAGTTCTTTGTGCTATTCAACCAATCGACTAAATTAGATATAAATAAAGCCAAAGAAACAACAACAACAATATATTAATTAGCTTCGAGTCACAGTAAAATAAAAGTGTGAATTCTGCAGTCGTTTGGAGTTCCCATAGCTTCTATGGATATATTAAGTGAATATAGGATTCTCTCAACGGTTGGGTAATTGATCAGAATATGATTCAAGATATCGAATTTGAAGCGACGTAATGAATTGGAGCCCGTCGACTGCTCCCGCTTGTTAATGGCAGCCATATAGTTACAGAATATTGCTTAAACATAGCCAACAGCAGACGTGCAGTGGCCAGACGGAATTAAAGTTCTTATGGTTCAATGTCTTGACACCGCGTATGTGTACCAATACCTCGATTGGCAGGCATATATCTTTGATCCAAAAGGAAAAGTCAGTGAGCGTTATTGTTTCCACTGCTTGCTTGAGCAGATGCGGATGTAGCGCTGTAATAAGTTGAGTCAGAAAATTGTAAGCCTCGACCTTGTCTTTTTGAGGCGTAAGCAATCGATTTAAAACGCCCGAGAAGTTACGCACCGTTTTGCGAGCTCGATCCGAGCAAGCTTCAACAATTTTCAACAAGCTTCAACCAGGGCTTAAATAAAAAGCCAATAAGTAAGCCCTATATTGTATTGTGTTTTTGTTGAAAATGTTTCATAGTATCGAAAGTGATGCCATATTTCCGCGAAGTCAGCAAAACGACAAGGAACTCATGAGCTGCCGCCGCTACAGTTTTGTGCTCCTGAGGATCGACAATATGACGGAATTGATGCTCCATTAAGTGCACATGGTTTCTTTGTTTGTCCAATTGCGAAGCATATACCTTGGGTCCATGCCATGCATAGAGTCGCATAAAATTTTTACAACAAATATAATCGAAAACGTTAATCTTTTTCGTTTTTGAGATATCCGTACACTCGAGCGCATATTTACGCAGCGTGCTCAAAACAACCTAAACAGTGACATGATCATCATACAACAAACCCGAGGCCAAAGCACGTACTAAGGTCAGTCGATCCAATATATTGAGTATCAGCAGCGTGTTGCCATCGACCAAATAGGCAAGCACAAAGTGTATAAAACATTTGCGCACCGTATCGTCAGCATTTAATTCATATTTGGAGTGGGATAGAAAATTCTCAATAGTCTTAACATTAGACAAAATATCAAAAGAGCTGAGAAGCTGTCGTCTCATCTGCGGATCAACACAAACAATGGAGGTGAGGAGCTGTAAAGCTGTGCGCCGATGCTGCAGATTAGATGATTTCAGCAGCAATTCCACAACATTGCTATGTACCTTGAGGAAATAGCGACACGCATGCAATGCCGACTCCATGTGCTCCTTTTGATTGGTTAAAATTTCCATGAGAACTAGCTGAAGCGCCTCGCAGATATATGCCACATGCAATACATTAGTCTTATCTATACGTTCTAGCGCTTCGGTCAGCTCCAAAGGCTTACCACGTTTTTCTATTTATTTGGCTATGATCCTCGGGCGCGCCTTTGTGAGATGTAACAAGTGTCGCAATTCTGTTATGAAATTGTTGCCACGCAATTTAGCGCGAAAGTCCAACATTTTAAAATCCTTGGAGATCTTCATCTCAGTTTCTTCTTCAGGCTCAAAGCCAGAATCTTGATTATCCATATCCTTGTAATTTTATTCGGCAACCGCTTGATCATCAGCTTCAATTTCTCGTTCCGAAGCATTGGAATTAGCATGTTCCTGGTCATCAAATTCTAAGACTGCTTTCTGTTCCATAGTTTTCTTTTGCTCTTTTGGTGTCATTATTTTCGTAATCTTGTTGGGCACAGCGTCGTTGTCGCCGCCTTCATATGCCTCATCTTTGAGCTTTCTTTTGCGTTTATTCAATTCAATTGCCATTTGTTAGATACGTTTATTAAAATTTAATTTTTTTTTTAAATTTTAATGTTTTAATTGAAATTTTTATAGTTTTAATTATTTGACAAAATATAGCGAAATCCCATATATAGTGTGTGATATGGAATCATTTCAACTAAATCTATTTGCCAAGTATCATTTAATCCTCTTTGTATAAATCGACGCCGTGAAAAATTTTTTCTAGCCTGTTTATGGATCTCGTCGACTACTTGTTTTTTACTCATTTTTAGAAATTGTAACGTACCGCCTTACCGGCGTCTATAGCTGGGACAGCAAAGTGGCTGTCCAGGGGTCGTTCCAAAATTTATCTTAACTACAATTTTGGGACACCAAATCAAACACTTTCAGCTATATCAAACGTTATAATTTTATTGGTCAGTCTTTAATTGACTTATAAAATTTCTTACAAACTATTCAATGTACAAAATTTATTCACCTTAATTCTATTAATTTACGTTCGTAAAATTCAACGGTAATTGCTAATTATGATTCTCAATTAACAATGATATATAATATAATTAAATTCAATAGTAATTACTGAAGGTAGATTTCAATGATAATGATTTTCTACGATAATAAATAAGTAAAGGCTAAGTGCGTAGTGTACTATTGTTTGGTTCGGAAAGGGTAGGTGAATCTATTTAAAAGGTAAAAATAAATCAATTTATTCACAATTTGTTTCACTTAATTATTCAAAAGTTTTATTTGATGATTAAATTTTATTGGTTTTATCTTTTGTTTCTAGCAAACAATCTAAAATGATTGTCGATAATTGAACTTAACTACTACTTATTGATTTAACGCTTAAACACCAGTTTAATATTTATTTGAGCTTTAGTTTTGACTTAATTTATTTTATCTTTTTAATCTTAGATTCACCTTTAAATAATCGGTCGGAAGGACCTCTTGTAGCACTGATAATCTATATTCTAGGGATTTTCGTTTCAAAACGTTAAAGTTAATTTCAATTTATTAAAAAAAAATTTACTTTGTTAAATTTTCACGGTAGGGTTTTTTTTTAGAAAGTTTAAACTTTAATGCAATTATTTAAACGGGATGTATTTTAATAAATTTTCCCCACTGTATGATTTTAATTTTTTAACTTTTATTACAATTTATTAAATTAAATTTACTTCAAAAAATGCGTTTTCTGCACTGGTCACTACGCACACATAAAGATTTATAATACTCTACTAAATAAGAATTAATTGGAAATATATCACCAAATCCTGGCAAGGGCGTAATTTCGTCGTAATTATTCGTTGTCCTTAATGTATTTCATCCTGCATGTGACATCAATAAGCGAGCTGCCAGTTGCAAGAATTATTCCTTGACAGTGGCTGCGAAAAGGGTGTTCGTGGCTAGGTTCTGGAGGCAGTGAATGACGCTTCGATAGTAACTGAATAAGAATTGCGGTTGCTATTGGAGTGTGCAATTACACTGCAAGGATTAGGAAAGGTTAAGGTTGAGACAGACCCAGTGAGTGACGCTTCGATAGCAACTGAATAAAAATTACGGTTGCTATTGGAGTGTACACTGGCACTGCAAGGATTTAGGTAAGGGTTTCGGGGCCACGTGAACACTGTATTTTCACTATACTTACCACTGTCACTGAGTTTCCTACAACTAGCTACTCGCTCCTTATTGGTCCTCAGATCGGTTAGTCCTTAAAGTTAGGTCCTCCTGCAAATCTTCAGTAGTTCCGTTTTCCTGCGACGTGTCCTGTGCGACGGTGTAGTGGTTTTGGCTAATCTTTTGTTAGCTCACTCCTGTGTCCTGACTCGTGGCTGGTGGAATTAATCTTTCCTCGGTTGACTGCTTACGGCTGTACTTTTGTATTTAGGTTGACTTTTACTTTTCACTTACTTGCTGGTTTGCACTCACTGAACTGACTAAACTGACTGACCTCGATTTCTCTTCTGTTCGGTCTTTTATAGTCACAGCCATCTGTTGCTGACTGTGCCATCTATGTACCACTGTCATGAGTCTACACTCATGTGATCAAAATGTGTAGATTTTGCTTGCCTTGGCCCAATTTACTTTCCTATGCTTTCCTAACCGGATATTTGCCCTGCAGGTTTAATTAAAAAAGGTGGAAATTTCATTTTCTTCTGCCCCACCTAAAGGGCCTATTTATCTTAATCAAGCGGCTAGTTTCTATTACTTTTCAATAGTCCAACTTTTATTTATTAATAAAACTTATTTTTCTATGTTTCGCAATTACTTCAAATTCTTTATTAGTTATTTTCTTTTGTAACGAACTCAAGCAGTCAGTCGTAACCTATTTTATATTATTTTTAATGACATCCCATTTATGGGATTTTTAACTAAATTGAATTCAAACTTTTCAGCTGTTTTCAGCAATCTAGCTGCGCAGAAGCTCCGGGGCTTCATTGTGGGTCTTTCGGAGCCCGGGGTGTACCATCCTGTCATCAAACCCTCTTGACGGTCATCTTAGGTATTTTGTCTGAGTGTTTATCCGGCTCTGGCCGTCTAGGTCATGGGTCGAACTTTCAGCAGGTGTTTCTTGCAGCGATTCTATGACCCTCTCGGCTTGTCTGTCGCCGCACAGGTTCGCACTAGAAAAATTTATAATTTTTATGAAAAATATAAAGGTAAAATTTGTCGCCAAATTTTGTCCTTACAAAATTAAACAATTTTTATTTAATTATTTATTTTTATTTTGTTTTGTTCTTTCTAATAGATTTAATAATTTTACATAATTTTTAATTTTTTTCTGCATTTTTCTTGTAAACTCAAAACATAGTCTAGTTAAATCTATTTCTACATCACTTCCATATATTCCATCTTGATCTGAAAAATTAATAACACTTTTCTTTAAAAAAATATATATTTGTTTTTGTAGTATAGTATTCCAACACAAAAACGTAGATATGAATATTACAATTATCAATAGTGCTTTCCAAATGTTGATATCGAATTCAGTGGTGTATCCTCTTTGTTTTAGCAGCAATGTACAGTCTCCAGTGCCTTTTTTATAAGTGAATACAGTTTAAAAATTTTTTAATGTGGGATGCTCCGAAATTGTATCAGGAGATAGGAAGTTATAATGATCCAGTTTAAATTGAATATACTCTTTATATGCCAAAAGGTGAGTTCATTCGTCTTTGAGTGATTCCATTGCTTTTCGACAAAAAAAAATAAATTCTCAACCTGACCCTCTTCGATTTTGTTTAAACTTTGTATACACGTAGTGTTGGCTACAATTAAGGAAATCAATTTGTAATTTTTATTTTTTTTCGTGTGGTTACTGAGTTACGGGTACTCAAAAATTGAAAAAATCGGTTTTTTTCTTGTGGACTATTTTTCAATTGATCATAACTTTGATTAAGTTTGAGATAGAACAACGATTTTAGATTCATATTAAAGATATTTTCAATAGGATTATTTTGTATAACAAAACTTAAAAATTTTTCAAATATTTACGTTATTTATTTTTGCATTTTTATGAAATGAAAACACTAAAAGTGCTTTTAAAAAGTTAAAAAAAATATTTTGATGAAAGTCATTTTTAAAAAATTTATATTAATTAATGATAGTTTATCTAAGTTTTATCAAAATTTCAGCCTGGGACGACAATGGGAACACTATTAAAATAAATTTCTAAGTAAACTTTCCTTAAAAATGATGATCAACACAGCAGCTTGCGAGAAAGCAACAAGAACTGAACACACTATAGAAGATCATGTGTGTGTGTATGTGCACAGTGCGAAATCGGTGCTTCGGTCTAAGCTAAGCAGAGTTGATAAAATTCTTCGAAATAAACTCATCTAATAACAATTAAAATTGAAAAAGCTCCATTTTTTACTTTTTTTTCTACATTTGTCACATATCTTATGTTCAAGTGTTATGAAGGGAACTTTTTCTACCATCCATTGAGAAACCGAGCGTAAATTGCGCCTTTGAAATTTGTGATCTTTCTCATTAAAAGGATTACAACACAAAACTTTGAAATCAGACATTTTATATAAATTTAAACTCTGACGTCAAAGTTTAATATTTAAGCACTTCACTTGCACTCGCAGAACTGACAATTATTGGGATTTGAAGTACGTTCGGTAATTTTTGTTAGGATATTTATTTTTGTAGGTTTTATCTTGAATGTGCTGCATAAATATGTTGTGTGAAATTTATTTTAATTGTTATTAGATGACTTTATTTCGAAGAATTTAATCAACTCCGATTGGCTTAGACAGAAGGCACCGATGTCGCACTGTGCACATACACACACATATGGTTTTCTATAGTGTGTTCAGGATTTGTTGCTTTCTTGCAAGCTGCTGTGTTGAGCAAAAATTTTAAGGTAAGTTTACTTTGAAATTTATTTTAATAGTGTTCCCACTGTCGTCCCAGGCTGAAATTTTGAGAGAACTTAGATAAACTATCATAAATTAATATATATTTTTTCCAAAAATTTTAAAATTGACTTTCATCAAAATATTTTTTTTAACTTTTATGCAAAAATAAATAACGTAAATATTTGAGAAATTTTAAAGTTTAGTTATACAAAATAAGCCATTTGAAAATATCCTTAATATGAAACTAAAATCGTTCCTCTATCTCAAACTTAACCGAAGTTATGATCAAATAAAAAACAGTCCTCAAGAAAAAAACAGAATTTTTCAATTTTTGAGTACCCGTAACTCAGTGACCACTCGAAAAAAAATAAAAATTACAAATTGATTTGCTAAATTGTAGCCAACACTACGTGTATACAAAGTTTAAACCAAATCGGAGAGGGTCAGATTGATGCGGAAACAAAATATAGACAATAAATTTGTACAAAGTATATAAATGTCTTGAATAGGATGGATGGATGTATCAATTACTTAGATGTAATCTAAATAAACGAAACCATCTTGGTAGCAGGAAAACTAAAAAGGAATTCTTAGAGTATTGGAATACTATTCATAAATAATTGCGCCTCTAGAACCTTAAGTGAAGACTCTTGCAGACATCTGCCTCCATTATATAAAACGCAGCTTTTCAAAATTGAATGTAATGCGTAGATGATCTACATTACTAAGTAATAGCTTTGTTTGATTAAAAATATCTCCATGGACTTTTCCATACAGTTCAACTTTGTTACTTTTTTGAAATATTTGTTTTCGCTGTTCTAATCCTTCATTCCCAGTTAAATCTGTAACTGAAATTGAAGATCCTCCAATATCTGGATACCAGCCTGATGTTGTTAAATGAGGTTTACTTGCATCTGTTCCATAGTTTAAAACTGTTTGTATGTATGAACGATAGTGATAGTTGTTATCACTGTAGTGTCATAGCACATCCAGCTAACGGTACGCTACACATTAATAACAAAATATGTTTTCTTTTCTTTCATTCATTCTTTTGTCACAAACAGCGTTTAATGAATGGCATTAGGTCATGACTATATTTCGTCATAACCAAATGTAAACAATGCGCTCACTGGCCAGCTAACCTAATTAGCAGCTCAAGTGCAAGCGAAGCATAAATTTTGAATACCAAATCAATGAGGAAGTGAATGAAAAGCAAACACCAATTAAAAATTAAGTTACCAAATATTACATTTAGAACGATGTGAAAATAGAATATTGGGGAGGAGTTAAGAATTTATTGTAATAATTAATAGTGGTATTTTTGATTTAAATATAAGTATATTTTGAAAATAAAGACAAGAATTAATTTACTCTTCAAAGAATAAATATGACTTTTTAATTCTCTAAGTACGGCACATTGGCCATAAATTTTTCTAGCAGCCTTATCTATGGCAATAGTGTACTATCAAAAACAATAACAAACATATTACATGGCGATCCTGCCATTACCAAATAAATGTAGACCAAATTTATTACATGGCGATCCTGCAGATTCGATCCTGTGAATCCTGACGTTTAGATCCTTCGAAAAAAGAATTGCTGTTGATTCTAAACTTGCAATTAAACTGATCCAGCAGACCATGATCCTGCAAACTTTAAAATCCTGTGACAGATCCTGCGACAAAACATATCCTGTGAACATCTTGAAGTTTCTTGGGTAGATGCCAATATTTTTCTGTTGAGATCCTATCATCAAAAACTATTTAAACGATCAAAAATTATTTAAAATTCCCATTATATTGCCAACATGGAATTTCCCGGAAATAAACTATATAATGTTCATGCAACGCCCATATTAGAGATCCTCGGCGAAGCAGGTAGATCAATCTTCAGCTACGAAAAATATATTGTGAACACAACGAACACATTTTCATCGATAGACAAAATATCAACCCATACGTTTGCATGCGGAGCCCAAGTATATGCCAAGAGTTTTGTGAAGCTGCTATACGCACAATTAGCGTTCAAAGAAAAAACGGTTTTCAATCTGCTACTCTACAAAGCAAACCATTTAAACGAAGAGTACATGTCGAAAAATGTACAGAAGCTTCTAATGAAATTTCTGATTGCTTTTCTTAACTTTTGGTTCCAAAACAAACACACCAGCAGATAACCAACAACTTTAATCTTTTTTATTTATCATTGAAAGCTAATATTTTTTAAAAATGTTCTACTTAATAAATTTCCGCATATCAAAGCTGTTTGACATGTTAATTTTTTTTTTTGATAAATTTTATTCTATAAATACAATAGTTTTAAAAAGCTTATTATATCACATAAGATAATAAATGTAAACTTATCTAAATAAATGTGGATCAAATATGAACCCAAAAATATAAAACTTAAGAAATTATTGTTAATTTAGAATTATTTTTCTATTTAAATTTGCACTTTAATATTAAAAGCAAAAGTGAAAAGAGGTAATAATATAGGTCATAAATGATAAATACTATTTATCATGATCCTGTTCATTAAATAATCATTAAAAATAAAGAATCAGTATTATGTATTTAGAATTATTGCAATATAAAAGTTATAAATGATAAATGTAATTTATCATGAACAAGATTATCATCAAACAGAAAGAATCAATAATATTTATTCAGAGTTACTACAATAGTATTGGTTCATTACAATGCCCCAATGTATAGCATGTAACGACCTAAAATCTCCGGCCGAGGATGCGCTCGCCGGATGCCAAGGTTCGTTGCAAGAATTTATAATTTCTCTTTTCGGACTTCAAATCAAACTCACACGGTCTCTGAATGAAATGATCCTTTATTTACAAAAGAGAAATACACTTAAATCTAATGACAATGATTAACCTAAAACTAATTATGTTTGTATCTTAATAAATGTTTAATTTAACACTTGGACTGAAAATACCAATCAGTATGTTTTGAATGATTGTATTTTTATTACATTAATTGCCCTATTTCCGTGGGTATTCAGACTGGGAGTTTATGGTAAAACATAGACGCTCGTGATTTAAAATTAGATGTTCTACTTTTAGTTATTTAATATGGGAGTAAATGTGTTCGCCCAGGTCCAATCGTCTGACCCCTTAACTACCAGCTGAGCTACACCTAGGTCACTTAATGAACGTGCTAACCTGAGTAATTATAAAAGGTTTAAATGCAGAATCTAGTTTTATGAAGGAGGTGATGGACAGACTTCGAGTGTCGTCATGCCGCCTTTAGCTCGACTTCTGTTCAAGGTAGGAATGGGAAATCTAAGGTAGTGAGCGAGACCCGAGTGTCGTCATGCCGCCTTTAGCTCGTATCCTACTCAAAGATGGATGGAAAATGCTAATGTGAGTGAGCGAAGCTCGAGTGTCGTCATGCCGCCTTTAGCTCGGCTTCTGCTCCAGGTATGGGTAGGAAAGTCTACTATGAGCGAGTGAAGTTCGAGTGTCGTTATGCCGCCTTTAGCTCGACTTCGGCTCAAGATATGGAGAGGGAAAACTACCTAGCGTGTATGAGAAGTACTAAACTTAAGTATTGAAAATGTTAACTGACACTACTAACACCAGCTGTATTTCGTTGTGCACATGAATGGGCGAGGTACGAGTGTCGTCATGCCGCCTTTAGCTCGACCTCTGCTCAGAAATGTGGTTAGCAACGATGACACAACTTTACCTGATTCTCTTCAAAACTCCCCTTTCGCCCTCGACTCTTGCAATAAGCCTTTGTAGTCTAGTGGAGAGTGCGCTAGACTCTCAACCCAAAGGTCCCTGGTTCGAATCCGGGCTCGGGCATGGTTCTTTTCACTTTCTTTGTTCTTTCTTTGTCCTACATTTAAGAATTATGGAAAACTAAAAATCCACAACTAAATTGTGGAAAATGTGAAGGAATGGAACAACTAAGGGCTTGAAATGCTTGCCGAGGTTAAGGCATAACACTAGCCTCGGTTAAAAAGCAATTCAAATTGTCTTTCGCAGTTGTTTCCCCTAATCAATAATTCACGTATAGTTCCAATCAATTCCTCTAAATAATCCATACCTTTCCTTTCAGGTCAAAGACCAAACCTTGTTTGTATAAGGCGCATGCCTTGGTTCTTTGATCTTTTTTAAAAAAAAATAAAAAAAAACTCCTCTATATCAAAACTATAAATAGCCTTTGCGTGGTTGACTGGGGTTGAAACACACTTTAATCCCGAATGCTAAATTGTATTACTATGAACGTAAGTAGGTAATTGTTACTTTACTTTATGTCTATCATAGATAAAATGTTTAAATTAACTATTTGTTACCGCGTTACCTTCAGAAACTCCCGGCGTCAATACTCTATTATCAACAAATAACTCTTGTGGGCAACTACTTTCCACAATTCCATACAATTCTTTTATATAATTTTGCCTAATTAATTAGGTCTTTATTAAAAGAATAACTTAAAATACTCTACAATACATGAAGTTTATGATGCTTTACGGATCCACTAGTATTTGCCTTGGTCGTCGATTCCCTTCTTCCGCCTGTCTCTGGCTACAGTTGGTGATCTTTGGTGTGAACGCTGCTGCGATTATACCGTCGCTGCTCAGTCGCAGTCGCCGCTCAGTCCGCTATCGCTGCTCAGTCGTAAACGCTGCTCGGATGCAGTCGCTGCTTCAGTCGCAGTCGCTGCTCGGCCGTTATTGCTGCTCAGTCGAAGTCACTGCTCGGTCGCTGTCGCTGCTCAGTCGGTTGATACTCGCTACACGTTCGCTGACGCTGCTCTTTTGCTGTTGACTTAGTCGTTTATGCTGTAGTTGGTGCGGGCAGCGTCTTCACTGCCACCAACTGGAGACTCGCGGAACACTGATTACTTCGACTATTCGCCGTGGCACTTTGAATCAAAACTCCCAGATTTCTTCTGTGTTTCGCCTTTTATACTCCAGTCAGTTGAGTGGTTGGCTTGTGTCTTTCTTCGGCGCGTGTTTCTCTCTCGCCTTGGAATCTTCTCGAATAACCTCACGCCTTATTGCCGTTGTTGACCGGCTGCTTGTCTTTATCATCATCGCCCGTTAATCATGTTGTACATAAAAAAATATAAAGAGAAAACATATTAATAAAGGCAAGTCATCCCGGTAGGAAAATATGCATGACCATGTTATTTCGAGTAACCCCTTGTGTAAGTACTAGCTACCACTTCCCTAGAACTGAACCTGTGGAGTATATTTTGGGCGCTTAAATTCTTAAAACGGAAAGTGAATTATAAAATCACGTTCCGTCCTAAGTTTCAACTCTATAGTTGAACTTAGCGTAAAGAATGATGTATATTATAATACATTACCTACGTTTACTTACGTCTGATTATTTATCTTTATTTATCAGCGAAGTGAAAAAGGCCACAAGGTACACATCCGTATTTGGTTTTCAATTACCTTATTTATTCATTAATAAACTTGAAATTAAAAGAAAGAAAAATGTAAAATATATTTATTATGCCTTCTTTAGTGGGCATATCTTTTCGTATACTTATACTAAAAACAATTTCGTTCTTTAAATTATTTCTATTTTAGGAGCAGGTTGCAGCACGGCTGCCACCCTGCTCGCTTGTGTGATGCAGTTTTCCTGATGGGAATTTTCTTATTAAACTCTCCTTGTGCTCGACCCAGTCGAAATCTGAAAGACATTACATGAGTAAGGAAAACATGTGGGGATAAAATTAAGTAGAAATTTTATTCCTTACATCTCCTCCTCACTTTGGGGGGTATGGCGCGACGCTGATGACTCCATTGCGGTTAATGGATATGCGGTAGACGCAGTTTGCGATGGTGCTGATAAAACGCATACGCTTGCCGCGTTGCACGGCGGTCGCCTATGGCCGTCCGGATCTGCTTCTCGGTAAGGAGCGGTGCTACTTCGGGAGGTGTGATGTCTATTACCTCTGGTGGCGGCGGAGTTTCAGGCGCCTGACGCTTTCGCTGACGGCTGGGCGTGATCGGTGACCATGGTGCGTTGATCGGTTCTGGTGACCTTTCCCGATTTTTCGATTGATGCTCACCTAATGGTGTTCTGTGATAGTTGTCTAATTGTAGCGAGACAGGGCTACTTGGCTCTGGTGTTGCTGCCTTCGAGGCAATGGGCGATAGGTGAGCGTCGTCGCCTTCAATGCTGTATTCGCGGCCGATGCTAGCTGCGGGCTGCTGTGCGGTTTCAGTTGGCGCTTCGACGTTTGCGTCGGCAGAATGTTGGTTCGACTTTGCGCTGCCAGCAGCGCTGGCCTTGGCGCTGTCGCTGCTGCTTTCGCTGCTACTGCTGCTGCTACCGCTGCTGCTACCGCTGCTGCCGCTGGAGGTGCTGCTGCTGCGGCTGCTCGACGTGCTGTTGTCAGATGAGCTGCTGTATGCATCACTATCAGACGCGCTGTCACGCTTTAGCCGGCGTGGGACACTTTGCGGCTTCCTAACCTTTACGTTCGCTCTGACGGTCGGCTCCTGGTTCTCTTTCTGCCCGTACTCGATGGGTGGTGGCGAGTATAGTCGAGGTAGTATGTCGCGTACTCCTGTGGCTGCTTGGTTTTGTATTAGTTGTGCCACTTCAGTGCGCTTATAGGAAGCTTGCTCGGTCGTGAACCAATTCCGGGTATTTACCTGTCGCAAATCCCTCATTGGGTCTTGCAAAAATGTTTCCACAAGGTGCAACATAAACGCACCGCAGTCGCTATAATTGGTTTGCTGAGGCACTGCGATTTCATAATGAGGCATAACATCCTGTTCCCAAGCTACGCAGTTATCGTCGGAGTAAGCCGCTTGCCATTCATCCTGCAAATACCTCCTTATTATTGGTGCAACGTGCGAACGTGAGGTGTTGGCGTAGGAGTCCAGAATCCAAATATGACCTTGCTGCTGTGTCTGGCTCGGCTTACGCTTGAGACAAGCGATGGCGACGTACCAATAGTATTGCTCGTTTATCGGGAACACGATGCATTGTTTGTGGGCCAACGTTATCTTGCGTGTCCATCTTGCAACGCACTGCCTATGCTCTTGTGCTGTCGTGTTCACCAACGGTCTGGCGAAGAGGGTAAAGAATTGGGTACTAAAGATGTGGTTGTCCCTTTTCACTTGTAGGCCTTGTTGGTCGTATAGCCACTTTAGAAAAAATCTACGATGATATCGTTCAAGAACAGTCCCACTTCCAGGAACATATAATCGTAGACTCGTACGGTGATTCCGCCTGGTCCGCTGGGGTAGGTGGTGATGGCTAACTCCGGCGCTGTAATAGCAAGATGTCGTTCTCGAGTTTGGGCGAGTGGTGCTGCTTGCATGATTGTCGCTGCGGTGGAGCAGCAGGGTTCCACTTCCTGTTGGGCAGACCTGTTTCCGTGAACTGGTGATGTATATGGCTCGACCCGGCGTAAATCCTCGCTTGATCGTGTTGAACCCTTGGCGTGTAACATTTTCAACGTTATTGTCAACGAATGGTAATCTTTATTTGACTTCTATCGATTTTGAATTATCGCGTACTGTTATTGCGTGCTATTTATCCACTAAGAAGTTAACGACGATAGTTCAAATTTATTAGGGTTGCCATATCCACACAAATTTTAAATGTATTTTGTGCTACCATTATAAAAGGTAGTTTGCACTAACCTTATATGTCGTCAGACCACATCCTTCGTGCATCAGATCAATGTCCTCAAATGATGTTATTGACGTTCGACTGTGGGGAGGGAGTTTAAATAAGATCTTTTCAATTTGTTTATTATAATTATTTGTGCTGCAAACTGCACAGAACTCGTTATTATGGTTTTAACTAACGAAAAGAGTATGATTGAAACGCAAAACTTCTACAGAAGCGTGTGGTGGGTTTTCAACTATCTTTATTTTGTGACAGTATATGTATCTACAAAGTATGAAAGATGATTTGTTGATTCCTTTACCTTACTACTGTGGACAGTCCTTGTTGCGAGTCCTTTTCGAAATCAACTTTGTCACGTACATATTTGCGTGATGCTGATTTTAAGCTGGCATTTGGCGATGAGTATTTTCGGCGGCCGGCTGTGTTAGTTGTCGTGGGGTACTTCTCTCTCGGCGGGAATTTTTCAAGCGTCCGATGGTTTCTCCTCTTGACACTGTATGCAGTTGTTAACCACGGTTGCTGCCGCGGTATATGCAGTTGTTAACCACGGTTGCTGCCGCGAAATATGCAGTTGTTAACCACGGTTGCTGCCGCGTAATATGCAGTTGTTAACCATGGTTGCTGCCGCGTACTCGCAGTCTTTTTACGTGGTTGCTGCCACCTTCGCGCAGTCTTTTTACGTGGTTGCTGCCACCTTCGCGCAGTGTTTTTACGTGGTTGCTGCCACCTTCGCGCAGTCTTTTTACGTGGTTGCTGCCACCTCCTGCAGTCTTTTTACGTGGATGCTGCCACCATCGCGCAGTCTTTTTACGTGGTTGCTGCCACCTCCTGCAGTCTTTTTACGTGGTTGCTGCCACCTTCGCGCAGTCTTTTTACGTGGTTGCTGCCACCTTCGCGCAGACTTTTTACGTGGTTGCTGCCACCTATAAAAAATGAAAATTTATTAGTTATGTGGGTATGTCTGGATTGCCATAGAACTTCTTCAGTTCACTTACGTGGGCGTTGCGGACTCGAGTTTCACCTGGTTTGCGCAGTTTTATGATGACCGGCGAGATGTAACCAATTACTATGTACGGACCTTCAAATTTTGGAGCCAATTTTGCAGCGAAACTGTTGATCGCGCTGGACAAAGGGTGTTGTCTGACCAATACTTTATCGCCTACATCGGGTTTCCAGTCGCGTCTTCGCAAATTGTAGTGATGGGCTTGATCGCGCGTAGCTTGACTAAGTTTATGACGTACTAGCTGGAAAATCTCTTTTAGTTGAGTGGCTCGTACTGATGGCGCTTGTACTTCTGGTCCTGTACCTGTCGTGCATTCATCTTATAGGGCTCCTGGGAGTCTAGGCTCGCGGCCCTGTACCAAGAAGGCAGGACTGTATCCGGTGACATCTGACTTACTGCTATTAATAGCGAGTAACAGCTCTGGTAGATGTTCATCCCAGGTTTTATGTTGTGTTTCGCATAATTGGGCAATCATCGTCTTCAGGGTTCGGTTGGCTCTTTCCGTCGGGTTTTCCTGCGGTGTATATGGAGCGGTGAACTGCTGCTTGATTCCCATTTCTTGCATAAATTTTTTAAAAGCTCGGCTGGTGAACTGAGTTCCGTTGTCAGATATGAAAACTTTCGGGGTGCCAAATCGTGCTAGGATGCGCTCATGAAAACTCTTCTTTAGGCCATCACTGGTAGCCTTACGCAGGGGTACTACTTCGGTCCACTTACTGAATTTGTCGTAAAGGACCAGTATGGTCGTGTTCCCGTGCTTTGACCGTGGTAGGGGCCCTACGAAGTCAGCACAGACGATAGCCCAGGGCTCATCGGCGATGCGTGATAGCATTTTTCCTGCTGGAGCCTGTTGGCTTACTTTAAACCGTTGGCACACTTCACATCGGCGCACGTATCGACTAACGTCTCGGAAGAGCCCAGGCCAATAGTATCTGCTGGTTATACGGCTGATGGTTTTCCGCACCCCTAGGTGTCCGGCGCTGGGTTGGTCATGATTCTCTTTCATGAACCGTTGTCTTAGTTGGGTAGGAACGCACAACTTCCATGGGGCGGCCTCTTCGTCACCGATCTGGTTCGGCATATGTCGGTACAATTGACCATCCGTTTCGATGTAATCGGAGAATTTTTCAGGGTCTTCCCGTACCTCCGCTCGGCGTTTCGCTAGCCAACGGCAAGGTGGTACTGTGTCGTCTGGGTTGGTGGTTTGACGAAGGTCCTCCAATGGGCGTCGGGATAAGGCGTCGGCCACTACGTTCAGCTTACCTCTCCTGTACTGGACTTCAAAGTTAAACTGTTGTAATTCCAGTGCCCATCTCGCTATGCGTCCTGATGGGCTTTCAATGGAGTTCAGCCATTTTAACGATAAGTGGTCTGTTATCACCACGAACCGATACCCTTCGAGGTAGCATCGCATTTTGCGAATGCCCCAAACATTCTTTTTCGGTCGGGCTGTAATTCTTCTCGGCTGGTGTTAAGTGTCGGCTGGCATAAGCGATCACGCGTTCGGTTCCATCGAAATCTTGTGTCAAGACTGCTCCCAGGCCGTAGTCGCTTGCATCCGTTTGCATAGTGAAGGTCTTATTGAAGTCGGGACACGCCAGCACCGGTGCTACGGTGAGCTTTTCTTTCAAGTTTTCAAACGCTGCTTGTTGTTCAGGACTGTGTTAGTTGTCGTGGGGTACTTCTCTCTCGGCGGGAATTTTTCAAGCGTCCGATGGTTTCTCCTCTTGACACTGTATGCAGTAGTTAACCACGGTTGCTGCCGCGGTATATGCAGTTGTTAACCACGGTTGCTGCCGCGAAATATGCAGTTGTTAACCACGGTTGCTGCCGCGTAATATGCAGTTGTTAACCATGGTTGCTGCCGCGTAATATGCAGTTGTTAACCATGGTTGCTGCCGCGTACTCGCAGTCTTTTTACGTGGTTGCTGCCACCTTCGCGCAGTCTTTTTACGTGGTTGCTGCCACCTTCGCGCAGTCTTTTTACGTGGTTGCTGCCACCTCCTGCAGTCTTTTTACGTGGATGCTGCCACCATCGCGCAGTCTTTTTACGTGGTTTCTGCCACCTCCTGCAGTCTCTTTACGTGGTTGCTGCCACCATCGCGCAGTCTTTTTACGTGGTTGCTGCCACCTTCGCGCAGTCTTTTTACGTGGTTGCTGCCACCTTCGCGCAGACTTTTTACGTGGTTGCTGCCACCTATAAAAAATGAAAATTTATTAGTTATGTGGGTATGTCTGGATTGCCATAGAACTTCTTCAGTTCACTTACGTGGGCGTTGCGGACTCGAGTTTCACCTGGTTTGCGCAGTTTTATGATGACCGGCGAGATGTAACCAATTACTATTTTTTTTTTTTTTTTTAAATATATCATGCAATAACAATAGAGTTCAGCTACTACAGCTTTTTCGCACTTTCTCCGCATTAGATCATCTTAAGAACCAGCCCAAATATCATTAAAACATCTCAATAAGGCCATTCACAGTTCGAATACGCTGGTATGCCATTTGTTCGATCTGCTATTTGTTCGCCAATTTACGAAAACGTATTTTGCTTCGTTGTTGTTTTGCATACAAATGCAAATACGCAGGCACGCGTAAATAAAAGCAGCCCTTGGACGTGCTCTTTGTACCTCGTATTTTTATGCTCTGTCTACAGCCGCATAATCACATACATCACAGGGTTGCACAATCTTTTTATACGACAGTCACATGGCGAGGTGCTCACAGTTTGAACAATAACAAATGCTATAAATATGATTTGTTAAAAGTACGCTCAAACCGTGAATAGCCTTAATGATACTGATAAGAGTGGTCCAAAACAATCCAAAGTGAGAAAAATTTACCCACCATAATATGGGTTGGGCTCAGGGACAACACAAGACATAACAACTAACCATGCGTTTACATAGATCTAATCATACATTAGTTTTCAATCTACTTTTGAGTTGACCTTTCGATAAGTTAACATCAAAAAAGCTACAGTTGTTAACAAAGGTACTCATGCGATGTAAAGGAGCAGTAGCCATATAATTTGTTCTACTAAAAGGTAAGTAAATTAAATTGTTAGCATTTCTACTGCTTCTACGGTTAGTGTTAAAATTTATAAGAGTTAGGAGTTCTGGTGAATCGAATACACCAGTTATGAGTTGGTGTAAAACGGTTGGCTACTATGTACGGACCTTCAAATTTTGGAGCCAATTTTGCAGCGAAACTGTTGATCGCGCTGGACAAAGGGTGTTGTCTGACCAATACTTTATCGCCTACATCGGGTTTCCAGTCGCGTCGTCGCAAATTGTAGTGATGGGCTTGATCGCGCGTAGCTTGACTAAGTTTATGACGTACTAGCTGGAAAATCTCTTTTAGTTGAGTGGCTCGTACTGATGGCGCTTGTACTTCTCGTCCTGTACCTGTCGTGCATTCATCTTATAGGGCTCCTGGGAGTCTAGGCTCGCGGCCCTGTACCAAGAAGGCAGGACTGTATCCGGTGACATCTGACTTACTGCTATTAATAGCGAGTGACAGCTCTGGTAGATGTTCATCCCAGGTTTTATGTTGTGTTTCGCATAATTGGGCAATCATCGTCTTCAGGGTTCGGTTGGCTCTTTCCGTCGGGTTTTCCTGCGGTGTATATGGAGCGGTGAACTGCTGCTTGATTCCCATTTCTTGCATAAATTTTTTAAAAGCTCGGCTGGTGAACTGAGTTCCGTTGTCAGATATGAAAACTTTCGGGGTGCCAAATCGTGCTAGGATGCGCTCATGAAAACTCTTCTTTAGGCCATCACTGGTAGCCTTACGCAGGGGTACTACTTCGGTCCACTTACTGAATTTGTCGTAAAGGACCAGTATGGTCGTGTTCCCGTGCTTTGACCGTGGTAGGGGCCCTACGAAGTCAGCACAGACGATAGCCCAGGGCTCATCGGCGATGCGTGATAGCATTTTTCCTGCTGGAGCCTGTTGGCTTACTTTAAACCGTTGGCACACTTCACATCGGCGCACGTATCGACTAACGTCTCGGAAGAGCCCAGGCCAATAGTATCTGCTGGTTATACGGCTGATGGTTTTCCGCACCCCTAGGTGTCCGGCGCTGGGTTGGTCATGATTCTCTTTCATGAACCGTTGTCTTAGTTGGGTAGGAACGCACAACTTCCATGGGGCGGCCTCTTCGTCACCGATCTGGTTCGGCATATGTCGGTACAATTGACCATCCGTTTCGATGTAATCGGAGAATTTTTCAGGGTCTTCCCGTACCTCCGCTCGGCGTTTCGCTAGCCAACGGCAAGGTGGCACTGTGTCGTCTGGGTTGGTGGTTTGACGAAGGTCCTCCAATGGGCGTCGGGATAAGGCGTCGGCCACTACGTTCAGCTTACCTCTCCTGTACTGGACTTCAAAGTTAAACTGTTGTAATTCCAGTGCCCATCTCGCTATGCGTCCTGATGGGCTTTCAATGGAGTTCAGCCATTTTAACGATAAGTGGTCTGTTATCACCACGAACCGATACCCTTCGAGGTAGCATCGCATTTTGCGAATGCCCCAAACATTCTTTTTCGGTCGGGCTGTAATTCTTCTCGGCTGGTGTTAAGTGTCGGCTGGCATAAGCGATCACGCGTTCGGTTCCATCGAAATCTTGTGTCAAGACTGCTCCCAGGCCGTAGTCGCTTGCATCCGTTTGCATAGTGAAGGTCTTATTGAAGTCGGGACACGCCAGCACCGGTGCTACGGTGAGCTTTTCTTTCAAGTTTTCAAACGCTGCTTGTTGTTCAGGACTGTGTTAGTTGTCGTGGGGTACTTCTCTCTCGGCGGGAATTTTTCAAGCGTCCGATGGTTTCTCCTCTTGACACTGTATGCAGTAGTTAACCACGGTTGCTGCCGCGGTATATGCAGTTGTTAACCACGGTTGCTGCCGCGAAATATGCAGTTGTTAACCACGGTTGCTGCCGCGTAATATGCAGTTGTTAACCATGGTTGCTGCCGCGTAATATGCAGTTGTTAACCATGGTTGCTGCCGCGTACTCGCAGTCTTTTTACGTGGTTGCTGCCACCTTCGCGCAGTCTTTTTACGTGGTTGCTGCCACCTTCGCGCAGTCTTTTTACGTGGTTGCTGCCACCTCCTGCAGTCTTTTTACGTGGATGCTGCCACCATCGCGCAGTCTTTTTACGTGGTTGCTGCCACCTCCTGCAGTCTCTTTACGTGGTTGCTGCCACCATCGCGCAGTCTTTTTACGTGGTTGCTGCCACCTTCGCGCAGTCTTTTTACGTGGTTGCTGCCACCTTCGCGCAGACTTTTTACGTGGTTGCTGCCACCTATAAAAAATGAAAATTTATTAGTTATGTGGGTATGTCTGGATTGCCATAGAACTTCTTCAGTTCACTTACGTGGGCGTTGCGGACTCGAGTTTCACCTGGTTTGCGCAGTTTTATGATGACCGGCGAGATGTAACCAATTACTATGTACGGACCTTCAAATTTTGGAGCCAATTTTGCAGCGAAACTGTTGATCGCGCTGGACAAAGGGTGTTGTCTGACCAATACTTTATCGCCTACATCGGGTTTCCAGTCGCGTCGTCGCAAATTGTAGTGATGGGCTTGATCGCGCGTAGCTTGACTAAGTTTATGACGTACTAGCTGGAAAATCTCTTTTAGTTGAGTGGCTCGTACTGATGGCGCTTGTACTTCTCGTCCTGTACCTGTCGTGCATTCATCTTATAGGGCTCCTGGGAGTCTAGGCTCGCGGCCCTGTACCAAGAAGGCAGGACTGTATCCGGTGACATCTGACTTACTGCTATTAATAGCGAGTGACAGCTCTGGTAGATGTTCATCCCAGGTTTTATGTTGTGTTTCGCATAATTGGGCAATCATCGTCTTCAGGGTTCGGTTGGCTCTTTCCGTCGGGTTTTCCTGCGGTGTATATGGAGCGGTGAACTGCTGCTTGATTCCCATTTCTTGCATAAATTTTTTAAAAGCTCGGCTGGTGAACTGAGTTCCGTTGTCAGATATGAAAACTTTCGGGGTGCCAAATCGTGCTAGGATGCGCTCATGAAAACTCTTCTTTAGGCCATCACTGGTAGCCTTACGCAGGGGTACTACTTCGGTCCACTTACTGAATTTGTCGTAAAGGACCAGTATGGTCGTGTTCCCGGGCTTTGACCGTGGTAGGGACCCTACGAAGTCAGCACAGACGATAGCCCAGGGCTCATCGGCGATGCGTGATAGCATTTTTCCTGCTGGAGCCTGTTGGCTTACTTTAAACCGTTGGCACACTTCACATCGGCGCACGTATCGACTAACGTCTCGGAAGAGCCCAGGCCAATAGTATCTGCTGGTTATACGGCTGATGGTTTTCCGCACCCCTAGGTGTCCGGCGCTGGGTTGGTCATGATTCTCTTTCATGAACCGTTGTCTTAGTTGGGTAGGAACGCACAACTTCCATGGGGCGGCCTCTTCGTCACCGATCTGGTTCGGCATATGTCGGTACAATTGACCATCCGTTTCGATGTAATCGGAGAATTTTTCAGGGTCTTCCCGTACCTCCGCTCGGCGTTTCGCTAGCCAACGGCAAGGTGGCACTGTGTCGTCTGGGTTGGTGGTTTGACGAAGGTCCTCCAATGGGCGTCGGGATAAGGCGTCGGCCACTACGTTCAGCTTACCTCTCCTGTACTGGACTTCAAAGTTAAACTGTTGTAATTCCAGTGCCCATCTCGCTATGCGTCCTGATGGGCTTTCAATGGAGTTCAGCCATTTTAACGATAAGTGGTCTGTTATCACCACGAACCGATACCCTTCGAGGTAGCATCGCATTTTGCGAATGCCCCAAACATTCTTTTTCGGTCGGGCTGTAATTCTTCTCGGCTGGTGTTAAGTGTCGGCTGGCATAAGCGATCACGCGTTCGGTTCCATCGAAATCTTGTGTCAAGACTGCTCCCAGGCCGTAGTCGCTTGCATCCGTTTGCATAGTGAAGGTCTTATTGAAGTCGGGACACGCCAGCACCGGTGCTACGGTGAGCTTTTCTTTCAAGTTTTCAAACGCTGCTTGTTGTTCAGGACCCCATCGCCAATGCTTTCCCTTTTTAACAGTAATGTCATTGGATGAGTGATTGTGGCGAAATCTGGGACAAATCGTCAGTACCAGGAGGCTACGCCTAGAAAACTTCTCAGCTCCTTCAGGCTGGTGGGTGGACATGTCCTAGATATTTGGTTTCGGCTCTGAAAAATTCGCACTTGTCTATGTTGAGTCTCAAATTGGCCTCACGCAGCCTACGGAAAACCTCCTTTAAGTTCTTAAGATGCTCTTCTCGGGTACTGCCTGTGACAATGATGTCATCTAGATAAGCAAAGGCGAACGGGTCGAGCTCTGGGCCAATCACTTTGTCCAATGCCCTCTGGAACGTGGCTGGCGCTGAGTGGAGTCCGAAAGGCATTACGCGCCATTGGAAGAGGCCACGTCCGGGAACAGTGAATGCCGTGAATTTCTTACTGGTGGGGTCCATTGGTATTTGCCAGTAGCCGTTTTTTAAGTCCAGGCTGCTGATGAACCGTGCGTTGCGTAGGCGATCTAGGATATGATAAATTCTTGGTAGTGGATAGGCGTCGGGCACTGACTTAGCGTTGAGTTGTCGGTAATCGACGCAGAGCCTCCAGGTGCCCGTCTTCTTTTTCTGTGGGCTGTGGGAGGGCTCAATGCATCCTTTCGCTAAGAGCTCGTCGACTTCTTGGTTGATGATTTCCTGCATCGCGGGGTTGCGAGGGAAATAACTCTGCTTTAACGGGCGGTCATCCAGCATGACGATTTTGTGGGGGGTCACCTTGGCTGGACCTTGCAATTTTTCGAATTTCTTAAGTTCATCTTGTAGAAATTTATCTTTTGGTGACATCTCTATTTCTGTGTCTTCAGTTACCGTGGTGCAAGCCGGTTCGGGGTATCCATTTGTACCGTTAGCCCGCAGGGTAAGAGTCTGCCCACCACAGCTAAATTTGGCATTGACTCTCACTAGGAAATCCATGCCCAGCAATAGATCGTCGGCTATACTGGGTAGAATTAACAGTTGTAACTCGCAGGACTGCGATCCCAATGTGATGTTCACCATCAGGCTCTCGGTCACTGGTTTCACCGACCCGTCTGCGAGCCGTACATTTGTTGAAACGGTCCTTCGGTTGCAGGGAGTTCTAAGTTTTGCTCCCTCTTGAGTGTATGGTCCGACTTGTACGCGTGCAAATATGTGCCGCTCGTCGAACTGTTTGTTGCTTATTTGTAATGTCTAGTTTCTCTTGATGCTCTCTCCCAAGTTCTCCAAAGTTTTCCTCAGGATACAGGGTCGGGATGTTTCGGCGCGGTGTGGCCCGGATGGCATTTCGAGGTACCTCATTCCTCAGCCGTTGCGGCCTCTTCTCGCTACGGATCATTTCGAATTCTTCGGCCATAGCTAACAATTCGTCGAAGGTAGTAAAGTCCCGTCGCCTGATATATAGCCGATAATCAGTATGGCAATTTCGAAATACGCGCTCTAACTTTTGCGTGGTCGTGTAGTTGGCGTGACGCATGAGTTCTAGAAGATCCAGGCTATAGTCCTTGAATCGTTCGTGAACTCTCTGAGTTCGACCTCGGATTTGATCCTCCAGACGCTCGGGAAAACGGGCCGGCAAAAAATATTTTAACAATTTTTCTTTAAATTCATCCCAGGAATCCTGTGGGGTTCGATTATTCCGCCACCAAACTAAGGCATTTTCGGTTAGCAACTCCGGTATAGCTTTTGGTAAGCGCTCCTGGTCTAATCCGTAGGCATCCGTTAGCTCTTCGACGCGTTCGACAAATCCCATCGGATCTCGGTTACCATCGAAATGTACTGACCACCGTCGGACCTGGTCGATGATGCCTCCATAGGTCAGCTCTCGGTGCCGGCTTTTATTGTTAGTTGGCCCTGTTAGCGGGGCGGTCGATCGGTCCACCAAAGTGGGATCAGCCTTGGGTTGTTTTGTTTCGGTATGTAGCATCTGCATATTATCTTCAGATTGGGTGGAGACATCGCTCGGGTGGATAGTTGGCGGAGGTCGTGGTGATGTAGGTCGCATTTCTCCATATTTCGCCTCTAATTCTGCTAAGCGCTTTTGTAGTAATGGGTCATCTTCCATTTCTGCTATTATGGCTGCAAATTCTCTTCGCAGGTCTTCGACGGTGCCCTCCGCTGGATATGAGAACTCTTCGGCATACAGGAGCAGGTCGTCTTTGCGTAATGAATATATCCAGGATGTCTTCACCATTGGGGTTGGTGGTTTTGTTTTAGTCGTGTGCTTCTTTAAACCTCTCAGTGTTCGAAGTGAATGTAAGGAATGGTTATTCTAATCAACCAGTCTCTGCCCACATGCGTTTCTAACGTTGAGAGAGAAATTTTAAAATCTGTCTACTTGCCTGATTGTCTAGAATCGAAGCAAGAAAAATCAAAGTGAAAGTAAATTTTTTATATTGTTACAAGCAGGTGTTACCGCATTCACTAATGGCGGTTACGTTCACAAAGCTGAGTAAAACCTCTTATGTTAAATCTTTATTAATATAAACCAAATTTATGGCTCTTCAATTCAATGACCCACCGCTTAGTTTCAAAATATGTAATTGTTTCAATTTATTTTGAGATTGTAGTGCGATGGCAATTCACTTTGAGAGCCACTTCTGAATAACCACTTTTACTCAGCTTATGAAAGAAAAAATCAAAAGTCAAAGAGGAAAATTTTATTATTGTTTCCTTATGTTATGCACTACTCCTATGTTAGGAGTCAAACGCCAAATCTTTCAGGCGTGTACGACAGCTCTTAGCTACCCTTCAGCTATCGGCTACCTCGAGCACCAGTGACGTTCCCAATTTTGGTGATCGTGGTTCCTTTTAACCACTTTGGATCACTGAAACGTTCTTGACCAGTGGTCTAAGTTCGCGGGATGGTTCCTTTAACCACTCGTATTCTCACTACTAGAACGTACTAGGAGTGGCTTATTTTATCTTCGAACCTTATCGGCGCTTTAATTTCCGACATAAAAAAAATAGAAATAGTTTAACCGTAAATTTCTGATTCCTATTAGCTTTATATTATCTTCCCTTTAATCGCATTCAACCACTCTAGTGGGCTAATATGGCTCTATGAGAAATTTTTGTGAAATATTATCATTAAATCTTTATGGTATATATGAACTGAGGAATCTGGGTATGACTTGGGCGTAGTCCACTTGGCTGCTTATGATCGTCATAAGTCACGTTGGCCAAAGGACAAGAAAAAAAATTAAATTTAAACACCGAAATTTCTACCTCCGTCACGGATTCAAATTTCAGTTTACTACCTATTGCTATGGCTGCGATTTACTTGCAGCAGCAATTTTCTTGATGTAATTAAATTGAAGTGCACCTACTCTAGTGTAACCTAGATCATTACTTCAACTAACCAAGTTTTAATTTGGTTACCCGACTGAATTTGATTTGGGGTCCCTGCTCGGGCGCCATTGTAACGACCTAAAATCTCCGGCCGAGGATGCGCTCGCCGGATGCCAAGGTTCGTTGCAAGAATTTATAATTTCTCTTTTCGGACTTCAAATCAAACTCAAACGGTCTCTGAATGAAATGATCCTTTATTTACAAAAGAGAAATACACTTAAATCTAATGACAATGATTAACCTAAAACTAATTATGTTTGTATCTTAATAAATGTTTAATTTAACACTTGGACTGAAAATACTATTCAGTATGTTTTGAATGATTGTATTTTTATTACATTAATTGCCCTATTTCCGTGGGTATTCAGGCTGGGAGTTTATGGTAAAACATAGACGCTCGTGATTTAAAATTAGATGTTCTACTTTTAGTTATTTAATATGGGAGTAAATGTGTTCGCCCAGGTCCAATCGTCTGACCCCCTAACTACCAGCTGAGCTGAGCTACACCAGGTGATGGACAGACTTCGAGTGTCGTCATGCCGCCTTTAGCTCGACTTCTGTTCAAGGTAGGAATGGGAAATCTAAGGTAGTGAGCGAGACCCGAGTGTCGTCATGCCGCCTTTAGCTCGTATCCTACTCAAAGATGGATGGAAAATGCTAATGTGAGTGAGCGAAGCTCGAGTGTCGTCATGCCGCCTTTAGCTCGGCTTCTGCCCCAGGTATGGGTAGGAAAGTCTACTATGAGCGAGTGAAGTTCGAGTGTCGTTATGCCGCCTTTAGCTCGACTTCTGCTCAAGATATGGAGAGGGAAAACTACCTAGCGTGTATGAGAAGTACTAAACTTAAGTATTGAAAATGTTAACTGACACTACTAACACCAGCTGTATTTCGTTGTGCACATGAATGGGCGAGGTACGAGTGTCGTCATGCCGCCTTTAGCTCGACCTCTGCTCAGAAATGTGGTTAGCAACGATGACACAACTTTACCTGATTCTCTTCAAAATTCCCCTTTCGCCCTCGACTCTTGCAATAAACTCCTCTATATCAAAACTATAAATAACCTTTGCGTGGTTGACTGGGGTTGAAACACACTTTAATCCCGAATGCTAAATTGTATTACTATGAACGTAAGTAGGTAATTGTTACTTCACTTGTTACTTCACTTTAGATAAAATGTTTAAATTAACTATTTGTTACCGCGTTACCTTCAGAAACTCCCGGCGTCAATACTCTATTATCAACAAATAACTCTTGTGGGCAACTACTTTCCACAATTCCATACAATTCTTTTATATAATTTTGCCTAATTAATTAGGTGTTTATGAAAAGGACCTCAGGAAAAACAATTTCTAAACTTAAAGATATAATTGGAAAGGGTGTCAATTGACACAGTGGGTCCGTTACGCATTTCAAACGGATATAGATACATTTCAACAATGCAATGCGAGTTAACAAAATTTGTAATCGCACACCCGATCGAAACCAAAGACGCTAAGACAGTCGCATCAACCCTTGTTGAGCAGCTCATACTCAGATACGGTTGTTTTAAAACACTTTTGTCTGATCGTGGGAATTCACAAATGAGCTGATGTCAAGTGTGTGCAAACTACTTGACACTCGCCAAGTGTTTAGTTCTCCCTATCATCATCAAACAATCGGAGCGCTCGAAAGAAACCACAGAGTACTTAACCAATACATGCTTTCCTTCGCAGAAGATTACGAATGGGATAAGTGGATAAATTATCATACTTTTGCGTATAATACGACACCTCATGTCGACACAGAATACTCTCCGTATGAGTTAGTTTTTGGGAAATTGCCTTCGCTACCAAGCGATGCACTCAAACAAACAAGAACAATTTATGATTTAGACAATTATGTAAATGAGCTAAGGATTAGACTAAGGACTTCTATAAACAAAGCTAGAAATTTAATAAGCACTGTAAAAGATAAGAGAAAGATAGCTCACGATAAAGATAAGAATGTTGCAACATTAAAAATAGGAGATTTAGTTTTCGTAAGGGTAGAAAATAAGAAAAAATTACAAAGCCCTTATGAGGGACCTTTTAAGATTGTTGATAGAAAAGGAGTCAACTCGGTCATTGAAATTAACGGCAAGACAAAAGAACTCCATAACAATTTATTAAAGAAATATACAAAAGTTATTTAATAAGCCAAACATGTAATGTAAATAATACAACTACAAATACAAAAATTTAAGTCTTTCATAATTCATATTTTTACAAAACCTAATAATTACACATATAAAAGACAAACAAAAATGTTTTTTTTGACAAACTCACTTTAACTTAGAATACTATAACATAATGTAATATATATATATATATATAAATATATAAGAAAATACATATTTTAAGCTATATACATGTAGAATATTCTTAAATTCCTCCACTCTTTAAAAATCATTTCAAAAAATAATTTTTCGCTTAAGGGTATGGGTGTAGTGTCATAGCACAGCCAGCTATCGGTACGCTACACATTATGTGGGGAGTGAAAACTTCTCAAGCGTCAAATGGGCGTTTGACAGCTAGTGGTAGCGGAGGTCGGCGAACCAACATTGATAAAAATGTCACTGACATAACGCAACCTCAATTTTGACAGCCAAGTCGACAGTTGTTTCCCTGCTCAGGCTTGAATTTGAATTCAAAATTCAGCTCAGCAGAGGAAACACTACGACATATCAACCGGAAGAGTTTTTCTCATCGGCTCACCCGGTAGAACCCGTTGTGTTGTGCCCTCGGCTGGTCTAGAATTTGAATTCGAATTCAAACCTGAGCTGGGATTTCAACCCGGAAGCCAATAATTATAAATGATGTTTTTTTTTCTTCTTTCCTTTTCTTTTTGTTTGCAAAATAATTAGCCACGACGTGTCTGACATGGTTAATTAGGGCCTACAGTTTCGTTCAATTTGCCATCTGTCATGTCGGTTTGTTTGCAAGCATCGAAAAACAAGGGTCAAACCCCGCGTCCGACAGTTTGTGCAAACATCGTTTGCACCAACTTTCGGTGTAAGCGGTCATTAAAACAGGTCGTATAACATAGCCGGTCGTACTGTCCGATTTGCTTATGTAAACGACCATACAAATGGTGACGGCCGTCAACGAAAAGAACGATGGCTGGCGAACTTCCGGCCTTTGTTCTTTTTCGTTGATGGCTACCCAGCCAAGTAGGGCGTAATCGTGAGGTAAGAAAACTAATCCTTTTAATTAGGCACCCATCTTAATGTGATTCGTTTAGCCACTTTATCAGCTAAGGACACCACAGCCACGGGAGACTGTGGACAGTCTCTAACAAAAAAAAAAAATCGTAGGAGCACGTCTACGGCCAGTGCAAACACTATCAAATTGCACCAGCACGTCTACGGCCAGTGCAAACACTGTCTAAATTGCACCAGCACGTCTACGGCCAGTGCAAACACTATCAAATTGCACCAGCACGTCTACGGCCAGTGCAAACACTGTCTAAATTGCACCAGCACGTCTACGGCCAGTGCAAACACTACCAAATTGCACCAGCACGTCTACGGCCAGTGCAAACACTGTCTAAATTGCACCAGCACGTCTACGGCCAGTGCAAACACTATCAAATTGCACCAGCACGTCTACGGCTAGTGCAAACACTGTCTAAATTGCACCAGCACGTCTACGGCCAGTGCAAACACTGTCTAAATTGCACCAGCACGTCTACGGCCAGTGCAAACACTATCTAATTGCACCAGCACGTCTTCGGCCAGTGCGACCACGACTGCATCAGCACCAGCACGTCCACGGCAAGTGCATCCACGAGTATCACCACCAACGGAGAGACTTCCCTGCTCAGCGTGGCAGTTTGGGGTATTTATATCATAGCTTCTGTTATGTCTATTTGTATTTCATATTGATATTTAAACCGTTTTTTTTTTGTTATTACTAAAACGTTACCCTTCTTGACGGCTAACGGGGAGACCTAGAGCTCCAAACTCTAAAAACCTTTGAGGAACCTCTAATAACCACTAAGCTAAAACGAATTTAAAATTAACAAGGAAAACTAAAACCTCAAACGTACAAGAAAAAAAAAAGAAAAAAAAACTGTATACAAACGGAAAATACAAAACTTAAATATGCACTTGAATAGGCTTAAAAATGTAAACTTAACATACTAACGTAAAATACCAAAACTTAAAATATGAACTTATAGTACCTTATTACCTTATATTAAGCTTGATAATCCGAACTTAATGTACTAAAGTAAAATACAAAACTTCAAATAGGAACTAGATTAAACTTAAAAATCTTACTATAGGAACTAGAATATACTAAAAAAATACAAAAAGACTTAATATGCCAACAAAAATACAACGACTTAAACTACACGCTCCAACAAAATAAAAATAAAAAAACCTTAATATGCCGTAACCAAAGATAACATCTAAATTAATCTCACCTATTACACTGACCACCAAAACTTAATTTGTCAGCAAAAATACAACGACTTAAACTACACCCTCCAACAAAATAAAAATAAAACCTTAAGATGCCGTAACCAAAGATAACATCTAAATAAATTAATCTCACCTATTACACTGACCACCAAAACTTAATTTGTCAGCAAAAATACAACGACTTAAACTACACACTCCAACAAAATAAAAATAAAAAAACCTTAATATGCCGTAACCAAAGATAACATCTAATTTAATCTCACCTATTACACTGACCACCAAAACTTAATTTGTCAGCAAAAATACAACGACTTAAACTACACCCTCCAACAAAATAAAAATAAAACCTTAATATGCCGTAACCAAAGATAACATCTAAATTAATCTCACCTAATACACTGACCACCAAAACTTAATTTGTCAACAAAAATACAACGACTTAAACTACACACTCCAACAAAATAAAAATAAAAACTTAATATGCCATAACCAAAGCTTACATCTAAATTAAACTCACTTAATACACGGACCACCAAAACTTACTATGCCAACAAAAATACAAAGACTTAACATACACACTACTACAAAATAATAATGCAAACTTGAAATACTTGAAAATTATGATAGAGTTTAATTAGAACGAAATTGAGGGTAAAATTTAATTGAACTAAAATTAAATTAAAATGAAAATTACATTTTTAAATTTAATTAAAATAAGAATTGATTTAAAATTCAATTAAGACGAAATTGAAATTAAAATTTACTTAAACTAAAAGAAAACCAAAATGAAAATTGAATTTTAAATTTAATTAAATCAAGAATTGATGTAGAATTTAATTAAAACGAGATTTAAGCTAAAATTTAATTGAACTAAAATTAAATTAAAATGAAAATTACATTTTTAAATTTAATTAAAATAAGAATTGATTTAAAATTCAATTAAAACGAAATTGAAATTAAAATTTACTTAAACTAAAAGAAAACCAAAATGAAAATTGAATTTTAAATTTAATTAAATCAAGAATTGATGTAGAATTTAATTAAAACGAGATTTAAGCTGGAATTTGATTGAGCTAAAATTAAAGTAAAATGAAAATTAAATTTTAAATTTAATTAAAACGAGATTTAAGCTGAAATTTAATTGAACTAAAATTAAAGTAAAATGAAAATTAAATTTTAAATTTAATTAATACGAGATTTAAGCTGAAATTTAATTGAACTAAAATTTAAGTAAAATGAAAATTAAATTTTAAATTTAATTAAAACGAGATTTGAAGTAAAATTTAATTAAAACGAACTTGAAATTAAAATTTACTTAAACTAAAATTAAACGAAAGTGAAAATTAAATTGGGCATTACATAAAACTTAAGTTATCAAATTAGAAATTGAAATTAGATGTATTTACAAAAAAAAAAAAAGAAGAATAATTTTAAAATAAGTTTAGGTTTGGTATTTTTGAAAGTAACCCCTGAGGGTAATAATTTAGGGCCACCCATTGTCCAGAGAATATTCTGTTAAGATACGTATGAATAAATATCTGTAAAATCACCAACATGAGTGGATATTAAATTATTTGGGAATGAAGAAAGGTAAGGTCATGTAAGGGGCTGCTGCACTTAGGTGCACGAATAGGGTTAATGAAATCAAATTTTTGTTCATTAACTGGTAGGGTGGGTGTAGACATGAGGGGAAATAGCACCTTCCTCCCTCATACTACACGGTGCGTAGAGGCTACGGCTCGGTTAAGTCGCCTCTTTTGGGTTTTGTTGTTTGGTTTTCCTCTCCCATCCGTTTCCTGTTTCCGCCCATTTGAATTAAAATTCAAATAATTTGAATTTTAATTCAAATGATCCTTTTCCGTTTCCCGCTAACGTCTGCATACAAATAACTTGTGCAGATCGCATCCCTCGACTCCCTGACGAAGCAACCCCCACGCCCATTTTCCCTGAGCTAAGCTGAAGCATAGCTAGGTATGCAGACGCTCGCTAAGTCAGGAAGTGCCTCGTCATCCGGTGGCGGATGTAACGACGCTGCGAGGTGGATGGTCGGTTGGTCACAATTAATAACAAAATATGTTTTCTTTTCTTTCATTCATTCTTTTGTCACTAAATCTTTTGTCATGAATGGCATTAGGTCATGACTACATTTCGTCATAACCAAATGTAAACAATGCGCTCACTGGCCATTAGCAGCTCAAGTGCAAGCGCAGCATAAATTTTGAATACCAAATCAATGAGGAAGTGAATGAAAAGCAAACACCAATTAAAAATTAAGTTACCAAATATTACATTTGGAACGATGTGAAAATATAATATTGGGGAGGAGTTAAGAATTTATTGTAATAATTAATATTGATATTTTTGATTTAAATATAAGTATATTTTGAAAATAAAGACAAGAATTAATTTACTCTTCAAAGAATAAATATGACTTTTAATTTTCTAAGTACGGCACATTGGCCATAAATTTTTCTAGCAGCCTTATCTATGGCAATAGTGTACTATCAAAAACAATTACAAACATATTACATGGCGATCCTGCCATTACCAAATAAATGTAGACCAAATTTATTAAATCACTTCATGAGACCAATATATTATTGAGATACACTGAAGAGCTTCTGAATAATGAATGGAGAAAATTATTAACTACTCCTACGGATCCGTCAGTTAAATCATTATTTTTTTATCTTTAATTTGTACAACAAGTCTTAAAGATATAAGACATATAATATAATTCTATGTTTTGTCTTTCTAATGTAAAATTTTCATTTGATATTAATGTTTGTTTAAATAATTCTGTATTTTTTTATAATTCTATATTTTGTCTTTCTAATTTTAAATAATTCACAAAATATTTTAATCTTATAAGTTGTTATGTATGCTATAAATGAGGCATGTAAAAGACTAAGTCTTAAATGTCAACATATTGTAACTAAATAAATACAAAAATACAAATACAAAATAAACACTTGATAGATCTCTATATGTTTCTCCATTTTCGAGACAAACAAATTCAATTGTTCCTGCATTATCTAGAGAAGCAATTGGATTATATGCAACTTCTTCCGTACGTAAGATACTATTTTGCATGGGGAGAGGTTCAAATAAATCAAGTTCGCTCTTCATGCATTCCATTTGATTCATTTTATACTTTGTTTTTTTTTTTTTTGTTATAAGTTAAACAATTGTTAATGGAAAATATCCGGCGGCGTTTTATTGCGAATTAAATATTTACACAAATTATCGAAACGTTTGATTTTAGATAAAGTTTTCGAATGTGTAATTTTTTAAATGATCCTTTTTGAAATTGTTTACTTATATTGTTAACCGGTTTATTAATTAGATTGTTAATTGCAACTTGATCTTGTTCTTCCAAAATATTTCTTAAAGACTTTCGACCAAACTCATGGATTATTGCTTTTCCAGATTCAATTACTTGGTTTTTAACAGCATTCCGAAATTAATGAAGGTTTAAGATTGCGATAAAGCCCAGAAAAAAATGAACCAACTACCCTTCCCTGTTGAATTTATCTTGGTGCTATATATAAAGTTATAATATGACTTATTCCGTTATCTGACTGATTTAAGTAATATTGCGTATAAAGCTGCTCCATGAATTGATGCTTTTAATATGAAACATTTTTTTCATTTCACTCTCATTTATAGGTTTTTTTAACATTCCGGAAATGTAATGTAAGATATATTGGGATTGCAGAAGGCTGAAAACTAATTCTTTCTCCCTTAATATCAGTTATTAGGATTGATATATCCTTAATCGATATTGTTTCAATTGCATAATATTCAACGTAAGGAAATTTAAGTACTTGTCTATTACCATTATATGATATGATCCTAAAACATCGTAGGTTGCAATCCTCAACACATCTCGGTTTGATTATAAATAAATATATCTATATAAATAAATATGACCTCTGGAACTAAAACTTCACGTACAGAAATTAATTTAATATCAATTGTTTGATTAGTTAGAAAAATTTCAGTAATTCCAACTTCCCAATCCTCTGAATTGAAGTAGGAATATTAATTATTGGGGGTTGGAATTAATTTTAAAGGTTTTTTTCGGTTTTTGAGCATTTATTTAGAAACAACGGTACAATGTATATTATTCAAAGTATTGTCCATCCTTAGCTACAACATTTTCCCATCTTTCTGGCAGCATATGGATTCCGCGCCGGAAGAACGATTCGTCTTTTGAGGCAATCCACGAATCGACCCATTTTTTGGTATCCTCGTAAGAAGTGAAGCGCTGCTCAGCGAAGCCATGCGTCATCGATCTGAATAGGTGGTAGTCGGAAGGGGCTATGTCTGGGCTATAAGGCGGGTGGGGTAGCACATCCCAATTCAGCGCCTCCAACGTTTCCTTGACGGTTCTTGCAACATGTGGCCGTGCGTTGTCATGTTGAAAAACCACTTTGTCGTGTCTTTTGGCATATTCCGGCCGTTTAACCTTTAATGCTCGGCTCAATTGCATCAATTGTTGTTGGTAGCGTTCCCCAGTGATGGTTTCGTTAGGTTTTAGCAGCTCATAGTACACGACACCCTTCTGATCTCACTAAATACACGGCATAAGCTTGGCGCCATGAATATTCGGCTTGGCCCTCGATGTTGATGCATGGCCGGGTGGTCCCCACGATTTTTTTCGCTTAGGATTATCGTAATGGATCCACTTTTCATCGCCAGTGACAATACGATGTAAAAAACTCTTCCTTTTATGCCGTTGAAGCTGTTGTTCGCACATGCAAAATCGCCGTTTAACGTCTCTCGGCTTCAACTGGTACGGCACTCAATTTCCTTGCTTTTGAATCATTCCCATGGCCTTCAAGCGTTTGCCGACCGTTGATAAGTCGACTCCCAATGATTCTGACAGTTCTTGAAGGGTTTGACACGGGTCTTCATCGAGCAAAGCCTCCAATTCCTCATCTTCAAACTGTTTCGGCTGGCCCGGACGCTCTTTGTCTTCCGTATCAAAATCACCACTTTTAAACCGACGGAACCAGTACTCACAAGTAGAAATCGATGGAGCATAGTCCCCGTAAGCCTCAGTAAGCGTGCGTTGTGCTTCAACCGCTTTTTTCTTCAAATGGAAGCACAAAAGTAAACCTTCCCGCAAATTGCGTTTTGTTGGAACGAAAGTCGACATGTTCACAGAGAAAAAAATATATGTTGTTTACACTTCAGTGGAATGACACATACTGAAAAATGAAGCTTAGACAATGTGCTTTGAAATGAATATAGTCACAGGCGTGCCCGATGCGATCTATTGATAGTTACGCCATCTCTTAGAAAACCTTTAAAACTAATTCCAACCCCCAATATATTCGTAAATGCTGATTTTACATTGCTTGTATAAACGTTCATTGAATTATTACTAAAAAGCGTTACAAAAAATTCATTTAGATTGTTCATGATGTTAATGTCGTATATTGAATAATCCGTTTATTTGTGTATATACTGCAATATTTTGTTTTATTTTATAATGTCAGCCAATCCCCGATATTATGTCCTAACTGAGTAGACTTTGACTTTTGAGACACTCGATACTTTTTTTTTTGCTAAATCTTTTCTGCTTAAATTCTTCACCAAACCAATTTTTTGGGTGGATTTTCTAAGATACTATTATTACTTAAAGTCAAATCATGAAAGCGTCTTTTTTTCTTTGTATCCCATGAATTTTATTTTCATCAATATAATCAATCCATTTTGCAATGTATATAAAAATTTTAAAAATATTATTAAGAGCACATCTATGATTAGTATTTCTATGTATGTGACAATTTGTAAAATAGAAAGGTAAGTTATTTAAACTGGTTTTTAGATCAATATTAATAATTTTAGTACTCAAAAATTTTTCAAATACTCCTTCTTTAGTTTTCCTGCTACCAAGATGGTTTCATACTTGTCAAGTGGTAATATGCTGTCTTTTACATCTAAGTAATTGATACATCCATCTATCCAATTCAAGCCATTTATATACTTTGTACAAATTTATTGTCTATATTTTGTTTCCGCATCCAACTCATCTATATTATATGGAGGCTTAAAAAAAAGTAGTTTGGTATCACAGATCCTCCACCCATGTATGCGAGCTCTTTAATAAATAGTTGTTGATTATTTCCAAATAGGTAATGAAAATCAACCACCACTGTGTTACTTCGCTTTATTTCAATCATTATTAAATGGCGGTAAAATACAAACGGATGATTCTTCTCTATCAAATTTTATTATATATTAAAGCACATAAAAACTTCCTTTAGTTTTACATAGTTTGTACGAAGAGATGGAGCAAAAAGGAGAAACAAAAATTTTGTGCAATAAAAGACCATGAAGTGGTTTTTGGACTTGAATACTATTTAAGTGCAAACTTAAAAATAAAGTGCGGATTCTCTACAACTCGTAATTTTAAACCTATTGTCTGGATTCAGCAGAATAAAAACTATATTCGATTAAACAAAGACGAATGGGCTCACCTTTTGGCATATAAAGAATATATTTAATTTAAACTGGGTCATTATAACTTCCTATCTCCTGATACAATTTCGGAGCATCCCTCATTAAATAATTTTAAAACTGTATTCACTTAAAAAAAAGGCACTGGAGACTGTACATTGCTGCTAAAACAAAGAGGACACACCACTGAATTAGATATCAACATTTGGAAAGCACTATTGAAAATTGGAATATTCATATCTACTTTTTTGTGTTGGAATACTATACTACAAAAACAAATATAAATTTTTTTTTTATCATGACCATTTTCATACCAAAATGTTTTGATCTTAAGAAAAGTGTTATTAATTTTTCAAATCAAGATGGAATATATGGAAGTGATGTAGAAATAAATTTAACTAGACTATGTTTTGAGTTTACAAGAAAAGTGCAAAAAGAAATTAAAAATAATGTAAAACTATTAAATCTATTAGAAAGAACAAAACAAAATAAAAATAAATAATTGAATAAAAATTTGTTTAATTTCTAAAAATGAGTAAAAAACAAGTAGTCGAATCCATAAACAAGCTAGAAAAAATTTTTCACGGCGTCGATTTATACAAAGAGGCTTAAATGATACTTGGCAAATAGATTTAGTTGAAATGATTCCATATCACACACTGAATATGGGATTTCGCTATCTTTTAACAGTCATTGATACATTTTTAAAGTATGCATATGTTTTTGCTGTAAGAACTAAAAGTTCTATAGACATAGTAAATGCCGTGAGTGAAATTTAAAAAAATGTATCTAAAACTCCTAACAATATACAGTCAGACCAAGGTAAGGAGTTTTTCAATAGAAAGCTTATGTTATTAATTAAGAAACATAAAATAAATCACTATCACTTTCATACATTTACGCATTTAAAAGCATCAATATGTGAAAGATTTAATAGAACATTAAAAAATAAAATGTGGAAATTTGTTAAGTATGCAAGGAAATTTTAAATGGAATTTAAAAAAGTTGGTTACAGAATATAACAACACATGGCATAGAACAATTCAAATGAAATCGAATGAACTAAACAAAAGAAATAAAAAATTTACTTTTTAAAACAGTTTATAACTTTCCTAAAATTTTTCCAAAAAATAAATTTAAAGTTGGAGTTTACGCATTACATTAAATTTTTAAAAAGCTGCGTTTTAATAGAGCCAGATGGAGAGTTTTCACTTAAGGTTCTAGAGGCGCAATTATTTATGAACCATGTAACCGTTAACCCTAGTATACTTCTTGCTCATCACCGTGTCTTACAGAATAAAAATGCATATATTTATACAGTAGAGTTGAAGTTAAGTCATTTACGCTCTATCCGGGAAATCATTCTCTATCATTAGATAATATAGTTATTGGACAATTACCAAATTTTGTAACATTTTGCATGGTTTCAAACAAGGCTTATTCTGGAGATAGAAAACTAAATCCTTTTAAGTTTCAACATTTTAATATACAGAGATTCAATCTATTAATCAATGGTGTACAAGTACCACCTCAACCGTTAGATTTTGATTATAATACTCCAGGAAAATATACAAGCTCAAGGGCATACAATATTCTATTTAAAGGAAATGGCATTAAATATTTTGATAAAGGAATGCATATCACAAAAGAACTTTTCGGTAATGGCTACTTCATTTTAGCATTTGATTTAACTGCAGATCAGTCAAATACAACAATGTGTTCTAATTTATTGAATTAAGGAACAATAAGAATTGAAGGGAGATTCTCAAAACTTTTGAATGAAGCTATTACTTTTTTAGTTTACTGCGAATATGACTCAATGTTGGAAATCGATAAAAATCGTAACATAAGAATAACATTATAAAAAAAAGAAAATATGAATACGGTACAAATAGCTAATTCTATACAGGGACATAATGCCACAAAAAACTACTTTAGAGGAGTTTCCGCATCTGATCAGCTACCGAAAACAGTTGTAAAGCCTGCTAATTTTATTGCTAATACTGATAATTCAACTCAACCAGGATCTCATTGCGTTGCATTTTATATAAATAAAAAAACAAAGGAGAATACTTTGATTCATCAGGACGATTCCCATACAAAAAAGAATTTTCAAATTTTCTAAATAAAAATTGTAAGACGTTTATATATAATAGACAACAAGTGCAAGGACATTTCTCCAATACTTCTGCATACTACTGCGTGCTATTTTCATTTTATAAATGTCAGAATAAAACGTTCATATTTCATTAACTTTTTTGATAAGAGTAACCTTAAGTTAAACGACAAGAACATTTTAAAATTGCATTACCAAAACTTTAAAAGAAATAAAAATTATATATACAGTAAGAATAATAAAAAAATTTATAAGAAAGGAAAATTATTACCATAAAGTTTTTAACTAAAACGAACATTTGTCCAGAATAATTGAAAATAAAGAATATATAAGAACATAAAATGATTTTTATTTTATTTTATTTGTATTAAAAATTATTTCATATCAGAGCCTTTTTTTTTGTACATATAAATTCAAACATAGGCATATTCATTCTATTTTTATCTTTACCCCCATAAATAAGGGATTGAATTCCACTCTCCTTAAGCTTTTTGTAAGGATTCTTAACGTGAAGAATATTACTTAATTTTTTTGGAAAAAGTACCCACAGCGGACCAGCCTGTTCACCAACTAATTATGCTGCAATTTTATCACCGTATGGTGTTTTCTTTATCTTCAATACTGTGATTAGATATTCCTCTCCTACAGTTAGATAATCCACTTTTGTATATTCTTGAGCACCAGCCATTTAGTAGCAGTCGTTAAGTTGTTGCATTAAAGACTAATGTAAAGATATTGTTATATTCATATTTAAAATAAAACAACAAAATAACATACCATATTATTACTTTTAGGGCCATTTTGTTCACAGAGAGATAAATTTATCCCCGAGTTAATTTCATGATTTTTCCAGTTTTTCATTTGTTCACAGTGAGTTAAGCTTTTAACTCTTCAGGCTGGAGATAAAAATGGTGGCGAGATAGCTTAACCCCAGAAATATTTAACTCGTGAAAATTGGTGAGTTAAGATTTTTAATTCGCTCTCATAACTCTCATTTGAATATTTTTTACTTACTTGGTGTGAAAATATTGAAAATACAGATTTTTAAACATAGGGAAACGGTATTGGGGGTTACTGATTTCGAATCTGGTGTCAAAATTTTAAAATTCAAGATGTTGGATAAGGTTGCCACCTTAATTTTTTTTATTTTTACGAATTCGGGGCTGGCGCGAATTAAAGGGTAAAAATGGGTCGCTGAATCCAAATCCGTTGTCAGAATTTCAAAATTCGAAAATTTTTCTACACATAGTGCTGCCACCTAAAAATGTTTTTTTTATTTTAAGAATTTTAAACATGAGGGAATAGTATTGGGGGTTACTGATTTCGAATCTGAACTCCAAATATTTAAATTCAAGATGGTGGATAGGGCTGCCACCTTAATTTTTTAAATTTTTACGAATTCGGGGCTGCCAAAAAAATGGTATACCAAAAATGGGTCGCTGAATCCGAATCTGTGGCTTGAATTTCAAAATGATAAAGTTTTGAAATAATAGGGTTGCCATTTTGTTCACAGAGAGATAAATTTATCCCCGAGTTAATTCCACGATTTTTCCAGTTTTTCATTTGTTCACAGTGAGTTAAGCATTTAACTCTTCAGGCTGGAGATAAAAATGGTGGCGAGATAGCTTAACCCCAGAAATATTTAACTCGTGAAAATTGGTGAGTTAAGATTTAACAGATAAAGTTTTGAAATAATAGGGTTGCCACCTAATAATACGTATTTTTTAGAATTTTAAACATAATTTAACAGTGTTAGGGAGTCACTGATTTTGAATCTGAAGTCAGAATTTTAAAATTCAAGATGGTGAATAGGTTTGCCACCTTAATTTTTTTCATTTTTCTGAATTCGGGGCTGGTGCGAACTAAAAGGTAAAAATAGGTCGCTAATAATATGTATTTTCAAAAGTAAAAGTAACCCTATTATTTCAAAATGTTATCATTTTGAAATTCTGACCACGGATTCGGATTCAGCGACCCATTTTTGGCATACCATTTTCCTGCCAGCCCCGATTTCATAAAAATACAAAAAATTAAGGTGGCAACCCTATCCACCATTTTGAATTTTAAAATTTTGACTTCAGATTCGAAATCAGTGACTCTCTAACACTTTTAAATTATGTTTAAAATTCTTAAAAATACATATTATTAGGTGGCAGCCCTATAATTTAAAAACTTTTTAATTTTGAAATGCTGACCATGTATTCGTATTTAGCGACCCATTTTTGGTGTACCATTTTTTTGCCAGCCACGAATTCATAAAAATACAAAAAATTAAGGTGGCAACCCTATACACCATCTTGAATTTTAAAATTCTGTCTTCAGATTCGAAATCAGTGACCCCTCCAATACTCTTTCCACATGTTTAAAATTCTTAAAATAAAACATTTTAGGTGGCAACACTATGTGTAGAAAAATTATCGAGTTTTGAAATTGTGACAACGGATTCGGAATCAGCGACCCAATTTTACCTAGTTTTTCTCCCAGAGTTGAATTCGCATAAATAAACAATAAATAAACACAAGAGTGGCAACTCTATCCGCCATCTTGAATTTTAAAATTCTGACACCAGATTCGAAAGAAGTAACCCCAATACTGTTTCTTCATGTTTAAAATTCTTAAAAAAATAACATTCCAATGGAAATCGATATAAACTGAGAGCGAATTTATGCTCTAAGCATAAAGCCAGGATAAAATGTGAACAAAACTGCTTTTTTATCTCCCGATTTATACGCTTGGTATAAAATTAACCTAGAGATAGTTATCCCCGAATTAAATCATATTTATGCCCTTTGTGAACAAAATGACCCTTATAGAAAAAGAAGAGTTTATCCCCGTATTATGTTACTTAGAAATCAGCAGTGTTTATCAGCAGTAGTATTTTATTTAGTAGTAGTAGTAGTATTATTTAGAAATTTTTCATTACATTCTTTATATAGTAATTTTTTTAAACAAATCTATAAAAAGAGGAAAAATTTTGGGAAAGAGAGAGTGCAACCGAGAGAAAATGTAAAAGAGAGAGAGAGAGAGTAAGCGAGACTAACAGCCCTATTCTGGCAAATTAACAAATTTTTAACCAGTATTTTGAGTATTTCTTTGTGTTTGTTGTTTTCAACACTGTTTTAATAAAATTGTCAATAACTGAAAAGCAGTTGCCAATTTTTATCAAAATTTTTTATTTTTGAGCTTCAAATTTTGTTTTGAAATAAAAAAATTACAAAAAACACATAGAAATATTTAAAATACTGGTTAAAAATTTGTTAGTTTGCCAGAATAGGGCTGTAAGAAACTATTTGAAGAAAACTAATCAAGTGTCTGCTTCATGTTGATAAAACACCCTTGTTGTTCTTACATGTATCTGATTTTTATTCATTCTATCTTTTGGACCCTAAATTTACTTAACCTTTTTCGGATGTAAGAATCATAAATTAGCTTGACCTTTTTTAAAACCTATTGTACGTATTTATCATAAATTGCCTTGAACCTTTTTAAAACACAAAGGTAAATTGATAAGTAAAAGATCCCCACTACCACATTAAATGTATAAGGAATCCATAATGCTATTGATACGTGTTGTTGTTGTTAGGATGATCATAAATTAATTTAATAAGGGTTCATTCCGATTAATGCAAAAAAAAACATGTTCTTACATGTTCAGAATTCTTCCCACCTGCCATTCCTCATAGACCACCTGTGGTGACATACACATAACATTTTTATTCTTTATTTTTTATTCTATCAATGCAAGAGAAAGATCGACCTGTTTTTGTTTGATGTTTATTTGCTTTGTGGTCTGGTAGCTAATCTCATTTTACTTTTCTAGAATAAGGGATGAAAGAAAATGTGTACATTTATTGCGCATTATAATGAAATAGATGTGAGTATGAAAAATCATTTTTCGTTTGTCTATAGAAAATAGATTTTGAGACTTTTAGATTTTGCTACATAGCTACTGCTTTTTAAAATGTGTTATTTTATATTTACAGATTGTGTTACGTTTAAATAATTTTTTGTTACATTATATTCATAGGGTGTGTTGTGTTCCTACTTCTTCTTCTAGGTTTCCTTTATGTTAAATAAAAATTCCAAGATTTGGCTCCTGCTCCATAAAAAATTCCTATAAATTTAACTTTTACGTCCGCCTGTGTGCAATACATCAAAATTCCCCACACGATCTCATCACCAATTAAAATTCCGCTACACATATTCACCACCCTTCAAAATTCACCTACACTTTTTTACGACTTGCTTTGATCCTGCTCCGTCTATCCATAATCCTGCTCCTGCTCCGTTAATCGATAATCCATCGTCTAGAACAACTATACCAATCCTGCTCCATGCTCCATGGTCCAGAGCCAGCATACAAAACCCTGCTCCTGCTCCTTGGTCCAGAACCGGCATACAAAATCTTGCACCTGCTCCTTGGTCCAGAACCGGCATACAAAATCCTGCTCCTGCTCCTGCAAGTTTGATGTGCAGTGGCGGAAGAATAATATTTTCCTTCAGTACCAGTGGTGGATGTGAAATATTGTTCTGGCCAATTATATGGTTATCTCTAGACGGCCATTTTTTACGTTCATAATGGTGTTCACGCGCGCGGCTATACCACTTGCAGAGAAAACAGCAGTGCCTTGTAAATCCGCCCTGTAAGCCTGTGAGCAGAGCAACCACTTTTAAATCAGCGCATACCCTCCAATTATGAGCTTCATAATTGCTTTTTTTAAAAGTGTTGCCATTGAAGTGTACGTCTCTTTCATCTCCACGGCATGACCGATTGGAATTGGAGTATTTTGGTTGCCACTATGAATCAAAACTGCCTTAAGACTGTTTTTGCTTTCATCAATGAACAAGCGCCATTCAGTTGGATCGTAACTCTGACCAAATCCTGTAAACAGGTCATTTACATCTATGCAGTAGCAAATTCCGCCATCCTTTTTGTAATATTTAGCGATACGATTGCCTCTATTACGGTAAATAGTTAACTTGACTCCTGGAGCGAGAAAGTTGTTTTTCTTCATTCGAGATGCATGCAGCTTTGCATCTTGTTTGCTTAATTTTTAGTCGCGTATCCAGTCACTTAGTTGAGCTTGTGATGAAAAACGCGGTTGATTCGATGGTTTGTCTGAGATGAGCTCGGTTACAATCGAGACTTTAGAGGCGGTCGATTCTTGTGAAGAGTGGCTTCGCTTCCTGTTCTCTGAGTCCGGACATTTTGGCACTGGTAGCTTGTCGGAATGTAAAACTGGTTTCGTCACTGACGGGACATTGGCGTAGGTGATAGTGCATATATGACGGCATTTAATTCCAACCAACTGAGTTAAACAAAAATAACAATCAGTTGCATGATTTGTGGGCTCTCTCCAGGACATTGGTGCACCGAATTTTTAGTTTTAGTTTTGCCCTGAAGCTATTGCTTGCAAAGTTATCCGGCAATTGGAACAAACTACCTGCGCCACCCACTTCTTGTATTGATGACGAATATCAATTTCACCCATATTATGGTGGGTAAATACCCATATTATGGTGGGTAAATTTTTCTCACTTTAGATTGTTTTGGACCACTCTTATCGATATCATTGAGATATTTTAATGTTATTTGGGCTGGTTCTTAAGATGATCTAATGCGGAGAAAGTGCGAAAAAGCTGTAGTAGCTGAACTCTATTGTTATTGCATGTAATCAAATCCAAAATAACTTCGATAAGCTGATTTAAGTGCATCTGTAATAAATCGCATCGTTTTGGTTTGAATATACAATCCGCAAACGTAGCAAAATTTGTCCGAAGTTATCTTGCACACTAAATGAGGCATTTCACTTTTATTTTTTATAAAAAAAATTAACTATAAACTGTTTTTAATTAAATATATCGTTGAAATTGAAAACTAGTGACAATTGAAATAACAGCAATTTCAAGATATATTGTGGTATTGTTGTTGTAATTATATAGTCTTTCAAAAACTTTTATTAAGGTGTTATTGTGGTGTTGAAGGCTGCATCCAAATACTATTATGCCATCGACATACAAGAATGCTTCAGAGTTTTAACTTACGTGCCAAAGTTAGCATTCTTTGAAAACTGTTTGAGGATATAGTTAATCCCAAGGGTTATCTTTTGAAATGGCCATCATTGGTCGAGAAAGCAGTCAAAGGTTTAGAAGAAATTTGTCTAGAGGGATTTTAATCCAATGATATTGTCCTAATTATTACTTTTGACTTTATTTACACTTATAAATAAAGTTTACACTTATAAATAAAGTTTATATTTTTTTATACTAATGTAAAAATTTGATTTGCAAATTCTTTTAAAATAATTTTTAATGAACAATTATCTCTAAATAAACTATTTGGTTTTCTTATTTGAAATATATTTTAAAATTTTCACTAAATATAATTAATTACCAATTTAGTTTTTTTACTACTTATTAGTAGTTATTCAACTCATATCAAAATGAATTTAGTAGTTATACAAATATAATTTTAAAAATACAACTGTTTATAAGATAAATTAGATTTTATCAAAAATATTCAAGGTAGTTTGTAATATGCTTAATTGTTTGTTCAATTTAAACGCTTCCTTTCGGCTTATCTGTTTAACTATACTTAAAAAGCATACTTCATGTTTAAATATTTTAATTTTAATTGAATAATTTTTCATTAATTGATTAAAAGATTTCTTAATAGTATGTTTAAAAAATTCTAATGTTTACTATAATTTTTGATTTTTGGCCAAATGACTTCGTAAATATGCATAAAAATTTAAAATTTTTGTCATAGTTTTACTAAAAAATAAATAATGAAATCAAATATTTTCAAAGCAAGAATTGAACTATTAAAATTTTGTAATTTTGTGATTCTGTTCATGTTGAAGTGTTCAAATTTTAAACGAACTCGTTTCGCATTTGTGTGCTTTGCCAATGCTTGTGGCGCTCGTTGCATTCCTAGCACGTCTGTAGTATTTAATAGTTTGTAGGCACTCATGTTGCATTTAAAAATCGACTCGACTGGTATTCTGTGGTCTATTACTTTTCTTGGTCAAAAGAATCCATAAGCCTTGTACTTCTACTTTAAATATTGTTTTTTTTTATTGCCTATGTATTTTATAAGTTATTTCGATGACTGCATCGAAATCAACTTTGGTGTATTAGAGCACACCATGCTGCTGTAAGAAATGGCAAGAATGCTGAACTGTTTGAGATTTCTAATTAAAACTCTGGTTTTCGCCGCTGTAGTCGTGATTAAGAATCTGTTTTATTTTAAAAATGTTCATTAACTAATTAATAAAGCAATTTTACCAGTATTTTTCTTAAAAATATCTTAACACTAGTTTCAATGCTCCTCCATAAATTCCAATACTTAGTTTTGATTTTCAATATAATTAAATTAAGCAATCATATTTTACTTTGTATTGTAGCACTCTTTCTTCCCCTCAAAATATTAATTTCAAATAGCCAATATAATCTATGAACAAAATTCATAGCCTTGACTTTAAAAGAGCTAAGTTACTCGCTCAACTCATGCATTAAGAAAAAATTAATAGTAATGATATTACTATTTCTTGATTTGAAAACATAAATATATCTAATGAATTGTTTTATTAAAAAAACGTTTCCAATACGATCGAGGTGCTACGTCTCATGATCTAAAAATGCATGGTCACTCCACTCATTATCAAGATCTTAAACAGCCAAATTTTATCGATTTATATGCTCGTTTTTGCTGGCTTTTACTTGAAGGAGTTTTCTAAAATGTCTTTAACCCAATAAGGACGATGATGTTATATGGTATCACTAAGTCAGATTTCGCAAAACTAACGGTATCACACAAAAATTAGTCAAAAAAATTAGGTCAAAATTAGCCCATGTGTAAAAAAATGGTCCCGTCTTTAAAGAGTTAGTCGATAATTGCAGCAATAGAAATAGTAGTCAATGCACACCTTTGGTACCGATGCAGACTGCAACCATGTATCCTTTTTCTTGTATTTATTTTAGGTTTAACCCTTGGACAGCCACATGGTTCTGGCCACGCATATTTCATTTTTCATCGTTAATTAAACATACTTCCAGTTTAGGTAGATATCAGTATTTCCCGGTAGTCGCCTAAAATATTGTTGGCTTTCTATTTAAAAAAAAATTCTAAAATATCGTTCCAACACGAAAAAAACTGCAAGAAAACAAGCACATATTCAAACAAACACATATGCTTGGCCAGGCCCCTATACAATTTTTATGAAATGAATTATTGTAATACACATTTTGGGTTATTTTTCTGCAAATACAATGCAGATTGTTGCTTCTAGGTATTTTTTTTTTTTATATTTTGGGTTGTGTTTATGTGAATTCAATGCAGATGTTTGCTTCCAGATAGTTTTTGTGTTCATTTTTCTCTTATTTCTTTCTTTCGTTTGTGATTTTGGTTTTGAGTTCAGATAGTTTATTATTGAATGCTGAACATACAACATCGACAGTCCGAAATACAAATTTTTTGTGCGGAAACTAAAGTGAAATTATTACTATTGTTATGGCAGAGGATTTAGAATTTGTGTACGATACGCGCTTGCGTACAGGCAGCCTTACTGATAATTTCCAACAACAACTATCATCAGCGTTACAGCGTGATTTCGCACTTCACACAGAAGCCGACGAAAAACTAGATTTATTTGAAGGCCATAGCGGTGAAAACACAGATTTTGTGTCCGAAGATGACGCCTCGGACATTGAATATGAATTGGAAAATGAAGCAAATGAAATATTCGACAGCGATGAAGAATCCGCTGAAGAATAAACTAACACCACACACTAACGAAGCTAAAAAGTTAAAACTTGAATTGTTAACTTTACTTATTTGTTCGCTCGAGCAACCGTATGTTCTTCTAATCTGTCTTCAAATCTTCAACTACACAAGCAGTGTACTGAATCGTGAATACCCTTATTGTAACTTGGGGACCAAATTTAACTAGCATACTCTAAGTGAGAACGCACAAAAGAATAATACAGCATTTTAGTTGTAATTATACTATTAGATTCTTGGGCCCAGCGTTTAATAAACCCTAGAATAAAATATGTTTTTTACAAATATTATCAATATGAACGCTAAGACGCATGCCACACTAAGCGGACAAATTTGTTGTTGTTTCCGCGGGTAAAGAAAAAACTGGAAATTGAGAGAGCATCTCCGTCATCCAAAAATTTCCAAGCAACCGACAAAATATGTTCACGGTCCTGATGCAGAACTAGATAAGGTAGTGTTAGGACTGAACGCGCTCTCTTTCATGGTTCCAAACGATTTATGTGAGTATCATAGTACGGGTTCCAAATAAAGCTCGCATATTCTAATCTAGACCTCACCAGACTTGTGTAAAGAATTTTAAGCGTGTATGGATCAGAAAATTCATAACTATTGCGCTTAATAAATGCTAAAAGTGAATAAGCTTTTGGAATTACATAATTCAAATGATAGACAAACTAGAGTTGTGTCGTTCCGGATCTGCATAGTTCATGGAACTATGTTCACTATCGGATATAGTTCCAATCATTCCATCTGTACGATTTAAGCATGCCCAAACAGTTCCGATTGCAATAACATATTTTTATTTGAGCCACTTCTCATTCGCACTTACATAACTTAATCGAATTGTTTGAGCGACGACAAGTAAGCCAATTATGCATGTGAAAGAGAGTGAAAAAAATTATAGATAAAATAAAAAATGATATATCGTCATTCCAGTTGTGTGCATTGTTCAGCATTGCTGTTTATTTTTGCTTTTAACCTATGAAACAAAACAATCACGAAATGACATTGAACATGCTTTTGTTACTTTCATTCTTATAAATAGAACTACTGGAACTATATAATTCCACGAACATGCTTAAAACTGATGAACTATATAGTTCTGCGAACATGCTTAAAGCTGATGAACTATAAGATGCAAATGAGTTGCGAGCTTATGAGGAACTGATTGGAAATTATATTTGCTCGCTTTTCAGCAACTTTATAAATTTACTTCTTGAACTTTATTTTCTAAATTAAATTATTTACTAAATTATAGAATTTCCTTTTTTATATAAACTAAAGAAATGTTTTTCTTTAAGTTAAAAATATTGAAATAAAAAGAATAAAAAGAATAAAAAAGCAAAAAATTCTGTTCAATTGATTTAAGACTAGTCAGAGTGATGTGTTGAAAATCTACATGGATATTTACACATTTTCTCTGCAGTTCAACAAGCACTTAAGGGAGGGTTCTCCTGGATTTTTTTGGATTTGGCCGAAAAACAAGCAAAATTTGAGAATGGTTTGTGGGAAAATGAAAAGACATACGAACTTATGATTTTGAACTTTGATTCGTGGTTTATTGACGAGTAAAAAAAAAAAAGATATTTGAAAAATTCAAAACGGCGGCTTGTAAATGGCGGATCTCGTCGACCTCTGCGCGCAAAACATCGACCTCCCGCGGACAGTGTGGGGCCTCAGGTAGTGAACTGAAATGAGAAATGTATAAAATTTATTAAAATTGATAACATTTCATATGCCTGGAACCTAACTTCAATTAAGTTTGGTAAAAAAAACCAATTTTATGGACTTTAAAAAAAAAATTGAAACTTTTTGCTTTTTTTTTTACTTAGATCTCGTTTAAAAATTATAAATAAACAATTTTTTATGCCAATGTTAGGTTCCAGGCGTACAAAAAAGTATATACTTTCAAACATTCTTTGAATGAAGGAAATCGGATCAATAGAACAAGCCCTGTGCTGTCCGTTAGATTAGAAAACATGGTTCCGAGAAAAACGCGTTTAAAGTTTTTAGAAAGTTGGTACGCGCGAGTTATGATTTTGAGTCCTTTCTTTGGAAATAAAAAAACGACAACTTTTATTTTCGAGTTTTTTAGAACTGCTTTTATTGAATATCGCTTAAAGACTGACTTTTCTTAAATCTACCAAAATGCTTGTAACTTTACAATTTCATTTTTCATACATTCCACTTTTTATATATTTATATGTGCATATGCACTTAGTTTGTATATGTTTGTTTACAATTTCTTGCTTTCCCCATTCTGCTTGCTATGCAGTGAGGTTCTTTGGCATATTAATTTTAGGTCGCTAAAATGTTGTGAAATCTGAGTTCGATGAATTATCGCTCTAGATTTGGAAAGTGTTTAAATGTTGTGTAACTTGAGTTCGATGGATTGTCGGCATGCAGTTTTTGGGTATATGTCACAATTCATCGGATCATGTTACAATGTGGAAATGTTGTGTAAAATTTATAAGGTGTTACGAGATTTGGGTTAGTATTGTGTTTAAGGAAGTGTTATAAGATTTGGGTTAGTTTTGTGAAATTAAAAAAATGTCAGCTAAGATTTTGTTAAGTGTAATGTTTCTTATATTTTGTATGTAAATAAAGTGTTTGGTGGGGTTGGTTGCGCAATTGACGTAACTCCTCCCCTCTTAGATTGAAGACTCTCCCGAGTCGATATTGTATTGATATTAAGTTTAATATTTCTATTTTTATAGATAAATTTTCCCAATAGGCTGCTTATAATAATAATAGTAATGGCTAGTATAGCATCAATTGTCAGATTTATATAATTTTGTTTCTTTTGGTAATATACTTCTTTTATAAAATCGATGTTCTCTATTTGTTTTAGCACAATGTCGTCAAATATAAGTTTTTTGTTTATATTTTTCATATTTTCTAAATTGGTTGGAAGTACAATGCTGTATTTAAGTGTTTTTACTTTGCTAGTGAAATTTTTATTATTTATCTTAATTGTACAATTATTAATTGAATACTTAATGGAATTATTAATACTTAATGGAATTAAGTAATTTCCATTAAGTTCTGTGTTTTTGTTGTTATAATCATTTATTATGGTAGTGTTATACAAATTTTTTCCAATTATTATACCTTGTTTAATGTATATTATTTCTGATGCGTTATTAAATATTTTTATACAATTCTTTCTTGCTAAACAATCGTTATAATTTTTTAAGTGTTGTAAGTCTCTTTTGTTTTCGTACTCAAAGGTTTCGTTACCATATTTTATAACATACTTTGGATTAAACATTAATTCGAAGCTACTGGTGTCTGCTAATGGCGTTAATAGGATTTTCGGTAATTTAACTATTTCTTGGGGAATTTTGATGGCAAAAATAATGTTATTATTAGTGTCGATGAGTGATGCCGATTTAATATTTTGTAATTTTTGAGCGTCAATGTTATATTTTGTAATTTCTTCGTCTGTGAGCATGTTGCTATGAAGAACACCTAGTCCACTTGTTGCAATGTTGTCTTGGATGTGTTCTACATTATCTTGAAATATTTTTAGTTTTAAGGCAAAGTCCATATATAAAATTTCGTTCTGTATTTTAGTGTATGAATTCTCTATTGAATTAAGTCGGGATGTTATTATGTCGCGATCGTGCTGTATGATTTGTTTTAGCTTATAGAATGTTTTGTTGAAATTTGTATTTATGAAGACTTGTTTGTTAAGGTTTTCTATGGCATTGTGGTTATTTGTATCTATAGTGTTGAGGTGTTGTTCTATGTCTTGTCGGTCGTCGTCGTTCATTGTTCCAAAAAGCCATTTTTGCACTGTTCCTACTATGTTTATTAAGCCTCTCTTTTGTCTGTGTGAACTTAGTGTTTTTATTTTGTTTCTAATGAAGTTAATTTGCATGTTTAGTGTTGTTTGTTTTGATTGTAAGTTTGCTTGTTTAATATTAGCTTCGAATTCGTCTAACATACTTGATATTTCTGTTGGGTTTATAATATGAAGAATTGTAATGTAGCTTTTTACGATGTCCACATCTTCTGTCTGTACTTCAACATACCCCTTATCGGTTTGTATTTGCTCTACCGTTACTTGTCCCAGCGCTAAAGTCCAAGTCATCGTTATCAGGAATAGTTTGGGGATCCGTTAATAAAACAAATTTGTTGCCGTATAAGTATGGTCTGAAGTAGTTGGTAGCCCAGACTATGGCTAAAAGTTCTTTTTCTGTTGTTGAATAGTTGCGTTCGTGGTCATTTAGAGTTCTGCTGGCATAGCAGACTGGATGTTTATCTTGCTGTAATACTGCACCTATGGCAAAGTTACTAGCGTCTGTAACTAACTTGAACGTTTTGTTAAGATCTGGATATTTTAAAATGGGGTCTTCTGTTAGGATGTGTTTAAGTTTTTCAAAGGCGTTAATGTAATTTGGATCATTTACGTTTAATTTTGTTCCCTTTTTTAAGTATTTAGTCATTGGTTGTGCTACTTTTGCGAAGTCTCTTATAAATTTGCGATAATAACCAGTGGCGCCTAAAAATGACTTTATTTGCTTAGGTGTGGAAGGTAATTTTAATTTTAGGATGTCTTCGATCTTTTTTGGGTTGGGTTTGACTCCTTGAGGTGTTAAAACATGACCAAGAAAGGGTGTTTCTCTCGTAAAGAATTTACATTTGTCGAACTGCATCTTTAGATTATGTTCTTTAAGTTTGTTGAATATTTTGTTTATACTGTCGGTGTGCTCTTGCATCGATGTGCTAAAAATTAGTATATCGTCCATATATACTAGGCAGATGGTGTTTATGTAATCTTTTAGGACATGGTTCATCATTCGCTGGAAAGTGGATGGTGCATTCTTTAATCCGAATGGCATGCGAATATATTCATAATGCCCTAATGGTGTTGAAAACGCGGTTTTTCTTCTGTCCTCTTCCTTTACTAGTATTTGGTGAAAGCCTTTAGCTAGTCGAGTGTTGTAAAATACTGTGCTCGTCCGAGTTTGTCTAAAATTCCGTCTATGTGAGGTATTGGAAATTTGTCGTCGACTGTTATTTCGTTAAGTCTCCTATAGTCTATTACTATTCTCCATTTTCTCTTGCCTGAATTATCAATTTTCTTCGGAACAATCCATAGTGGGCTGTTATAAGGTGAATTGCTTTCTCTAATAATGCCTTGGTTGAGCATTTCATTGATTTGTGTTTTTATTTCTTGTTCGTGTATTTGTGGATATCTGTATATTTTGGAATATATCGCAGTATTAACTGTAGTTATTATTTCGTGTTGTACGACGGGAGTACTAGTTAATTGATCACCTTCGTGATAGAAAAGATCTTTATTTGATGTGAACATACGTATTAATTCCCTTCTTTCTTCGGAGTTAAGGTCCTTAAATAAGTCTTTATATTCGGATATTTCATCTGTAATAGGTTCTAATTGATGAATTTCTTCGGTCTGGTATGGGCAAGACCCAACAAATTTGATTAAATTATTGTTAATTGTCAGTGTATTATTTTCCATGTTAATAATTGCACCTAGTGGTCCTAATAGATTCTGTCCAATAATTGCGTCGAACTGTTTGCCTTTAAATTTAATTAATTTCCAAGCGATGAATGATTTTTCGTTAAATTCTTTGGGAAATTCGGTTATTATTTCGTGTGAGACTGTAATTATGCCGTTTATTGATCTGCATGTAAGTGGTGCTTTTAGTGGGATTCGTGGATATTGGGGTAGTGAATTTTCGTTAAGAAATGAAGTGGTTGATCCGGAATCGATTAAGCACATAATTTTGTCTTGATTAATTGTTATTTGTATTATCGGTAAATTCGTACCGTCGGGTCCATGAGAAAATTTACATCTTGGGATTGTAAATGATCTAGTTGCATTAATTGATTATTTTGTGCACTTTGGTTCATTCTAGTTAGTCCGGTGTAAGATGTATTTCGTTCCGATCCTATGTTTCTAAAATTGTTTTGTGGTCTTTCATAACTGTATCTATTAAAGTTTGATTGTCTTGTATTATTATATGATGTTTGTGAATTTGTATTTTGGTTGCTGTATCCTGGTCTTAAATTATTTACAGGTCTACTGGTTCTATAGAAGTTGTTTGGGGGTTGGTTATTTACTGTACCGTATTTTTCTTGTGGTTGATTTTGTGAACGATTGAAATAGTTCTTAGGATATTGTCTATCTCTTTCTATATTGGGATTCTTATTTTCGATTCTAATTAAGCCATTAGTTTCCAGTAAATTAAATGCTTCTCTTAGACTACTTATATCTTTATTTATTATAACGGAAGCTAAATTTACATCTAAGTTATTTAAAAATGTCTTAAGAACTATGGCTTCGTTATTAGTTGGGTTAAATTCGTTAGGTTTAGCTATATCGTACTCGAATTTCTCGTTTAATTTTGATAAAATAATTTTTAAATACATATAATAATCTCTTACGTTTTTGTTTGTAGCGGCAAATACCTTTTGGTATAGGCTATGGTATGACTGCTGGATGCCGAAGTTCTGGATAAGTGCTTCTCTTATTTGGTTCCACGATGTTCCTGTTCCAAGGGTCCTTACTACGTCTAGAGCTGGTCCTTGTATTTTGTTGATGATGACCCTCTTGAATATGTAGTCTTTCGCTTCAGGTTGGCTTTCAAGGATTGGTAGCAAAGTGTCCACTTCTCTTAGGAATGATGTCAAGGCATACGTCCTTTCTCCACGGTATTCGTGTATTCGTTGGGCGTCTTTGATAACGTCGTTTATTGTTAATGTAAACGACATTTTTGCTGCTCCTTTCTTTTCTATTTCACTTAGCGTTTGAAATTATTCTGACTTGAATTAATTTATTTTGTTTATTAAGGTTTCACTTTAGTCTTTATTTTGGAAAACTTCGGTTTAAATTAAGTTTTGATGTTTTAAAAGAACTTTAGTCTTTATTTTGGAAAACTTCAGTTTAAATTAAGGTTTGATGTTTTTAAAAGAACTTTAGTCTTTATTTTGGAAAACTTCAGTTTAAATTAAGTTTTGATGTTTTTAAAAGAACTTTAGTCTTTATTTTGGAAAACTTCAGTTTACAAAATCTTCTACCTATCTTAAGATTTGGTAGGTGCCGACTGCGCCAGTTATGATTTTGAGTCCTTTCTTTGGAAATAAAAAAACGACAACTTTTATTTTCGAGTTTTTTAGAACTGCTTTTATTGAATATCGCTTAAAGACTGACTTTTCTTAAATCTACCAAAATGCTTGTAACTTTACAATTTCATTTTTCATACATTCCACTTTTTATATATTTATATGTGCATATGCACTTAGTTTGTATATGTTTGTTTACAATTTCTTGCTTTCCCCATTCTGCTTGCTATGCAGTGAGGTTCTTTGGCATATTAATTGTAGGTCGTTAAAATGTTGTGAAAAATGAGTTCGATGAATTATCGCTCTAGATTTGGAAAGTGTTTAAATGTTGTGTAACTTGAGTTCGATGGATTGTCGGCATGCAGTTTTTGGGTATATGTCACAATTCATCGGATCATGTTACAATGTGGAAATGTTGTGTAAAATTTATAAGGTGTTACTCGTAACACCTACGTAACTTACGTAACTCGTAAGATTTGGGTTAGTATTGTGTTTAAGGAAGTGTTATAAGATTTGGGTTAGTTTTGTGAAATTAAAAAAATGTCAGCTAAGATTTTGTTAAGTGTAATGTTTCTTATATTTTGTATGTAAATAAAGTGTTTGGTGGGGTTGGTTGCGCAATTGACGTAACTCGCGCGTGACATGGGTACGTTTGACACGCTCTAGCTCGAGAAATACGCGTCGTATTGAAATATCCCTTGGCACAAACATTCTACATATATGTAACTTTCATTTTATGTAAAAAAAAAATGGATTTTTTCAAAAAAATCCAGGAGAACCTTCCCTTAATTCAAATAGTTCTGCAGTTCAAATTAACAAAGGAACTAGATAGTTCCGCGGACATGCTTCAAAATTCCTCTGTTGTTCAACAAGCAGACAATCCAAATAGTCTATACAGTTCAAATAAGCAAAGGAACTACATAGTTTCGCGGACATGTTTCCGTGAACTAGTTCCTTTCTTCAAAAAAATCGTTCCATGTCCGTTCCGTCTCTGGAACTGTTAAGCACAAGCCTAAGACAAACGTGAATTTGGAGTCAAATATAACTCCCAGATCTTTAATTAATGGGACAGACTTCAAAGGTTGACTATTGAAATTGTATTGATTTTGAATGGAGGTATTTGATTTAGAAAAAGAAACTGTAAAACATTGATCAATATTCAAGGATAAATGGTTTCGGGAACACCATTCATAAAGATTATTTATATCGGATTACAAAGCAAGCATATCGGTAATACTACCAACTCGTGAAAAGATTTTTAAGTCATCAGCAAACATCAAGAACTTTGAGTTTATGAAACAATTACTATGTCATTAATAAAAATAATAAAGAAGATTGGTCCTAGAATACTCCCTTGAGGAACGCCAGAGGAAGCAGTAAATGGATCCGAGGTTGCTTCTTCAATGGATACTACACATAGTCTATTACTTAGGTATGACTTAACCCAATGTAAATAATTTGTATGAATTCCCAAATGAAAAACTTTTGTTAAAAAAATATGATGAGAGACCCTATCAAACGCTTTTGCAAAATCCATGTAGATAATATCAACTTTCATGCCATCTTCGAACGTCGATATACAATAGTCTGAGAAGGTCGCAAGATTTGTGAGTGTTGACCGATTCAGCATAAAGCCATGCTGGTTCGGAGAGATTATATTTTTTATTTCAAAAGAGAGTTTCAATTTTACAATACTCTCAAGCATTTTTGAAAAATTCGAAAGCTTGGATATTGGTCTGTAATTACAAACTTGAGTTTTATTTCCATTTTTAAAAATTGGAGTAATGAAAGAAACTTTCCAAGCATCCAAGAAAATTCCGGATTGTAGAGATTTATTGAATATAATTTTAATAAGTAATATAAGTGAATTATGGCATTTCTTTAAAAGGAATGCTGATAATCCATCAACATCATTTCTTTGTGAGTTCGTCAATCCAGCAGTAGAGTTAGAGAAATCAATGTCTGCGATTTGAAAACAGCCAAAATCAATATTAGCTCCAACGTTGGAGTTTACCCATTTCCGGTGGCTCCTTTACTACCGGGCCAAAATCGATGAAACTTTGTCCAGAGTCTATATATGGCCCTAAACTTTATCTGGCAAAATTTAAAATTTTTACCTCCACAGGTAAGGGCTGGGCGGACTGATGCATTTTTGCACCAGTACCTGCCCATTTTAAAACAGCAAACGGGCTCTAAATTTATTTTAACATAAAATCATAAACTTATAATAGTTACTTATAATTGAAAAGCAATTTTCGATATTGCGATTTGAAATTTTTCCGGAATTTTCCAAAATCAAAAAAAAAAACCGAAATATTGCAACGCGCCGTGGGCGTAAAATCCATGTAAACGGCCGAATCGACTCAAACCAAAAATAATGTATATTGTCAAAGGTCCATACTAACATTATCCCTACAGTGCCAGGTAATATCACTTTCGCGCTCACCTGGAAAAAATTCTAAAGTTACTGGTGCAAAAATGCACCAATAGCTGGAAATGGGTTAATATCAACATTAATGTTAGTATCATTAATAAAGTTAGACCAAAAATATTTAGCAAACTAATTCGCAGATTCACAGAATGAATGTGACCAAACACCTTCATAATACATCGAATTCGGAAATCCGGCAGTCGATTTTTGGGATTTAAAAAATTCCAGAATTTTTTAGGATTAGACTCAATATTAAACTCATAACGACTAATGTACTGCTTGTACAAGAGCTTGTTGAGAAAATTAAATTCCCTTAAGTAGTGCTGATGCTTATTGAAGTGTTAAATATTATTTGTGGCTTTATATAAATTGAAAGATAGAGATTTTATATAAATTTTAAGACCAGTAGTATACCACGGAAGCTTAAAATTCCTTCTGGGACATTGAGGGATAATTCTGTCGCAGATGTCTACAAATTTAGATTTAAAAAAAGATAATAGAAACATAAGTATTCAAATATTACAAATTATGCTCCCAATTCACATTCAGAATAGCAGAATTAAGATCATCTAAATTACATTGACTGAAGTTATAATAGAAAGTTGAGTTCATAAAGTTAGCCATTATTAATAGAAGAAAAATAGGAAGAAAAATTATAAAATGATATGTTTAACACTAGAGGCACATGATGTAAGTTAGGATCACAGATAGGCATATGACATAGTTCAACACTATAATTAAAATCTTTGCTAATAAAAATAAGATCTAAGAATCTATTTAATTTATTCGGAAACCCATTTATTTGCATAAAATCTAAATTTAAAAAAGAGTCAATAAGATACATTTCATGAGCTAAATTAACATTAGTAGGAATAAAACGTTATTATCTAAAAAGTTATTCCACGTGACTTTGTTTAAATTAAAGTCACCAAGAGCGCAGTAATGGCTACCTCTAGAAGCATTTGATGCTAGATTTAAAATATTGTCTACATGAGCCATATACAATAAATCAGAGCTACTTGGAGGAATATAAGAAACAGCTGAATATAGGTTCCGAGGATACATGGATTGAAACACATAGTTGATCAAGCAATGTGTCAGTATTTTCAAGTTGCAAAGCACTACAGCAAAGCGGACGTTTCACAGCAACAAGGACACCGCCACCTCTGGTACAGCAAGCATCTCTATCTTTTCGAAATACCTGATAGTAATTCAGGTCGAAGAATCCAGCATCAAAAATTTCGGCATTGAGCCAAGTTTCAACGAAGACAATAATTTCATAATCCAGATTAGAGGACCATAATTTAATTGAATCTGACTTAGTTCTTATGACAGACATATTCTGGAAGTATATTTTTAAGGAGCTAGTAAAGTTGGAAATATTTTGTTCTATTTTACGTAGCGACGACGATCCTTCCTTGGAAAAAACTCAAACTTACTAATCGATACATTTGCAGGCCAGAGAGTTAGCACTAAAATACGATCGACCAGAGATACGGATATACCCAGCTTAAAGTTAATTTTATGAATAGGAGCATGAACCAGATTTTTACTCATCAATGTTTGACAAGCTGTTATCAATGTTTGTTTATCAATACCCGTATGTTTATTGGTGTAATTTATAATATCATCAGAAGTCACAGATGGTTTAAATAAGCAGAGATGAAACCATTGCATTGGCTCAATGACATCCAATTCAGAACTCATTCTTTGGCCAACAACAAATTTTCTATTGGTTGTATTTTCTAACTTCTTACATCCGAAGTATTTTTATATTCTGTTGTGACTCACAACGAGGCATTCCCCAAAATATTGTCTGTTTACTGGTAGCCAAGTGCTGGCAATGAAAGTTGATCCACCGCAGCAATTAAGCGAGCGATCAACATTCATTGCATTGCGGCACTTTTATATGAATTCAATGGCAAGGCACTCTACTGGCCAACAAATAAAGTCAAGTAAAACAATAAAATGAACACTGATCTACCGCAACAACAACTGGGCGATCAGTTTTCATTTTGTTTAAAGACAATAAAATAAAGCCAACAATTTACTTCTGTGCGGCCAGCGCCAAATGCTGACAAAGCAAAAACCAGAGGTAAATTAATTTTAATATTTTATTGTTGTAATTAGCGTACATACATTTTGGCTATGCGGCAAACATTTTGGCAATCAGTTTTCATTTTATTTAAAGACAATAAAATAAAGCCAACCATTTACTTCTGTGCGGCCAGCGCCAAATGCTGACAAAGCAAAAACCAAAGGAAATTTAATTGAATCTGACTTAGTTCTTATGACAGACATATTCTGGAAGTATATTTTTAAGGAGCTAGTTTGTTTGTACATTTGTTTAGCCCATGTTGGCATTATTAAATAAGTATGTAGGAATGTATATCTAAAGGAATAACAAATTTTAACGTATTTTAAAATAATGATTGCATCATATTAACTTAATAATGATGTTAAACTAAACTGAATTATTGTGCAAGAGGCGGAAGGCAAAATTACACAACCACTGGTTTATCAATAAGTAAAGTTAAGAATGTAATATGTATGTAAAAATTAAGAAGAAGAAGCGCGGCCAGATATGTTATAAATATCTGGTCCCCGCTAAAATAAAGAGTCAGTCAGTCAGTCAGTAAATTTGCTGTAAAAAAAGGGGTAACAGTACACAGTGTTTTTATTTGATTAATTCAGTCGCTAGATTTTTGATTAAGGTTTCTGCAGTCTGCTGTCTCAAGGAGTACACGGTCAAGACTTCTAGAGGTGTAAACCAGCCGGAAATCCACAGGACTAAGTAAGTATGAATTAACGAACATTTTCACTTCCTTACAGGATCCAGCGGCTATAATAGGTTCAAGTACCTAGTATAGCAACGTTGTAACAAGTCCAAGTGCTTGCTGCAACTCGCCAACAGTGAAGACAACCGCGGCTACAATAGGTTCAAGAGCCTAGTGTAGGAGGACGCAACAAAAATTGCGCAGCCGGTTGTAACAAGTTCAAGTGCTTGTTGCAACCTCGCGATAAAAAAGAACAAAAGTGCCTAACTCAACAGATTCATGTGTCTGCTGGGCTATACGGCTAAAGTTTAAGCGGGTAGACAACAAATATTTTAGGGCCACGATTAGGACCTACGTGCATCCTCACGATAGGACGCAACAAAATGGCGCAGCCGGTAGTATCCTTCTGTCCGCAGGGACAGCAAGGATGGTAGGATCCTTTTGTTCACGGGAACATTAAGGATAATAGGTTTTTTGTTTAACTTGACGGTAGAGACCACGTGGGTCCTACTTACTTTTCAGTTGGCGGATTCACATCCTACACAAATTCCTCCACCCTTCGGAAAAGGATGGTAGGATTTTTTTTTTATATAATGGTTTAAGTTTCGTTTGAACCTTTCTAAGTTTGCAATTCGAAATCTGCCACCACCTCTCGGAAAGAGGCTGGCAGGAATAAAAGTTTCGTTTAAAACATTATTTTTTGTTTATTTCAGAAATTAAATTTTTTGGAAATAATAAACGCTTCTTAGGAGAACGGATTATCAACAAAAATTTTTTAAGATCCACTTCAAGGCGATGCTGGAACTTTACGGAGCAGATGCAGTTGGTCAAAAGTGAGAAATTTTTTTTTATGAGAAAAGAAAGAAAATAAATTTTAAGAACTAAATCACCATGGAAGAGGACACAACAACAAAAAGAACCAGTCAACGGCAAGAAATATCATGGCAATTTTTGAACATAAAAAAAAATTAAGTTTTGTCAGGGTTTTTCGTCACTTATTTGGCGTAATTTTCAGGGGAGTTTTTTTTTCTTTAAACTTGACTTTGAAAAATTCGAACTAACAAACACCAAAAGTTACATTACATGATGTTTTTTTTTATTTTATAAACAAAATATTTATTTAAACATGTATTTAAAACAAGCTTTTGTAGCCTATCAATCGCTACTCCAATATGTTTATATGAAAGCTAATTACTGAAAAGAAAAAAGAATAAAGATATATATTAATAAATCAAACAGAATAGCATGTGTTTTATTAGAATCGTTATTTTCACATGGCGGGAGCATAATTTGACAGTTTTATAGAACAATTGTGGAGTGGAATAGAACATTTCTGCTATTCAAGAAAAGATTTTGAGGCGGTTAAACAAGGAGTGTACAATTCAAAGGAATTATGTAAAGCAGAAGAGGCAGAGGTTGTTCTGCAAATTTTTACGCAGCTGGTGCATAGTGAGTCCAGAGCATCCGTTGAAGAAAAGAAGGATCTGAACGAGCGATTCAGAGATATTGAGAAGAAGTATCACGCGATAAGGATACAACTTGAAGGGACCGAAGAGGGGATAAAGGATATTGAGGAGGAGAATTTAGAGTTGAGGAAAATAGTGAGCAACAGAGACATTTCAGAGGAGTTAGTAAAACAACTACTTGAAGGCAAACATATAGAGTGTGAGGAAAAATTGCGGGAGGCAAACGTTAATAGTGTCAAAAAATAAAGAGATGGGTTTGGACAATATTGCAAAAGTAGTAGCAAGGTTAGTACCTTTGTTCTCAGGAGTGGAGTCAAGCGAGTTGCACACCGACGTGTGTAAAATTATAAATGGAACAGAATTAGTTTTCTTGGGAGTTGGCCAAGCGGACTTACAAACATTCATTCGATGCGTAAAGCTAAGGCTGTTTGGAGATGCGTTTGATTTGGTCCACTCAAGGACATTTGTTCGATATAAATGAGCTGTATCTGCTAATGAAAGATACTTATCTTAAGCCAAAAACTTTAGAGGTAGTGTGGCAGCAGATACAGAAATCCGTGCAATAGCCAGGGGAAGAGATACGTCAATATTGTAGGAGACTAAACGCTCTTAGGATATCAGCAATAAAAATAATAAATAGTCAGTATAAAGAAGGAGTGCTGTTAAGCGAATTAGATAAAATAGTAGTTACAACTTTTAGGGTTGGTCTTCGCGATTCCACTCTTAGAATTCACATGTTGAATGTCAAAAAAGAGACATTGGAGACGAGAATAGGGCAAAAAGAAAACACTGCACTTAAATGACAAGCAACAATTTTAACAAATTTTATCAATAAGAATAAAAAGAATAAAAAAAGAAAACTTAGCTTTGTAACCACCCTGTACTAAAAGTTCCTAAAAGTATACAGTGATTAACAAAAGTATGTAGCAAAAATTTAAAATACAATTGATGCACAACTGCTAATGTAAAAATGAGACAAATAATCAAACAAAAGAAACAAGCGAACATGAATGTAAACGCAAAGCTCAAAAACTTAGCTTCCACAGCTTATGAAAAAAAAAAAATTGTCAGAAACAAATTTTATTTTTTCTTCTTTAATAGAGTTAAGTGAAAAAATAAACAAAAATTATAAAAACCTGACTGGAAAACGTCCTCAAATGTCCCAAAAAGTACAAGTTTACACAGAAATTAGACTTAAATATTCAAAAACACTGGATTTACTTAAAAATTTTCGCAGCTAAGTTATCAAACAATCTGTTTACAACGAGAGTTGATTGAGAACTGATTGAGAACTTTATCCCAGTATACTGAATAAAAAGTCAATTGTGCGTTTCAAATCAACAGGCGAGTTTTTGTAAACTTTTAATAAATATACTTAATTTTAGTTTAATGATGGTTTAACTGTTTGGGTTTTTTATATATATATAATAGCTAAGTTAAAACAAAAGGTAAGTTTATTTTTCAGTATACATTACTAAGTTATGTTTCTTAATGTTAATGTACTAAAAAGGTAAGTTTTATTTTTTCAGTGTACTAAAAAAATATTAAGTCCTATATTAGTTAAGTTTATTATAAAGAAAAGGTAAGTTTATTTTCACGTGTACATTATTAAGTGATGTTTCTTAATGTTAATGTACTAAAAAGGTAAGTTTATTTTTTTTGTGTACTTAAAAATATTAAGTCCTATATTAGTTAAGTTTATTATAAAGAAAAGGTACGTTTATTTTCACGTGTACATTATTAAGTCATGTTTCTTAATGTGAAAGTACTAAAAGGTAAGTTTCTGTTTTTTCAGTGTACTGAAAAATATTATTTATTTTTGTTTTGTTTTATGTTTTTACATCTTTACAACCATACTCTGTAAACTCCAGGTATACTTCGACGCTTTTTCACCTACTCTGACTTTTTGGTCTACTTCGACGCTTTTTCACCTACTCTATAAGTTTCGGTCTACTTCGACGCTTTTCACCTACTCTATAATTTTCGGTCTACTTCGGCGCTTTTCACTTACTCTATAATTTTCGTTTTTTTATTTTTTTATTTAAGTGTTTAATTTCAGGTGTAATGATTAAAAAAAATTTATTATATTTTTTTTCTTTTGTCTTATTTTTTTTTTCTTAACTTTCAAACGTAGTACGTTTTAACATTTCGTAGGTTTGATGTTTGTATTTTTGAGATTCGAAACACAAATTTGAGGGCTTCTCAAAATCTTATGCGAACCGTTTATTTGCGAAAAAGAGTTTTTTAGATTTTTATGGGTTTTTATTATTAGCCAAAGATAAAATTTATCTAAGCATCACAAATTCCAAAGACGGGTAATTTAATTGTTCACGAAAAGTCCAAGTGCGAAATTTCTTTTCAAGCCCGTTCGAAATTAAGATCTACTTGCAGACGAGCTGTCAAAAATAACTTTGAACTTTCCAACACAAAAATTCTTGAAAAGAAATCTCGAGGCTTAAAACTTCGTTGTATATGTTTCTTTACATTCCATTAAAATATCTTATTTTTGAATCAAAAGCTTTTTGGATTTTAGATTTAGTTACAAAAAGAAAATCTTCATATTTCGAATATTGAAAATTTCGAACATGGATATTGAAAATTTTATTTAGATTAGGGTGTTGTCTTTTTTTTCTTTTGCTCAAATTGCCAACTTTTCGCAACCAAGATTTTCGAATATGGAAATTCATTTTCGTAGAATAAAAAAATTTGTACTTTCGATCACAGAAATTTAAGAATTTTTTAATACAAACATTTTTGGCAAATAACAAAATTCATACATGGTTGTTGTTATGCCGTATTATATAAGCCTGATTTGTTTTCGCTTAAATTTAAATTGTTTATATATTACTTTACCTTATAGTCAAGTTTTGTTTAAATTTTTAATCTGTTCTTCATATCTGTTCTTAATATGATTGATAAATTTACATTTTTGTTCTACAATAACCTTTTTGCCTTTATATTTTTTCTTTTTTCTTTCGTCGTTAAATTTTAAATTGATTTTGCTTAATATAAGATTTTAGTCAAATGCGAGCCAAACACAACGCAATCCAATAGTCACTGAGTCTTTCAACTGCCTATCTATTATTAATTTCGAAACCATTGTAAAATGTGCTTCACCAATAACAGCTCAGAAATGTGTGTTGACCGTTAATCAAACGAAATGACCTTACACCGCCCACTCGAATTGAAAGACTTGTCTGGAGACAACAAAAAATCAAACTCTTTTGATTTTTTTTTATCAACCAACTCGGCAACTGCCAAACTGATCAAGTGACCAAGCTATAACCGCTTTGATTTGAGCAACAACCGACTCAGTTGACGATTGGATTGTATGGTGTATGACTTGCATAAGATACACACTTATGAAGCTGGATCCACTAACCTTGGCATCTTATGGCGATGGCCAATTTACCTGTGGGTGTTAGGAAGATGCTGCTGTCGATGATGTTGGCGAGCTCCTGGGTGTCGTTGCCGTTGGTGGCTGAAGTGACTGCAGCTGTGGTTGCTTAAATGACTGCTGACCTCGTACGACCGCTGGCCTAGACGATTTGGCAAATAGCTGTCAGGAGTGCTCGCTGCGGTTGTTGTTGAAAGCTGCCGTTGTGGGTATTAGCTGCTATTGTTGTGGTTGCAGTGCCTGCTGACGATGTAGGTTACTTAAAACAAATGGTGGGCGCTTTTTGGGTAGCTGTCGCTGCTAGTGTTGTCGTTGCAGTAGATACCAACGATGTAGGTAGCTCAAAATCAATGGTGGGCGCTTTTTGGGTAGCTGTCGCTGCTAGTGTTGTCGTTGCAGTAGATACCAACGATGTAGGTAGCTCGAAACCAATGGTGGGCGCTTTTTGGGTAGCTATCGCTGCTGTTGTGGACGCGGCTATTGGTGCAGACACCCTTAGTAACTGGTGGTGTTGCAGCTGCTCTTGTCCGTACTTGCGACTAGCTGGTGCCGTGGTGTTACTTTACGTTGCTGCTGTTGTTCTTTAGAGGACAATGTTGTTCATAAAGGATGTTGCTGTTATCATGACTATTAGTACAACATGAATATATTTTTCTTAATTAACACGACAATTTACTTTCCTACAAATTTCAATATAACTTGCCCCAGCGAAAGAAAGAACAAAGGCCGGAAGTTCGCCAGCCATCGCTCTTTTCGTTGACAGTAGCCACCGGGAGCGTTTCAAGTATTGCCATTTACATAGGCAAGCTGAATGGCACAACAAGCTAGTTTATACGAAACGGCTGTACAACAGACTACACCGACTATCGGTGCAAGCACGTGTTTGCGTAAACTGTCGTACCGTGTATTTGAACCTTTTTCACGATGGTTGTAATCAAGCTGGCTGCATATACCATGACAGGAATCAAGCAATTAACTTAGAAATAAATAAAGGTATCAGCTGGCAAATTTAAAAGGTCTCAGCCATCAAATTGAAAAGTGTCCCAATGGAGGCAATAATTAACCGTTGGCTGACCCAGACATCCAAGGCAAGAAAAACATAAAAGAAATTAAAATAAATTTAAATGCTTCAGAGTTGAAATCCCAGCTCAGGTTTGAATTTGAATTCGAATTCCAGACCTAACAAGGGCACAATACAACGGTTTTACCGGTTGAGCCGATGAAAAAAAATACACAGTTTCGATAGTATCGTAAGTATAGACGTAGAATTCCTTTTTATACAGTAATAAAGAAAACTTCTGGTTTTTTTTAATTTATATTTTTCAAAACTATTTTAAAGCATTTCATCTTCTAAACAAAAATTATTCAAAAACAAACTTGTTGTTGTTGTCCTTCTTTAAACTTACCTGATCTAAAAAGCTCACAATTAAATTCATGTAAAAATTTGTTTTGTTTTATAAAAAGTTTTCGTTTGATATTTTTGGTGACGAATTTGTTGTTCTTGTTCATTTGTTTTGTTGGTTAAAACTAAATGTAATTCAAAGTTAATTAATGGGTAAATTTGAATTATTTATTTTTCCTGTAGTAAAGAGCATATACATGTAGTAAATATGTAGTAAAGAGCATAAAAGTAATTTAAAATTAAAATTTTATTTAACAAAATAAATTTTCAATATGAAAATAATGTAATGCATAATATAAATAATTTGAATTTATTATGATATTTAAAAAATAAATGGAGTTTTGGAGCATGCGCAAATTTGCGTAGTAGTATACATACATACTACCTCTGTAGCTATACGCATCTGTATTTGCTATTGTATTTATCTTGCTGAAAATAAACATTTGTTTTGTTCGTACTCCAACTCATGGCAAAATAACCAGGTAAGGCCGACTCGGAGAGGAATGAAGTAGAAAGCAGAGAAAAGCGAGCTAGTTGTCAAAATCAGCTGTTCATGTCGAGTAAAAATTAAGAACATCTAAAAAAATTTCAGCTAACTGAACCAACAACAATTAACAAGCAAATCTAAAACAACGACGCACAGAGAAGAGCAAGATCACAGCGGTTGAGCAGCGTTAAGGGGATGAACCGAATAGCCCACAGAAAATAAACAGAACTTTGCTTATTAGGTCCCCCTTTTCAATCGTCACACACGAAAATTCTCGAGATTGCAGCGAAAGCAATTATTGCTCCGAGAGCAATAATTCTCTTGCTCTGGTAGCAAGATCTTTTTGTCCCGCTTTTCACTCGGCAATAATTGCCTTTGCCGTAAGCAGTTTGTCGATTATTCGCCCGCATGAAGGGGTTTACGAAAGTCCCCTTTAAACCCGAGTAGTCAACAAACTACTTGTGGCGAAAGCAATTATTGCTCATAAAATTGCCAAGTGAAAAACGGCCCTTTGTAGCGCATGCAGAACCAAAACAACAATATCAGCAGCTAGTAGCATTGTAGCAAAATATGTTGGAAAAATCCCATTCGTGATAATTTTTAATTGCCCTTAGGAATTTTTGTTTTTGGGAATTCCTAATAAATTTTTTAATTCAGCGTGGTATTTTTTTAATTTCCGTGGGAGTTTGGTAATATTCCTCTTAAAATTTGTTTTTTGTTTTTTAGTAAGCAGAATTTCTTTGTGGTATTTCTAAATGTTTTTTAAATTTTTTGTGCATATGGGACTTACTGTGGTATTTTTTAATGCGAATGAGATTTTTGTGGCAATTTTAAATGCATATGGAATTTTTGGTGGTATTTTTAAAACGCGTGGTATTTTTGTGTTAATTTTTAATGATAGTAAGATTTTTTTTGATACTGTTTTATTGCGGTAGAAACTTTTTTGTTTATCTTTACCATTGTAATTTTTGATGAATTCAATTTATGTTACTGTGAAAAAAGTAACTTTTTGTCGGAATTGTTTTAAATTTTAACTGGCAACCTTGGGTAGTAGTAGTACATTTTTTTGCAGCCACATACTGGCTCTCTAGCTACATGCATCTGTATTCTCTATTGTATTACAACCCAACAAACCATGAATGTCACTGTTCCAACTAAACGGTACTTAAAACGGCAGCGTCTGATTTGCATGAAAACGACATGTTTATGTACCTTTAAACCGTTCTCTATATAATTATAGAATCCTTTCTTATATTTATCAAGAATAGAATTGAAATTCATGTCATATTCGCTTGATGAGTCGTTTGTTCTTGTCTTTTTCCCTCTCTTTTTCACCCGTTCACCAAAAAACTCTGAAATATGCATTAAATCTTGTATTGAAATAAAGGTAGTGCTGTTGAGTTACCGTTTATTGTTTATTTTAGTTTATTGTTGCAGCTTAATAAAAACTATTTTAAGAAAAGGTTACAATTGTTTAACAACAAATAAAATTAATAAACAACTTAAAGTTTTCAACATGACCTTGTTATTTATTATGTTGATTTTCTATGATTTAAATACAATTTCTAAATGTTTGATAGTTTAAATCATTCTTGATTTTAAATACGAATTCTAGTTGTTTGATAGTTTAAAATAGTTTATTGAGCTTTAGGTCAGGTTAGAACAATTAATTGCTCTAACTAGTTAATCAATTAATCAATTAATCAGCTAGTGATGTTTTACTTTTCTTATTGAAAATGTTGTTGTTGGTGTTTCTTTGGAAAAAATTCGTTAGATCAATTAATTGTTCTAACCTGACCTAAAAATCAATAAAGTATCAAACAACTAGAATTTGTATTTAAAATCAAGAATGATTTAAACTATCAAACATTTAGAATTTGTATTTAAATTATAGAAAATCAACATTAATATACAACTTAATACTTGGTACGCTTATATGAAATACACAATGCATAGTTTGCTGACAACGAAACGGTCCGCTTCAGTGCTTTTAAAAGTGCACACCGTTTTCAACTAAACCGATTGGTTATCTGGGAAACGAAATAAAATTAAAGCAACTGATGTGTATTTATATATGTATATTTTACATAAATAAATAAATAAACTGGCCATTTCAGCCCTTGGAAGGACTTTGACCTAGCTTCTATTGATCAATTGTGTTGTGCGTGTTGTTAAATGTTTGATCACAAATGACCGAGAACTGGACCTACGTGTTTTATGCCGACTCCGAACGGCTTTATGCTCTCAAGAAGCTTTACATGGCAATTTTTGACCGAACAGAAAAATTAATTCAATTGAAAAAACTATCTGTCTGAGCTGGAATTGAACCCGGGCTACCACGGTTCTTTAGCTTAGGGGCCACGCACTTTACCCACTAGGCTACGGTCGCCAAATGTATGTATATTTTACATACATATTAATAAAAACAACAACAACAAGAACAAAAGCAGCACAACAAAGAACGGCATGATTACGAACCAAACGATTACACACACACAACAACAACAACAAGAACCATAAAAACAACATAAGCAGCTACTGAAGCAGCTTGTGCATTTCTCATACGAATATATGAATTTTTTCTTCTTAGATTTTGCTATTTTATTAGATATTCGTTTTATTCCCAGTAAAACTGATATTTTGGCATTTTTTTTTCTTTGAACGATGAATATTAAAGGCTATAGGTATACCCCAAAGTGTCAAATATCACTTTGAAAAAATTTGTGAAAATGACCCCCATATAAACCGCGCTGTAAGACGTAATTCTACGTCAAAAACTCTTCCGGTTGATCAGTTCGTACTGTTTCCTTTGCTGACTTGAATTTGAATTCAAATTCAAGCCTAAGCATGGAAACAACTGTCGCCTTAGCTGTCAAAATTGGGGATGCGTTATGAAAGTGACATTTTCATTAAGGTTGTTTGGCAATCCAACACTGTTTCTATACGTCAAACGAAGATTTGACATTTGCGATTTTTTTTCACCCCTACAGAACCTATCAAAATGTTTAATCTTACTGTTGTTTGTCGTATCTACTTCTGTAGCAACTCTGATTGCATCACCTAATGTTGTTGGCCGAGCTGCTAAAACAACTGGCTTAAAAGGTTCAACTAAACCATTCTTGAACGTTGTCATACCTATTTGATCGTTCAGCTTTACTATTAATTCACGATGTTCAACACCTTGCGCATTTATCAGAAGTTCATTCAATGATGCTAATAGATTTTCTTTCTTTGATGCAAATGCTGATATCCCTAAATTTCCTTGATTTAATTGCATCAAATTCATTAACGTCTTTATTTGTTACTTGTAGTCTTAGGGCCAGTTTTTTAGTGCTGGTTTAAGCTTTGTATAACTTGTGATTAGTTAATCGTAGATTAAAATTGATCTGAGCTTAACTAAGCAATCAGTTTTTCAGTGCTGGTTTAATAACATGCAGATTAAGTATAAATAATATGGCAACACTTGCAAACGTGCAATAGTTACTGTCTGACCAGAATCATGTCGTTGTCGTGTCGGCAGGCAGAGCGCTGGCAGAGACAATGCAAACCTTATGGGAGAAAATTGCTGCAGAATACGACAACGAAAACGCCAAGATAGAAATGTTTCTATTTCTATTTTGACTTTGTCGTTTATTTGATAGCTCTCTCAGCTTCTCTCTAAAAATGTTGCCATATTTTAACAAAATTTGAAGAATCTGTCAACCAATGTAGCGAGTAAACAGTGTTCCTACTTGCTCTTATAATGATAGGAGTAGCCTTCAGTTGAAAATGCAGTAAATTTATATGAAGAATATTGCAAAAAGTAGTGTAATAAATGGAAGTGGAGTAATTATTAGTTCAATCGGAGTACGATGAGAACACTGAAGCAAGTTCAAGAAAATCAACAATGGCAGATTGAATAAAAGCAAAACGACAAAGCCAACGCTACAATTCTGGGCCAACTCTTAGCGATTCTCTCTCACCGACACGACAACGACATGATTCTGGTCAGACAGTTACTGAGAATTTCTAACACCTGACAATGAAAATTGCCATAAAATAAAAAAAAAGCTTATATAAGAAAAAGTATTTTTATGAAGTGATTAAAAATGAGCGTACAAAATAATAAAAGAATTAACAACTTTAATACAGAAGAAGTAGAATACTTGCTGGCACTGGTTGCAGATTTTAAACATATAATTGAATGCAAGCAGACGGATAGAACCAGCAGTGAAGAAAAAACAAGGCCTGGAAGGAGATCGAAAAAATATTTAATTCGCAGTTTGGTTCATCGTTCAGAAGTGCAGCAATATTAAAAACTAAATACAACAATTTAAAAAAAGACGCAAAGAAAAAATTTGCTGAGGAAAAGTGGCACACATATGTAACAGGTGGTGGACCAAAAGCAAAATCCGCTGTAACTGCTACCGACAATAGAATAATGCTACTATGCGACAGTGAGCAGATGATCGGCTTTGAATCATTGTGCGACGTATTGAATGAAGGTAACGATAATTATTTCAATCATGCTATATTATTATTATATTTTATGTTTAACTTTTTTAGATGTGCTTTCCACCATAAATTGTGGAATTCCAATGCAACATCCTGAGCTAAGTGCACCCCTAACCTTCTAAGGACGCCAAGGCAAGGTGTTCTGAAACAAGAAAAGCAAAGGGGCACGCAAGATATTTGGGCTGACGTAGGCAGGAAAAAAGAAGATAAAATTAAAGTAGAAATTAAAGTTTTAAAGAGAGATAGCCGTATAAAGATGAAGTTTTTAAAGAAGGAAAACGAATAAAAACTAAAAAATTAAGCTTGGAGATTGAACTGCTGCAAAAACAGCTTAACGCTTACTCATCCTAGTTCTATTATGCTATTGTTGGTAGCAGTTACAACGGATTTTGCTTTTGGACCACCACCTGTAACATATCGCTGAACGCTGAACTATTTTTTGATCTCTTTCCATGCCTTATTTTTTCCATTCTGGTTGAATTAAAATTTATTTTTAAAATTTTCAACCAGCGCCAGCAATAAAAATATTTATTCTGTGTTTTTAATATGAAATCTTGTTTTTTTAGTTTTAAAATTAATTTTATTTTAAATACAGCTATTTCAATATTTGCTGGTGGAGTCATCAAATATTTTTTGTTTGGATATCCACTGTTGGCGACAATAAAGCTGTCACCAAACTCTCCATTTTCAAGGCGGGCATATATCCTCGAGTTCCTTAAAATGTTTGAATCATGCGCAGACCCACAATATTGACAATTTTCAAATCCGCATCGCATATTGCTTGGACTTTTATGGAAAAAAACCTTTCCGATTGAGTACTTTAATAACATTTCATGAAGTTTATATTTTACCTGGAGATATTGTCTTAATATGAGTACAATCGATGGCTTCTATTACTTTAGGAAATTTGGCAATTACATAAAACCGTTGCTTGTTTTCGAATAGATCTTTGGCAGTGGTTGGAAATATTACGAATTGCTCTCTTAGCTGAGCTATGCAATAGGCTTGGGTAGTTCACGAACGAACTAGTTCAATTGAACTATTCGCACTCATGAACTCGCAACTAGTTTGTTGTTTCTCGTTCTTTTAGTTCTTTTAGTTCAATTGATTTTGCAGCGAGTCAGATCGAAATGAACTAGAAAAAATTTGATTTCACTCAACAATGGTTTGAGTCTGTGCTGATACAGTTTTTCACTAATGCAAAAACAAATTTTTTGCAAAAACAAATTTTTGTGGCAAATATTGTGTGGAATGCCCCATATGTAGTATTTTTATGTAAATATCTTCTATGTCCGCATTTAATGATTGATTCGGTCAAATAGTTCGTTTCATTTTATAGATCTGATCATGAACGAGCAAACAAAACAAACTAAAAGACCTATTGAACTAAAAAATACAACGAGCTAACATACCTAAAGATCTAAACACCAAACGAACAATAAGACTTAACGAACTAACAACATGAACGAGTGCACGAAACGAACTAAAAGAGCGAAACTAAATAAACTAAAAGAACTATATGAACGAATTAGTTCATTAAACTCAACTGAACTAAAAAGATCGATCTTTTTAGTGAACTAAAATGCCCAAGCCTACTATGCAATGTGAGACAATTGTGACTACTTTGGAAACTGTTGAAGTTGAAACTTTAAAAATATCACCAATGGATCTCAACATTCCTCCAGTTGCATATATTCTTAATGTTATCAGGAGCATTTTTTCAGCAGTTAAGGCATTATTTCTGTAACAAGTGTTGGAATTAAAAGCGATATATAATAAAAATTACTTATTTCATTGCAGCAATAAAAAAATCTTTGAAAATAGTATTCTTGCAATGCATTTCAAGTTAGCATACAAGTTGGACTGAAAAAACTATAATTATATATACATAGAATATTTGTGTATTTGTGGAAGCAATAAAACAATGATCTATCCAACAAGAATCCTACTTGTTGACTTTTAAGCGAGCCACGCTGATATTGAAGGCCTCAAAGGCCGCTCTTTTTGAATGATCTACTTACCAAGATGTTTTATTTTTAATATGTGGTTGCATAAGTTCCACGACACAATAAGCTGACGCCTTTGAAATTCGAAATCGATCGTAAAAACTTTTTTTCCATACAAATTAAAGGAGTTTGGACGTAAATGAATAGTTTTAACTCTTCTTAATATTGTAATATTTAAAAGCTGATAAGTTTCAGCGTCACTTAGAACTTCCTGGTCCGATAATGAATACATTTTATTTTAAGTTGACTTAAATTTGCACATTTATTTAATTAATTCTCTTGCCAAGTAATCACATGCCATATTAATCATATGTCAAACAGCAAGTTAACTAGAGCTTAACTCACCAGCATTGGGAGTTTAAACTTCGATTAAAGTTCACTGAAAAACTAGATTCATGGTTTAAACTAACTTTAAACTTCAAACAGAGTTAAACTAGCACTGAAAAACTGGCCATTAGTCTTTCTACGTCTTCCAAATTCTTTATTATAAAGTCACTCGTATATGTTCTATTAGGACACAGAAATGCTAAAATATGCACTTTCAAATGACATAGTTCAAATTGCCAGTGCTTCTTATTTACTCTGATCGATTTCATATTGTTTTATCAAGATTTAAGAAATAACAATTCTTAAAACAGTCAATTCATAAGATGACCTACTGACACGCGTCATAACTTAAACGGTTTTGTTTATTTATTAATTGCTGCCTTGGTTTAGAAAAGTTGTGAGTCAATCACAACATTCCTCCTCCCTTTGAAAAATAAAATTTTTACCTGGAAGAGGTTAAAATTTTCGTAAATGAACTTTTTTTAACTCTTCTTGTTTTGTATGCTTGTATATTATGCCCATTATTTCTTTAAACTTACATAATTAATTTTTTTTTATTATTCTTTGTTGCTAATTTTACATAAATTCTTAGCTTTTGTTCATATTTTCTATATGTACACCTTTTTCTATAAAAAATTGTTAATTACCGTAGTGTGCCTGCTATTAAACTTCAATATGCTCTATTAGCAGTTAACATTTTTGTTCTATTCTTTTATTTATTACTGTTTTATTACTTTGGCGCCTGCTACACGTTCAATATTTATTGTGATACTTGGATCGCGATCCAAATGCACGTATTGATGGATCGCGGTTGAAAGCTACACATTCAATATTTATCACGTCAGTTCATACAATTCATACAATTTTTGCTTAGAGTGGTTCGCTGTCACAAAATGTCGTATGAAAACAAACAAAAAAAGCCAGTGTAGCTATCTTGCTTGCTATGTCATTAAAGAAAAAAGTAAATACAATAGAAAGAAGTGGAGCAAAAAGTGGTTGCTGGAGCGCAAAAAATGCACCCATTTAAATTTAATGAACGAAATTCTCATATCTAAGGAAATGGAAGACTACGAGAATTATTTCTGAATGTCTAATAACAATTTCGAAAATATTTTGAAACTAGTCACCCCATTTTTGCTAAAGCAAGACACTGTCATGCGTAATGCAATTTCGCCAAAAGAAAAATTAGCCCTGACCTTGCATTACTTTGCAACAGGAACGTAAGTATTTATATTTTATTGTTAATATTTTTTATTTTATCATTACATTTTTCAGATACTTTAAAAATTAGAGGTTTACTGCTATCATGTCACGACAGTCGATAAGCGAAGCCGCCTTGGACACCTGTGAAGCATTAATATATGTTCTTAAAGATTATATCCAAGTAAGTAAAAGGAAGCATTGTATTAAAATCTTTTTAATGTTTATTAGGAACTTCAGTATAATAACATATTTTTATTAACTCTTAATTCTTATAACTGGAAATCATTGTATTGTATTGAGATCTTTTTAATGTTTATTAGGAACTTCAGTATAATAACGTATTTTCATTAACTCTTAATTCTTATTACTGGTAATTATTGTATTGTATTGAGATCTTTTTAATGCTTATAGCCTGGTTTTCACTAAGTCAATTTCAATGACAACAATCACTGATGTCAGTAGGCATTTTGACCATATAACGTCAAATGCGTTTTCATTGAAACCCAAAAACTGACATAAAATCGAATGTCAAAGACTGACGTTGAATTTATAAGTCAATTGATTGCCATACTGTTTTCACTTTCGATGTTATTTGTGAAATGCCATCGTTTTGTTCAGTTGTCTTTTTTTATCAATAACAGCTGATGTTTTATATTTGAGATTGTTAGAAAATGTTTCCTTTTGGTGTTATTTATAAAAAAACTGTTAATTTTATTAGCTTAATAACAAAAGTGCACTTAAACAAAGATTATCACAGTGGCCGCTGTTGGTTCAAAAGGCACCCTCGCCACGTTCCATCGCAAGATACGTGTTCAAGATTTGCGCAAATGACAAATTTCCGAAAATGCGTCTTGCAACAAATCCCTTGGAAGCAACACCGGCCACTGCGATAATCCCAGTTTAAGTGCATTTTTCCATTCAAACCAATTAAAATAACAATATTTAAAAAATTTTGCCAGTAGTGAAACGAAAAATAATTAAAACAAAATTTTTTGTAGGCAACAACTGACACAAAATGCCAACATGTTGGCATTTCGATTTTTCTTGTCATATAACGATATTTTGATTGACAAGCAAAATTCTATCTGTTCTCACTTATTTGTGATTTTATATGACAATCAGTGGTCATATATGACAACAAATCTAAATGACAATACGTTTCTATTAGATTGACAACATTTGTGATTGAAAACTGATCTAGTGAAAACCAGGCTTATTAGAAACTTCAAAATAAAACATATTTTATAAAAACATATTTTCATTGACTTTAAAGAACTGTGTTGCGTACTCGTAGTATAGACATCTTTACTTGCACCTATGTTGCTTTGGAAAAGCAGAACGGGAGATTGCTTTCGTGGGTACTCATCTCGTAAGCCGCTGTGCTCATTGGATTCCGACATAAAAGCATTATATTCCGGTGAAGGTGTGGGTACTAAAACATTTTCCTCTGGTGATGACACTCTTCTACTCGTATACGCATTAATTTGAACAGAATTTCTATTCAGCGATCACAGCTCTGCTTCGAATAAAATGTCGTTAATGGCTTTTTCTGCGAACAGTCTTTGAGTTGCATGTAGATTTTCTAATTTTTCGGTCCAATATATTGCTGTTGCGTTGATATTTTGAGTTGATGATTGTGGTGTCTCAGTCAGTAATGAGCATGCTTTTTCAATAAGCTCATTTTGTTTTGCTATTGAGTTATTTTTTGCTTTTTTTCGGAGGAAGTATAGTGCTAACAGACGAAAAAGACGACTCATCTAACTGTTGCATAGAACCACTTCTCGCACCAATTTCTTCAGAATCACCCTCACATTCAGGGAGCATGCCCTGAAAATAAAAAATTATGAATAATATATAAATATAATTAATCTTAAAATATTCTAATAATTTGTTTTTATTGTTTTTAGCTGCCAACTACTAGAGAAGAATGGGAAAGTGTTGCTGAAGATTTTGGAAGACTCCACAATTTTTACAATTGTGTCGGAGTAATTGACGGTAAACACATCAAAATAAGGTATTCGAACGGGACAGGATCCCTATACTACAATTATAAAGGGACCTACAGTATCGTCCTCATGGCAATTGCAAATGCGAAGAAGGAATTTATAATGATTGACGTCGCATGCAATGGACATGTTTCAGATGGTGGCGTCCTCTTTTATACCAAATTTTGGGACCACTTGCAACAAGGCCGAGTGAATTTACCACCACCATCAGCTCTACCGAATACGTTGGAAGAATTCCCATATGTGTTCCCCATATGAATTCCCATATAGGAGACGAAGCCTTTGCTTTGAGCACAAATTTAATGAAGCCGTATCCACTAAAAAATGCTACACAAGAGGAAGAACTTTTTAATCGTCGCTTATCTGCTACAAGATCTTTAGTTGAGTGCTCTTTTGGTATACTTGCTGCAAAATTTTGTGTTTTCCAGAAGGCTATCAGCCTAAGTCCAAATAAAGCTGCAAAGGTGACAGCGGCATGCTGTTACTTACATAATTACTTAATTAAAAAGGAACACGTATATACATCATCAAAATCTAATTATGATTAGAATTTGATTTAGAACTATCAAATATACAAGCAAATACTGCCCGCAACCCAACTAAAAATTCTAAAGCCATAAGGGATAAATTCTGCAAATATTATAATAAGAAAACATAAATATTTGTATTTATATTTTCAATAAAAGTTTTTGTTGAAGCAAATTTTTCTATAACCTCTTATTGATTCAGGTTCTTAACTAATGTGGAAAAATTTTATTCGAAGCCACTCAAAGCTTTACAAGCTTCCTTGGAGCAGACAGACAACATTTACATGTATATAATACATTTATGATGTAAATAAAAATATACTTACAACATTAACAGGTTTTTCTGTTCTTTGCAAAAATTGAAAAGCTTGGAACGTCCACGACCAAGTATATACATCATCTGCACCAGCACCGGATCGTTTTGAGTCAACAATTCGTTTCAGATCCTTTCTGAAGTTCGACCTCAAAGAATTTATTTTCTTCCGCACATCGTCGACGGTAGCTGCAGGCTTAAATTTTTTTAGAACTTTTAATAGTTTCTAGTATGCAGCCCCTTTTTTTAATTTATCGCTATAAGCTTTAGCTGACGAGTCCCACAACTCCGGCAATGCTTCCAAGTTTGTCATGTTTCCGGCCCACCGTTTTGTGGTATATGGCTGGTGCGACATGCGGCAAGGTAGCCTTTGTTGCGTACCCCTGTCGTCCCTCTGGCAGCACTGGTACGCTGGCGTATTGCGCGGCTAAGGCTCGCCGGATGGGGTGGTGTTCTTGCCAGCCTGGTCCGACCGACGGAAACTTCACATGAATAAAAATCGTGCCAGTTTATTAAAAAAAATTACCGCCTAGTAAAAAAACCCGAAAAACCATACAAAAAGATTAAAATCTCGAAGGAAGCTACAAAAACACAGATTATTTTACGCGAAAGTGCTGAAAATTTGGAAGGAATCTCAGCCGGTTGCTCGCTGTTGGCACGTCTCGTGGGTCGATCTTGGATGGAGTCCGATCGCCCTTGGCTAACCCACCCCTTCTGGCCACAAAAGACCAGCCATGGTGACGCTGCTCCGTAGTTTAGGTCACCCCAAAGACTTTATACTTACGCGCACACTACGTCGTCTACACCACCTGTCCTTTTAAATCTAAACACTCATGGTTAATATTTACATAATATTTATAACATTTAATGTTGCTATTAGTTCATGGAGAAAAAATTTTTTCTTTTACATCTATATATATATACATCTTAATAAATATCCCGACATAGGAGTAGCGTTATTTTAAGTTCGAAGTAAATCTTATTTGGTATTTAGAAATAGATTTATTTGAAGTTCGAAGTACATTTTATTTCGCAATCAGAATTAGATTTACTTTAATTTTCAGGTTCTCGAATTTTCAAATTTAATTTTAATTCTGTTCAGAACTCGATTAGAATTTGTATTTAGAATTGAATTTAATTTTGTTTTGAATTAGATTTTATTTTGTATTTAGAATTAAATTCATTTTACATTCGAATTAAATTCTAATTCGTATTTAGAATTAGATTTATTCCAAGTTTAGAATTAGAATTTACATTCGAATTTGGAATTAGATTTATTTCAAGTTCGAAACAAATTTTGATTTGTATTTAGAATTAGATTTATTTTAATTTTCGTATTAAATTTTATGTTTTGAATTAGATTTATTTTTGTCTCTAATTAGATTTTAATTTGTTTTCCGAATTAAATTTATTTTAATTTCCGAATTAAATTTTATTTTTGGTTTTGAATTGGGCCATACGTTTAGTTTCAGTTTAGTTTTTCGTGGAATTCCGTTTTCGAAAATATTGATTTAATTCCAATTGATTTTAATTTGTATTAGATCTATTTTAGTATTGCCTTCTTTTAAATTAATTTCATTTAAGTTTTTACGTGATATTAGTTTTAATATCTATAAAGGTATAGTTCTAAAAACAAGAATACTGAAATATGCTAAAATTGGGTAACTTAAAATTACTTAAACGAAAGTGTCCACTTCGAGTTGTGGCTAATATCGAACCATACGCTGATGAAAGTAGAATTGTATTTGGTGGCAAATTTATGCAGGTGACTCTTCCGTTGGGCTGCACCGTTTGCAGCCGTATTTGTTGCGAATTTTGAGTCGCTGGTAGCAAAACGGTTAGCATTTGATTGAACTTGATGGTACAAGTTGGCACTTCAACAATTGCTTCATTTAGCAGTTCGGGTGTTGCAGCAGCTGGTGGTGGAGTTTCAGATATAGGGGATGCTACCGCGCTAATATCAGAGTTACCTTGATCCGTTTCTCGAAGTAGAGTATCGCTGGTGTTGTAATTATCGTTTGCCACTTTTGCTGTCAGAGCTGTTCCCTTGGGGATGCGAAATTTACGTAAGATGTGAGTGGTAGAGGCAGACAGAGTGTTTATTGAATGCTGAGAGTGCTCGGTGCTGCCACTATTGCTGTTGTAAGTGTTCGCTGAGAAGCTAAGTTCATCGTCATCCTCTACAATGACAAGTGAAGATGACTTTTCAGATACTGCAGAAGTGGCTAGTTTGGTTGTGGTAGCTTCTGTTTTGTTACTTTGCTTGTTGATGCACAGGTTGCTCAGACTGTCGGTTGCAGTTGCCGTTCTTGTCGTCACTCCAATCTCGAATGGCCGAACTCAGCTGCATCATTGTCTTCGCAGGGGTGTATTTTTTCCAGTTCGATGATTTTTGGTACTTTGGCAGTGTTGCCACATGTCATCGGTTAAGGTGAGTTCGCATTCCTTTTCGAGGCATTTAGACGGGCAAACTATCTTATCTTATACGTACTTATCTTTCACGGGCACTGCGTCGCCGGTATCAATGTAGTGCTCTTCTAAAGACGTCTTGCCGAGACCTTTCTTCGTGAAGCAGTGAAATTTTTCTATAACTGCGTTAAGCCTGTGTTGTTGCAGCGCTGTCAAAACTTTCATTTTCGGAGTTGCATGACTTTGGACCTCTTCCTCCAAAGCAATGTTGTTGGTCGTGATGCTATCAACTTTGAGCTGCATGAGATTGAATTTTTTAATGAAATCTACACCTAGAAACATTCTCGTTTTAGAGAAGGTGTTAAATAAAAAACAATCTCCTGCTCTTTGTTATCGAATTTAATTTTTTTCTACCAAACTTAAGCAGTTATTCCCTAAACACGACACTGTTGCTCCACTGTCTAATAATTCCTCAATTCGCTTGTCCATTGATTCCGATGTTCGTATAAAATCTACTGTCTTCACCCTCATAAAGTTCTGATGCTGAAATTTCTTTATAATTATTTTTCCTCAAACGATATCTAACCCTGGCTTTTTCAATTTTTGTCGGCTGTTCTGAAAATATTCTTTTTCTGACTTCCTCATAGTTCTTGAGTCTCACATGAAATGGCTTAATTTCTTTTAACTTTACCTCAACGGTATTTACGGCTTGATCACAACTACTTTTATTACTCTCATTCTCAGATGTTAAAACAACAATTTTATTTTGTACTTCGGTCTGTGTGGCTGACGTTAGTCATTCTGTCGTTTCTTGAGTCTGAGTTTGAGTCTGAATTTGAGCTGATCTAGACTCCACCTGAACATTTCTATTTGGCCTAGTGGTTCCCTGGCATTTTGGACACTTTGGGGTAACTACGCCCTCCGTTCCGCACCTATAACAAAAAATTCGCCTTACGGCTGCAGTACACTCAACAAAGTTGTGCCCTGGCTGTTTGCAGTTCCGACATGGAAAAGTTCGAGAGAAATTTATGGCATCTAAATCAAAAACTTGAGTGGAAAAGTCTGGCTCTACATTTAGTTCATGCACTTGCGCATTGCGAGGTATGTATTGACGCTGTGGCGGTTGATAAGCCTGGCGTTGATAGTTTATATGAGTCTCAGCCTTTTTGCAGGCTTTGCAAAACTCAGTCAAACCCTCTATGCGCATGGCAAACAGTAGCTGTGACATCTCTTTTCGCAGGTTGCTCCTCATTATCTCCACTAAATCCTGTTCTGCCAGTGGATTCCGCTGTTGGTTCCTTAGTGTCAAAACAGATTGATAAAAGTCGTCGAAAGTTTCATCCCGTTGTTGTCTTCGATCCATAATTTGTCTTTGGATTTCGAAGTCGCTTTCGTGTCGCTTGAACTGAGTTACAAGCGCTTCTCGAAGTGCGTACCAACTTGGTATTCGGTTTAAGCGGCGAAATCCCCAGAACCATTGAGCTGCGTTTCCTGTTAGCAAACTGTGAAAATTACTGTGAAATAATTACTTCCGGCCATGGATATCGGTAATCATTACACAAGGTCTCTACTCGAAAAACGAATTATTCCACGCTGATCGATTTATTTGTACCATCGAATTTAAATCCCCATTTGTCCATCTCCACACGTCGCGGCTGTTCTGTTTGTTGGTAAGTCGCAAAAGGCGCTTGTGCTGGCCCTGTATAGGCAAAGGCACTGGGCTGACGTACTGATGGTCCAGCTCGTTGCTCTTGGTGCCGATTCCTATTCTCAACTTGGTAAGTCTGCGAATGAGCAAAAACTTGCGGCTGCGGCACATTTGTCGGTTACGGCCTATGCGGTGGTGGTTGTGAAAAATCTGGGAAGGATTGCGAGATGCTCCTGGTGTCCTGTGATCCAATTTGTTGGGCTGCTCCATATTTGGATCTGGCCATGCCTGTGAATTGATAGACGGAGGTGGTGGTTGTAAAGTCACTAACTTCGTAACCGCTGGTCGGCTCTCTGAATACTGAGGCGTCATTGACCCTAAGCTTTCGGCTATTAATTGTGGGACTAACACCCGCAAACGCTCCTCCATTTCCGATATCAGATCCACTTGGGATTAAACCTACCGCTGACTTGACGTAATCCCTTATATTGATGCTAGAGTTGATAACACCCTGGGACGCTGGTGCTCTTCCCGACGACCTTTCTCTTACGCTCCCCATCTGCGAATGTTGTTGGAATTGCTTTCACACGTTTAGAGCGGTTAGGCTGCTAAACTCTAGAGACGTGATGCTGCTATTAGAGAAGTTAAGCTCTTCCGAGGTACGTCTAGGTGCTGGTGGTAGTGCACTCTGCATCGCCATAGGTGTTGTAATGGTAGTCGTTGCTGTGGTAAAAATCGGTATGGTGGTTCTCATCGGGCCTGTTTTTGGAATTGCCCTTGTACTAGTTGATGTTGTGGGTACTAGACTTCCACTTTCGGCTGGATTCGGATTGGTTTCACTACTATTCATTTTGCTTTGTTGCCTAGTGTGAACCATGCCCCAGGAAATAACAATCTTTTAAAGAAAATCAATCAAATATCAGAGAAATAGATTATGCCTCTACGCACCTATGTTGTTCAAATCGACAACCGAGAATTCGCTGAATCAAGAGCAACGTCCGTTAGGACCTGAGAAGCCAATTTATTCAAAAACGAGAAAGTTTAATTATTATATTCGAACCGATGGTTTCAATGCGCCACAGTTTACTTAACTGTTGTTCGCCAAATGCCAAAACGAAAGGAAAAAATTACAAAAAAATAAGATCAAAATAAATGTCCTGTAATGACGGTGGTTGCAAAACTTAGCAAAAAAATTTTTAAATAATAATAATATAAGGAATGGTAATAATAATCATATTAATCAGATGTAAAGGCAATAAGTATAATATTCGAAAAAAATTCGAAAAGTTGTTAAGATATAAGGATATTAATTAAAGGTAGGCATTAGAATAACTGAACTCAATAGAGGGCAAAGAAATTTTATCGTAGTAAGTAGTAATATAGAAAGGTAGGAAAGTGAAATAGAAAAAATTGTAACTATTTTAGAGTGACAATCTTAGCTGTAGTCTAAAATTTCGCAACTTATCAGAAATCAAAAGATTAGGTTTGCTTTTATCTGAATATTTTATAAAATATATATATATATATATATATATATATATATATAAGGTTGCTTTCGCTGGTCTCGTCGAAGTTAATTTTTACGCCACTCTTGTTTGTTTTACGCCACCATCCAAATTTAATGCCTATATATTTTTAATTTTGTTTGATTTATTATTATCAGCTATTCTAGTGTTTAGATTATTGGTTTTGGAATTATAATTTCTTTTTTAGTTTAGACTATTCAACTTCACCGAGTTTCAGGAGAAGTCTCCTTTTTTACGTATACTTTTTTTGAAGCGATAGCCAAGTTTTTCTTACTATCCCAATTATTCCCTCTTTTTATATTATATATATATATATATTTTATATAAAGATATATTTAGATGAAACTAAAGTTAAATATTCGGAAAAGTTTTGTATAAAAAATTGGCTCACTAAAGCTTATAGATGAAAGTAAACTTAAATATATATTTTTTTTTCAGCCCGAAGGTGGAAAATTTTTTTCTTTTTAAGGTATTTAGTTTCTAAAGATATAATATAAAAAGAGGGAATAATTGGGATAGTAAGAAAAACTTGGCTATCGCTTCAAAAAAAGTATACGTAAAAAAGGAGACTTCTCCTGAAACTCGGTGAAGTTGAATAGTCTAAACTAAAAAAGAAATTATAATTCCAAAACCAATAATCTAAACACTAGAATAGCTGATAATAATAAATCAAACAAAATTAAAAATATATAGGCATTAAATTTGGATGGTGGCGTAAAACAAACAAGAGTGGCGTAAAAATTAACTTCGACGAGACCAGCGAAAGCAACCTTCTTCATTGTGCCATAATTGCACCCTCCAAATCGAGGTTCTTAACCGAAACTTCCCACAATAATTTCCTATGCTGAGGTCCCTCAGGCATATTCGCTTCACCTAATGGTGTTGTGGTAGTTCATCCCGAGTTGGAGTATTTATTCAAAACAAAAAAATTTTTTTTTATTTATATTTGTCCCTACTCAAGAGTGCTTGGCAACTCTATACCCCCTTTAATTCAGCAGCGCCTAACTCCAAATCGAGGTATTTTTTTTCTTAACTTAGCTAGCCTGTCACATTGATGACCCCACTGACCTGAGGTCCTACTCTGCAACGCGACTCGAAAAGCAAATGCGATTCGAAAACAAAATCACACCATGTAAATACATGGCTTAAGATTTTTAAATGGCAGTAAATTCTACCTCTGCTTTAAAATTCCGTTTTTGTCGGCATTGAATTTGAACCCATCAAAAATTTGTCAAAAAACATGTCAATCCATGGCGCGATCCTGCTCCCGAACCGCATCCGCACCCCGAATCGTACTACAGAGCAAGGCCCCTGGCTGCTTTTCCCGGTAAGGAGCGATTTTCAAAAAAACAAAAACAATTTCATTTTAATTTAACCTTCCTCTAAGCCCGCACGCAGTGAAGCATATGTGCCGCACTGTGCGCAAAAACAAAACTGCAAAACAAACGCTTGCGAAGAAACGAGATGCGCTCACTGTTCGCTGCTGTACTCATAGGCAAAACGCCTTGCTCACAGCCCAGCTCATATGCTTCACTGTGCGCGCCGCCTAAGAGTGACACTACCCCCCTTTTTGTGCACTAGGTGCACCCTCCGAGTCAAGGTATTTTTAAACCTAGCTAGCCTGTCCTGTTTATGACCCCTCTGGTCAGGCTGCTCTTCTCGGTCAGGAGTATTTTCCAAAAACGAGATTTTTTATTTTTTTTTACGGTTTACATGAAATCCCCTGCATGATAGGGATTTTTCACCATACGGTGTTAAAAACAGCCGTCCAATCTAGGAACAGACGCGTGTTGGGCTCGCTGGGGTACGCGGGTGCGCTACTCCCGTCATCCTTCATATTCCACGCAGGATGCCCCTGCGGGTTTGAATATCTAAAATAAAAAATTATAAAAAAATGAAAAAAAGAATTTTTTAAAAGTGTCGTTCATCAGTCTCCAGCCAACCGTCGCAACTGCAGTCGCGGTTCAACGACCTTTACGCTGCAGGGCTTACGGAAAACCGAAACGCGATGTGAACTACAAAAAGAAAATCCTTAAATTATTTCTAACTATTAGCCCTAGCAGTAAAAATCCTACCGAAAAGATCCACGTCGCAACTGCAGTCGAGGCGCTGTGGCCTAAACGTTGCAGGACTTACGTGTTCTTAACTAAGAGGACCTGCTTTGGGTCTAACAAAAACTATACCAAAAAAACTTACTCTACGGCCCGAAACGAGATACTTCATTGTTTTCTAGTTCGGCTCCTTTCGCCTTAACCCACGTCGCAACTGCAGTCGAGGTTCAAAGACCTAACCGCTGCAGGACTTACGTGGCTAGACTCCAGGAGACCAAACTAAAAAGCAATAAAAATCCTAACTCCGATCGAGGCCCCACGTTGGGCGTCAATTCTGTCATGGTTTTCGGCCCACCGTTTTGTGGTATATGGCTGGTGCGACATGCGGCAAGGTAGCCTTTGTTGCGCATCCCTGTCGTCCCTCTGGCAGCACTGGTACGCTGGCGTATTGCGCGGCTAAGGCTCGCCGGATGGGGTGGTGTTCTTGCCAGCCTGGTCCGAACGACGGAAACTTCACATGAATAAAAATTGTACCAGTTTATTAAAAAAAATTACCGCCTAGTAAAAAAACCCGAAAAACCATACAAAAAGATTAAAATCTCGAGGGAAGCTACAAAAAAACAGATTATTTTACGCGAAAGTGCTGAAATTTGGAAGGAATCTGAACCGGCTGCTCGCTGTTGCCACGTTGGCACGTCTCGTGGGTCGATCTTGGATGGAGTCCGATCGCCCTTGGCTAACCCACCCCTTCTGGCCACAAAAGACCAGCCATGGTGACCCTGCACCGTAGTTTAGGTCACCCTAAAGACTTTATACTTACGCGCACACTACGTCGTCTACACCACCTGTCCTTTTTAATCTAAACACTCATGGTTAATATTTACATAATATTTATAACATTTAATGTTGCTATTAGTTCATGGAGAAAAAATTTTTTTTTCTTTTACATCTATATATATATATACAATATATATTATACATCCTAATAAATATCCCGACATAGGAGTGGCGTTATTTTAAGTTCGAAGTAAATCTTATTTGGTATTTAAAAATAGATTTATTTGAAGTTCGAAGTACATTTTATTTCGCATTCAGAATTAGATTTACTTTAATTTTCGAATTAAATTTTAATTCTGTTCAGAATCCGATTAGAATTTGTATTTAGAATTGAATTTAATTTTGTTTTGAATTAGATTTTACTTTGTATTTAGAATTAAATTCATTTTACATTCGAATTAAATTCTAATTCGTATTTAGAATTAGATTTATTCCAAGTTTAGAATTAGAATTTACATTCGAATTTGGAATTAGATTTATTTCAAGTTCGAAACAAATTTTGATTTGTATTTAGAATTAGATTTATTTTAATTTTCGTACTAAATTTTATTTTATGTTTTGAATTAGATTTATTTTTGGCTCTAATTAGATTTTAATTTGTTTTCCAAATTAAGTTTATTTTAATTTCCAAATTAAATTTTATTTTTTTTATTTTGAATTGGGCCATACGTTTAGTTTCAGTTTAGTTTTTCGTGGAATTCCGTTTTCGAAAATATTGATTTAATTCCAATTGATTTTAATTTGTATTAGATCTATTTTAGTATTGCCTTCTTTTAAATTAATTTCATTTAAGTTTTTACGTGATATTAGGTTTAATATCTATAAAGGTATAGTTCTAAAAACAAGAATACTGAAATATGCTAAAATTGGGTAGCTTAAAATTACTTAAACGAAACGTTGATGATGTGGTATTTACTGAAGGTTTCGTAGGCGTTGATGCCATTTTTTATTTGAGTAAAACAAAAATAAATCGTGTGCCAAAGCACGAGCTGCTTAACTAAGCTTAAAAAAACTAACTGAGCAAGTTACGATTAAGTTAAAAATTACGTCAGTTTAGAGATTACCACTAAATTTGTATGCCTTGCACTGTAAATTAAAAAAAAAACATAAATGCGATTTAAATACATATTTTTTTTTAAAATCTTTAAATTAAATTGCTTGGTTAAACATACAAAAAAATCAACAGTTTATACAGACTTTGGTGCTTCTTTGCACCGTTTTAACTTATTATATCGTATATAATAGACAAATAGTATTGCTAGATATAGCTAATAAAATTAGTGCAACTGTTACAATCTTATCACTGGTGACCTTGGGCTTTTTTATAGGTAAGAGTTTAGTTTGCAGAAGGAAAATAAATATATAGACAGAATATAAAACATCCGCTTACCAAGCCCAGGTGGATCTTTTTCAAACCTGGCTGGATCTTGTTGTTGATGCTGCCGTTATTGGAGCCGATGTAGCTTGTGATGGAATTGTTGTGGCTGGTGTAACTACTGCTGTGGTTGTGGTTATTGTTGAAATTAGCGATATTGTTGTTGGTATTATGGTGTAGGTGGTGAAGGTGTTGTAGGTGTTACGTGGTCCGAGTATCGATGCTGAGTGGGGTGCCAGGTGGTTTGCTGGGTGTTGATGCGGTTGGTGATGCAGTGGTGGTGATGATTTAGATGGTGTAGTTTTTGTTGGTGCGGTTGGTGGTATCGGTGCTGCGCTGATGATCTGGCTGGTGCTGGTTGTAGTTGCTGTTTGCATCCAGCCTGGCGCCAGCTTCAATGGACTGTGCTGCCTTTCTAACACCGCGGAGCTCTAGTTCCTGTAGTTAGTTGCTGCTGTTTAATAGTTGTTGGTGGGGTGGTAGGCGCATCAAAATGTTGCCTCCGGCGTCTGGTAATGTATTTGCTGGCTGAAACATAAATATAGTAAACTCTTTCCATAAACTTGGCCGTGTGGACCCCAGCTTACCTGGCTCTATCGCCCCTCCAATTTCCTCATGAACTGCACCGTCCGACACTCTCTTTTGAGATATACCCGTCGGTGGTAGGAAGCAATGTTGATTGTGCTGTAGTTGCGGACGAAGCTGTAGCTAGGTTAACTACTTCACTCCCACTACTCCAGTCTTTTATGGCAATTATTTGCTGTTGTTGGTGTCCACTTCGAGTTGTGGCTAATATCGAACCATACGCTGATGAAAGTAGAATTGTATTTGGTGGCAAATTTATGCAGGTGACTGTTCCGTTGGGCTGCACCATTTGCAGCCGTATTTGTTGCGAATGTTGAGTCGCTGGTAGCAAAACGGTTAGCATTTGATTAAACTTGATGGTACAAGTTGGCACTTCAACAATTGCTTCATTTAGCAGTTCGGGTGTTGCAGCAGCTGGTGGTGGAGTTTCAGATATAGGGGATGCTACCGCGCTAATATCAGAGTTACCTTGATCCGTTTCTCGAAGTAGAGTATCGCTGGTGTTGTAATTATCGTTTGCCACTTTTGCTGTCAGAGCTGTTCCCTTGGGGATGCGAAATTTACGTAAGATGTGAGTGGTAGAGGCAGACAGAGTGTTTATTGAATGCTGAGAGTGCTCGGTGCTGCCACTATTGCTGTTGTAAGTGTTCGCTGAGAAGCTAAGTTCATCGTCATCCTCTACAATGACAAGTTAAGATGACTTTTCAGATACTGCAGAAGTGGCTAGTTTGGTTGTGGTAGCTTCTGTTTTGTTACTTTGCTTGTTGATGCACAGGTTGCTCAGACTGTCGGTTGCAGTTGCCGTTCTTGTCGTCACTCCAATCTCGTGTGAAATTGTGTGCACTGCCACGTTAGAGGGCGCTAAGGCAAATACCAGGGGTATTCATAGTAAATGCTATTATTTATCGGATCAAGGTGCCCATGACAAGTTAAAAATAAAATCTTTTAAAATTTGTTGTTCCACGGTAAGCTGCGATTCTACCGGCAGCACACACTCGCTGTCAATGTTGTTTTCCATTATATGCATAAATTACTGTAAAATAAGTCAATTAGTTTATATTTGTTTGCTTTTTTTATTTCACTATAACGCACTAGCTTTAAATGTCTTTTTCACTTAATTAGTTAATTTTTATTTAATTTATCTTATTTCGCTGCAGTATCGTGAATTCCAAATATGCTAAACGTTCAACATATATTGACAGATTTGCGATCTGCGATCTAGATTTCTAATTATTTAGATATTTTGCGATCTGGATCACGATCCATCAATATGGCATGCTACTGGATCAATATACATGCGATACTGGATCGCGGTCTATATATATTGAACGTGTAGCATGCGCCTTTTATTTATGTCTTGTATGCATCCTGTGTAATCTTTTTCTCGTTGTTCTGCTACTGCTGTGCTGCTGTTGATTGATTTTGATTTCTCCCTCGTTGTCTATCGGTGCGCCAGAAATAGTTGTCACGGCTTGTTTTTTCTGTACTGGTTGCCAATTTGTTTTATTAACAGAAATTATAGGAAGTATACCAATTTATCCAAGTAATTGGTAAACAGCATTGTTGAAAGATGTGTTGAGTTGTTGAAAAATCTTGTTATCATTAATGTATTACATCGATTCGGTCGATAAGCTAACAAAAACTCTGATTTTCTTCCGTCGCAATATGCTCCACAAAAAAATTGTCAGCATATATTTGAAAATGTTAGAAACAAAATTCCAAATTATTGCGAAGTATTTTACAACTTTGAAGAATGAAAAGATTAGCGCACTGTCAGTTTTGTATTTCATGGAAATGAAGTAGCCGCTACCATCCGAACGCTTTGTATTGTGGCGTTTTTTTTTAATCAAAACACGTTTGAGGCTAGGAATCTACAATTTCATGTGCTTTTTTTAGTGTACTGCAAGAAGTATTTTTATAATTTTACAATTAGAATTTCTTGATTCACCTTCTTTTTTTCTAGCAGCCTAACGAATTTTCATTGCTACGATATTAGCTTCCAGACACATCCTCTTTCCTTAATATGGTTAAGTATTGTTGCTAAACGTTTTCTTTCATCTAAGGTGTTTGTTGCACCTTCTCAAAGCATCCTGCCTTGTCGCTAGCCGCATTGTTTCCGCTTGTTATAGTGATGCATACAACATCATTGGTAAACCTTACACAAATTATTTACTTTATTGTATTTTATTTCCAACAGTGAAATTTCTTAGTACATTATTCGCGTTTGTTTTAAGTTAGTAAGAATTTCATATACGTAATTGACTTTATATTGTTATTTGAATTCAATATATATTCCTTTCTCTTTTGTCTCTTAACCGTTCACTTATGTTTACTTTCAATATTTTCCATTCTATCCTTATTTACTATCTTTTTCTTTTATATTTTATTCTTTATTTCTTATTGATGCAACATATTTTTTTCAAAGTATTCGAATTTCTTAATTCATTTAATTTCTAAACTTCTTTAGTCTTCCCGAACTTTACTTTTCTTTCTTTTTACACAATTGAATTACATATTTTTAATAAATCTATTGTTTCCATTAACATTTCCATAACATTACCATTTGTCAATATTTTAATATAATCTAATCCAAGTTAATTTTTTCAATATTTTAATGTGAATTTCCATTTTTCTTTTCAATATTTTAATGCGTAAGTGCATTTTATCTTTCTTTAAACTGCTCTTTTATGAGACACTTTAAAAAAAAATTGTTGTGGCGGCTCACCAACCTAGAAGACGAGGACCCATCAACATCAACTTCAACAGGACAACAGAAAATAATTCTGTTTGTAAAACTACAACAATTGTTGTAAAAAAGGTCTAGTTTAACCACAATTTGTCAGTTGCCCTCTCTAACCCGTTTGTTCTCTTTTTCCAGCAATTTTTTTCCGAAACGATTGTTCGCTTCCCGAATATTTGGTCCATACGAGTCGGATAGCAAAACCAGAACCCAAAAAATTGGCCAGGAAAATTGTGCGACTCCCAACGTCCACAAAAAAGAGACCCTCACAACAACTGTACAAAAACCACCAGCAAAGAAAACAAACAAAAGCGAGCAACAAACATACTTGAACATTAACATTATGGAGTTGGAAGAGTGGCACAATAAAACCCAACTCGCAGATGTCACACTTCTGGAAATGCCGTTGTATATAAACGTGTGTATTCGATGTAATTAATGTTGAATGTAAATATATGGTGAATTTGTGTTCTAATGTAAATCTTCGGGTGATTGATACGTTACAATTTGGGTGGGTGAATAAAACGATGTCTTTTTACTTTCTGTATTCTAAAACGAATAAACATATGACGCTGGCGCAACCTTGCTGTTGCCGAACTACAACCGTCAGCGCTCGTGCGACTTGTAGCGAGTAAATCGAGCGGACGTGTTTAATATACACGTTTTTGACGTTTGACGTAAATATTTCGCCCGCCTTGCAGTGTCTGCAAACTAAAAAAAGATTAGTAGGGTTCTATACAGATAGTTTAAGTGAGCAAAATACAAATATCCATTTTTAATATATTCAGTTCATATCTTATAGCATACGAGTGTAATATGCTCACTTGTTATTTCGATTAGGGTAGGGTAAAGTAGGGTAGAGTAGGGTAGAGTAAAGTAAAGTAGAGTAGAGTAGAGTAGAGTAGAGAAGAGTAGAGTTGAGTGGAGGGTAGACTACGTTTTTAATAAGTAAAATTTTCTTTTATTATGGGTGGAGTTTCTCATATCGGGTTCGGCTTGAATTATTTTACTCGAGTCCAAAAAGTGATCTTTGGTTACGATCGAACTTTTTGACGAGATTGGATTCCGAGTAAACAGCGGGGTGTATTTATCGGAAGATCATTTCTCATGGCTTAGTGGATGAAGCCTATCTCGTTTCGCTTTTTTCTCCTTGGTCGGTTCATCAAAGTTCTCATCTATCGTGTGATCTTTGGGTTGGTGAGTTATTGGCGATGACTCGAGGAGCTCGTGGCAGTGAAGAAAATTTGGGTTTGATTTCTTTGGGTGCTATGGCGGATGACTTTTTGGGTTTAAAGTCTTGGGTGGTGCCAAATGGGTTATTGGACCAGTCGTCTGCTTTTGGATATGCTGTCAGAGCAATATAACTCGAAATTTTACATTCTTTACAATGTGAGTTCTTTTTTTTGGGGTTGGGTTCCTCTTTCGGTTTTCTGAACTGAGTCAAGTAGTCGTTACTTTTAATTGTGTTGTGTAATGACGCAATTTTGTTGGTTTTAGACTCAGGAACCGGTCCAGAAAGAATCCATCGAAATTCGGAATCTTGCGCTAGTAGGCATCCGCCTATATTGAATAATGAGTGGATAGACATCACAGCCGATGATCATATCCACATGTCGATACATATAAAATTGGGTGTCTGCCAACTTGTGGCCGAACAGGGTCTCACATATGCTCGAATCAATCGAGTGTGTAGGTAAATCACATATGAGAGTCTTCATCTCCAGGGCCAGGGCCTCAATTTAAAGGGTTGGACTCATTGCGGATCGCAATGTCAGCAGAAACTGTCTGGTTCAGACCTGTTACCTGAGTACCTATTGATCGGGTTGGAAGACCAATTCGTTTTCTCAGGCGTTCTGTAATGAATGTTGCCTCAGATCTAGAGTCAATGAGGGCTCTTGCTGTGTGTGTGGCTCCTTGGTGTTCAGTGCTGACCATTCCCATTCCTAGTAGAGTCTTCTTTCTGCTGGCCGCAAAGTGTGAAGAAATTGCCTTAAATTCTTCGAGCTCATTTGTTGGGTAGGGTAGACCAATTCGTTTTCTCAGGCGATCTGTAATGAATGTTGCCTCAGATCTAGAGTCAATGAAGGCTCTTGCTGTGTGTGTGGCTCCTTGGTGTTCAGTGCTGACCATTCCCATTCCTAGCAGAGTCTTCTTTCTGCTGGCCGCAAAGTGTGAAGAAATTGCCTTAAATTCGTCGAGCTCATTTGTTGGGTAGGTGAGTGTCGAGTTAGTGAACTGTATGTGTGTTGAGAATGCCTGACTTGTAGAGTTTTTTCGCTCAGCTGTTTCTTTGGCTTGAGCACTCGTGCTTGGGGTGTGTTCTGGTTCTGTGATACTTCTGTGCAATAAAGAATTAATAAAACCTTTAATGTCGCCAACCGATTCAAGTGCTTTATACTTGTGGGTCAGAAACTTTTCCAGACTTTTCCATTCAGGAATTGTGGAGTTATCATATAGAGAACTCTAAAAGTCCTCTAAGATACTTTTGGGTAGTTTTGTAGAGCAAATGTTGACTAAGGTAGGATCCCAACTATCCGTATCTATCTGTACGGTTTTTAGGGTCCAAAGACAATTATTTACTGAATAGACCTTCCTGTCTCTGTAAGAACTTGAGACAAATTTAGGAGGGTTTTTAGTTGCACATTTATTTGCATTCTTTTATACTCGTATTGATCGACGAGATTACTCCACGCCATAAAAAAAATCCTTCATATGTCAATTGGGCAATTTTTATAACATACTTTATTCAATTAGTGAATTTTCAATGCTTTATTCAAAATTATTTCAAGCACTTAATAAAAATTAATAAATGTAAACTCACTGTGTTTCTTATTTGGGTGGGTGGAGTTTTGTGTGATCCAAGCATATGTGTTCAAGTGTGTTTGTTGCTCGCTTTTGTTTGTTTTCTTTGCTGGTGGTTTTTATTCAGTGCTTGAAATAATTTTGAATAAAGCATTCAAAATTCACTTTACATATTTGTGCAATAAAGTATAAAATACACACACACAAACGACGAAAAAAACTGCACGAACAAACTTTCGTCGCACCGAAAAAAACCGGCAAATATTTTATTTATTTATTTTAAAAAATTAATATATAAAAAAGTACACAAATATTTTACTAAAACACACTTTTAAAATCACTTATTGTGGATAACAAGTTAAGAAAAAAAAACTATTTCAATGGAACTCTGCAAACTTGCACTAAATTAAATATTTTGCAGCTGATTCAGTTCTTTGTTAACTTCTTTGCTCGTTACCCACCCGCTCTTTCGTTTTTACGTATATACACATATGTACGTATTGGTGTTGCCACCTCGAGAAACACTTTCGTGGTACCCTATCGAGAAAAAACTGTGGGATTTTTAAATTTACCCGATACTGCTTAAATTTTATTTAATTTGATAAAATTGTTAACCCTTTCCGATTCCTTAACCCATTAAGGACCCTTAACCCAGTAAGGACCCTTAACCCTTTTTAATCCACTGTATCAAGTTTTTGGAATTTTTCGGCGATTTCAATATAAGTTCAACTTTTAACCCCATAATGCAATATTTTTAAAATTTTCCTTTGATAACCCATTAGCACCTTAAATAAAAATTAATTAAAACCTTGATTTCTCTCAATTAAAGTAATTGATGAGACCCGATTAATACTCTAAGTTTGAGAGTTTTAAATACATTTTTAAACTCATAAAATTTTTATCTCTCTAACACCCTTAACCCTGTTATTATAAACTTACTCCCTTAACTGCAAATTCTTAAAATGTCGCTGATCATATTTGTTAATTTTTCAAATAACTTTATGGAGTTAGAAGAGTGGCACAATAAAACCCAAATCGCAGATGTCACACTTCTGGAAGTGCCGAAAAAGCAGCTGCAATATTTATTTGATAAATTTCAGGCAGCATACGAAGCTGTGCGGGAAAAGCCTGAAGACCCACAAGCGCCTTTGGACAAGGAAAAGTTCAAGGCAAGGTACCGGAAAACGTACCAAGCTTATGTTAACTGTTATGCCTCAATAACCGAGTATATTGATATCATTATGGCTATAGAAGAAAAACCCAAAACTTCACCCTCGAAATCGACCCCAGCTTCTGAAAATTACACATCAATAAATCTTCCACCCTGCGACATTGACATTTTCAATGGGGATTATGCCACATGGCCAACGTTTAGGGACCTGTTTACGGCCCTATACATAAACAATACCCGATTAAGTAACATTGAAAAACTTTTCTACTTGTTGCAGAAAACCCGCGGTGAAGGTACAGATGTTATAAAAATTGCCCCATTGACATATGAAAGATTTTTTTATGGCGTGGAGTAATCTCGTCGATCAATACGAGTATAAAAGAATGCAAATAAATGTGCAACTAAAAACCCTCCTAAATTTGTCTCAAGTTCTTACAGAGACAGGAAGGTCTATTCAGTAAATAATTGTCTTTGGACCCTAAAAACCCTACAGATAGTTGGGATCCTATCTTAGTCAAGATTTGCTCTACAAAACTACCCAAGAGTATCTTAGAGGACTTTAAGAGTTCTCTATTCGATAACTCCACAATTCCTGAATGGAAAAGTCTGGACAAGTTTCTGACCTACAAGTATAAAGCAATTGAATCGGTTGGCGACATTAAAGGTTTTATCAATTCTTTATTGCACAAAAGTATCACAGAACCAGAACACACCCCAAGCACGAGTGCTCAAGCCAAAGAAACAGCTGAGCGAAAAAACTCTACAAGTCAGGCTCTACAAGTACTCGATTGATTCGAGCATATGTGAGACCCTGTCCGGCCACAAGTTGGCAGACATCCAATTTTATATGTCTCGACATGTGGATATGATCATCGGCTGTGATGTCTATCCACTCATTATTCACCGTCGTGTTCAGCGCAATATAGGCGGATGCCTACTAGCGCAAGATTCCGAATTTGGATGGATTCTTTCTGGACCGGTTCCTGAGTCAAAACCCAACAAAATTGTGTCATTACACAACACAATTAAAAGTAACGACTACTTGACTCAGTTCAGAAAATCGAAAGAGGAACCCAACCCCAATAAAAAGAACTCACATTGTAAAGAAGGTAAAATTTCGAGTATATTGCTCTGACAGCATATCCAAAAGCAGACGACTGGTCCAATAACCCATTTGGCACCACCCAAGACTTTAAACCCAAAAAGTCATCCGCCATAGCACCCAAAGAAATCAAACCCAAATTTTCTTCACTGCCACGAGCTCCTCGAGTCATCGCCAATAACTCACCAACCCAAAGATCACACGATAGATGAGAACTTTGATGAACAGACCAAGGAGAAAAAAGCGAAACGAGATAGGCTTCATCCACTAAGCCATGAGAAACGATCTTCCGATAAATACACCCCGCTGTTTACTCGGAATCCAATCTCGTCAAAAAGTTCGATCGTAACCAAAGATCACTTTTTGGACTTGAGTAAAATAATTCAAGCCGAACCCGATTTACTCGCTACAAGTCGCACGAGCGCTGACGGTTGTAGTTCGGCAACAGCAAGGTTGCGCCAGCGTCTTATGTTTATTCGTTTTAGAATACAGAAAGTAAAAAGACATCGTTTTATCCACCCACCCAAATTGCAACGTATCAATCACCTGAAAATTGACATTAGAACACAAATTCACCATATATTTACATTCAACATCAATTACATCGAATACACACGTTTATATACAACATAGACGAATTGGACATAAATAGCCAGTAGCAAATTCATCATCAGCTTCGGGGATCAGCAGCACGGCGGCCCACCTACCTAGACTCAACATCAACTTCAACAGGACAACACAAAATAATACTGTTTGTAAAACCAAAACAATTGTTATTCAAAAAGGTATAAATAAAGCAATTTGCCAATGTTCTGACTCTAACCCATTTGCTCTCTTTTTCCACCAATCTATCCACGTTCGTTCGCTACCCGAACACTTACATTTTTTCCTTTTTACTTTATAAATTGATTTTTTTTTATTTTTTACTTTTCTCTTTCATCTCAATCATCCATATTTTGATTTTTATATTTCTCAAATTGTATTAAGTATTATGCTTACTTATTCTTTTTTCAACTTTGTACTCAGCATTGATCTGATATTTCAATTTTAAAAATTTTTTTTCTCGTATTAGAAAATTTTTTTATAATTTTTTTTATTTTTGTATCATTTTATCTTTGCACTTCGTCCCCATTTGACGCTTACAAAAAAGTTTTTATTTTCAAGCAATGTATTCTCTTTAATATTCATATTCATTTAAATTAATTCAACAATGACATAAAAACTTTAAATGAAGTGGCACTATTTTAGGATCTACAAGTAGAATGCATTGTACTAGAATAAAATCCTTGCGAGGGATTTCTATACCTCCTTCATTCACTTTGGAGATGCCAAAACAATTACCTTTTACTATGTTGATTTTATATGATTTAAATACAAATTATAAGTGTTTGATAGTTTAAATCATACTTGATTTTAAATACAAATTCTAGTTGTTTGATAGTTTAAAATTGTTTATTGAGCTTAAGGTCAAAGTAAGAACAATTAATTGTTCTAACGAATCTTTCCAAAGAAACAACAACAACAACAAAGTTTTTCAATATGAAAAGGAAAAACCACTAGCTGATTTTATTGCAATTTCGGCCTTCCTAAAGGCTTCATCAGAAATCTTTGTGATACCTCTTGCAAGCGCGCACTAACGCGCTGCACCACAGAGGCGATGAGATTTGAAGTGTCAATTTCTCAGTTTTTCTCCCATTTCACATGCTCACATTTATTGTTGTATTTTTGCTTTACTTTAGTCTTTATGCTTATGTTATTATATGGACTCCAACAGTCTGCTGGAAGTCTTCCAACAACAAAGCATGTTTACTGAAGTTGTTTTTAGATTTTTGCTGATTTGTTTTCAGCTGTTTCTATTTGGTCGTGCTCTACCATTTGATTAGTTTTTTTCCTTAATGACCTTGTTATTTATTATGTTGATTTTATATGATTTAAATACAAATTCTAAATGTTTGATAGTTTAAATCATACTTGATTTTAAATACAAATTCTAGTTGTTTGATAGTTTAAAATCGTTTATTGAGCTTAAGGTCAAAGTTAGAACAATTAATTGTTCTACCGAATCTTTCCAAAGAAACAACAACAAAGTTTTTCAATATGAAAAGGGAAAAATCACTAGCTGATTTTATTGCAATTTCGACCGTGCTAAAGGCTTTATCAGAAATCTTTGTGATACCTCGTGAAAGCGCGCACTAACGCACTGCACCACAGAGGCGATGAGATTTGAAAAGTCAATTTCTCAGTTTTTCTCCCATTTCACATTCTCACATTTGTTGTTGTATTTTTGCTTTACTTTAGTCTTTATGCTTATGTTATTGTTATGTTATGTTGACCTTACGCTCAATAAACGATTTTAAACTATCAAACAACTAGAATATTTATTTAAAATCAAGTATGATTTAAACTACCAAACATTTAGAATTTGTATTTAAATCATATAAAATCAACATAATAAATAACAAGGTCATTTGGGAAAAACTAATTACCTTTTACTTTAGAATGTCCCGTTTCTTATTTTTCCTCGCCTCATATCTTGGCTCGCAATTGCTTCAGTTAAATATCTTTTCTATTAATAAAGAATATAATTATAATAATAATTTTTCTATAATCATTTCAAATATATCTTCTCTTTAAAAAAAAAATATTTTCTCTAATATCTTCCATTGGCTGGCATTTAAAACCATTTCTACCGTCTCTTGATCCAATATATCTTTATTAAATGTTTCTTTTTTACAGGTATATGTGTCTACTTTATTGACTTGCAATATCGTCTTTCAATGGCTTCCCCTTTGCCTTTACATTTTCTACTTTATTTTTTTCCCCTTTGTAACGTTTTAAAATTCTGTTGTGTATGCGCCTTTTTCTTTACAACTTTACTAACTCTTTTATAATATAATATTTATTTTATTATCATAATTTAAGTACTCCTAAAATGTATCTTATACTATTTTTCCTTTTCCCGCACCTTCTTTATTTTATATTATTAGTTTTCTCTTATAATTTTTTTCTTTTCGTTTTATATACTCTGTAAATATCTCTGACGTCTACCAAATTTTCACCTAAATAGCCTCTTGGTGAAATCTCTTGCTTATGAACCACTAACTTGGGAATTTTTGTAGCATTTATTTTCACTTCTTCACTGTCATTACCTGAACTTAATTCATTTCTCCGTTTTAAACTACTCCTTTACGTATTTTGCTTAACTAAACTCGTGTACGTTTCGGAATTTACAAGTAGAATGAGTTTTCCGTTTTTTGTTTCCTCGCAAGGAACTCATACGAACACATCATTCAATTTTCAGATATCCGAAAAGTCACACTTTTCCGTCTCCAGAACTTTTATTTATTTGTGCTTGCAACCATTTAATATATTTTTATTTAACTTGTCTACTACCACATTGAATTTTTCTTCCGTTATATTCTTATTTAACTTTCCTACTCCCACATTGAATTTTTCTCTTATAACAAATTCATTTAATTTTCCTACTACCTCATTGAATTTTTCTTTTGTTAGATTTTTATTTAGTTTTTCTGCTACCACATCGAATTTTTCTTCTATCATATTTCCATTTAATTTTCCTACTAACACATTGAATTTTTCTTTTATTTCCCCGAGTGTTTCTATTTATAACATTTTTTGATGTCGCCTGCAACGACTCAACTGCTTCCTTTGATTCTGGGCTTATGTTTTCTACATTTCTTTCTGAGTTAGGTGTACAGGAATTTACAACCTTTTCGGATATTAACAATCTTTTCCGACGTAGAATTAGTTGTTACTATCATTTCTATTTGCTTGGATGTACAGATATTCACAATATTTTCAGACTTTGAATTATATGTTAATATCTTTGATCGCCTTATTTCGTTCTTGTTTCGAGGTTCCCAGCTCTTTGGCTTTGGCTGGGCCCCTGAAAGTTGTAATGCTGATTTTTCCAGTTGTTTTTCCTATAACATTAAGTTTGCACATGACCCACCTTGTCACACCACCTACAGCGTAACTGTTGCTTTCTCACTGGCAGTTCATTACCAAAATGATTTTCCCTAAAACCCAATCGATCGTTAAATATGTTCCTGTTTTCCTGCTGTCTACTAGGAAATTGTCTAAAATCTTTCTGCTGTCCTCTTATTGCGAAAAAGTGTGCACCCCTCCAACATTTTTCATGCCCATTCTCCTGACATGTTGCGCAATATGGAGTGTTTTTCCTCATGAGACACTCATTCCTTGTGTGTCCCTGTCGATTGTAGAATAAACACTTAATGTTAATTTTATATTGGTCCTCCCTTTTGTCTCCGAACTTATCCACTTATCCACATTTGCCCTTAGATAATTTGACTTAAAAAATATGTAAATATCCTGTACCTTGTCAAATTGTCGACTCCTACATAGTTCAAAAGCGTCCCCGTGCAACCGGAGCTTTGTGCACTTAATGAAAACTGGGATATCTGCTTCCTTAATTGCTCTTGCAGCCAGGTCATATCTCTGGATACACCTATATACTTCTGCCGGTGACTCGGTTCTTGAAAACAAGGGTACTAAATTGTTTACCATTTTTGCTATGTCGACACAAATTTCAGGTGTCTAAACACATTTTTATATTTTTTGGTTAATAACCATTTATTTTAGGTTTTCACCATATATTAACTGTATTGTAGTATACCTATACATATTATTTAAATATTTAATTTACAATTAATGTATTTCATTATAAAACAAGCTATAAATACTTTTCTTAAAATAAGTAATAATATAAAAACCTCTACTGTAAGAATTTTCGAGAACATGCACAATAATATTCAAACTAAGTTAAAGTAATACACCTCTACGGTAAGAACATATGTTCATACTAAGCACTACTATCTATCTCATTCGCACACATGTACCCATATGGCTGAATACAAAACATATGATATTATATTATACTTTTTACTCCTACACAAATATGTTAACATATGATAATGTTTAAGTTTTCTATAAATATAAGTCTACTCACTCACACCTATTAAACTATTAATACTAAATTACAAATATGTATTACGATATTCTACTATTACTTTTACACTAATTAAAGAACATATGATTCTATTTACATTCTAAACTACACAAACAATTGTTAACTAGTTTTAAGACAAAATACCGTTATGCTTACTATAAAAAGATGAACATATTTGGAAATAAATCAATCTAGTTTTGAGCTCTAACAGCTGCCAACTATTTTCATTTTAATAAGTCTTGAGCTTTAATAGCTGACGACTTAAACCCTTTTAGCCTCTGCACTTTTTTTAGTGAACGGCATAAAAAAGGATATTTAAAATAGCGCCAGTGGCGAACTTCGCCGGCAACCAATAGGCAGGTCCTTCAACTTATTTTTATAGAACGCGAGTCCTTTTTTTATTATTTTAAAAATAAAAAGGCGCGTACATGGCGATCCTGCGATATTGCCAAAAATATTATTACATGGCGATCCTGCAAACTGCGCATCAATTAATTTGACGACGGCAAAACGCAGCGGACAGACACATGCACGAACCGGAGCGTAGCACAAGAAAGCTGCAGCAGAACAAAAATATATAATAACAACTAAATTTTCTTCCACTTTTTTCAACTTTTCTGTAATTATTAATACTTTTATTAAATACAATTTACAAATTGCACAAATTATCTTAAATTTTTATATATTTAAAAATATATAAACAATGAATCAATAACTTTTAATTTTCACTTTCTTATGCATCCTTTTTATTTTTCATAATATCGGCTTTACACAAAACTTAATTATCTTAAATATTTTCTTTTTAACAACACAATTTGCAACATTTATTTTCACTTTTTGCATGTAAACACTGCACATACATGCAACTTGATACGTATAAAAAAAAATTAACGCGAAAACTAAACAAACCGCGACATGTAACTTAATTTTTATATAAAATAATATGAAAAATTAAAACTAAATATAAACAAAAATAAAAATTGAGAATATACTGAACAGTATATTGAAGAGAAATTAAAAACTTTAGACTGTCTAAAAAACAAAGTAAATATTGAACAATCGATAGATGAAAATCATGAGATTTTAAAAGAAACATTTAATAACCTCTATCAAGATTTAAATACAATTTTGAAAAATTTACCAATTAAACAAAAACCAGAAGTAAAATAAGAAAACAATATGGCTAGTTTTGATATCAATGTTGTGGGAAAAAACCTACAAATTTTCAAAGGACAATTTATCTATTTGGAAGATTTTATATCGCAAGCAGAATTGCTTCACGATATTTTAAGAGATGAAGATAAAGCTCTTTTCATTAAATACGTATATAATTTCAAACTTACTGCTCAAGTGCGTAGTATAATAGTTAGAACTAATAGACCTTCGACATTTACTGATTTAAAAAATTCATTGGAAAATGCTTGCCCCAATCCGAAAACGTTACAACAAGTTTTAAGTGAAATCGGTACAATTAAACAAAACAATAAAAGTATTTCTGAATTCAGAGAAAAAATTTCAGAACTTTCTGAACAGTTAATAACCTTCGAAATTAAATCTTTAACTAATCCCACGCAAGCCGCAAAAGATGCAATTTACATGGTTAACGAAAGCGTGGCATTGAATGTTTTCATGAAAGGTGTTAATTTGGAATACCAAACTATTTTGTTAGCAAATGCACCTAAAACATACAATGAAGCGGTAGAACGATGCATCACTGCAGAACAAAGTTTAAAAACAAATAAATCTAATATTTTCCAAGTTAGAAACAGAAATACTTACAGAGAAAATTACAATAGATTCAACGACGTTAGAAATAGCTACATTCCACAAAACAATAATAGAAATAATAACAATTTTGTGAATACAAGATACAATACAAACTATACAAATAATACAAATAGAAACTTTAACAGAAACAACAATTTTGCACACAATAATAATAATAATAATAGAAATATTAATGGAAACCATAACTTCGTAAATAATAATAATAATTCCAACAGAAATTTTAATAGAAATTCCAATAATATCAATAGAACTTTTAATAATAATAATTTCAGAAGCAACAACTCGCAGGGAAACCGCTATGGCCGGGTAGCAGAGATTGTTACCCGCAGGGGCCAAAATTAATTTGCAAACTTAATAAAAATCTTTCTTTTTACATCACATTAGAATGCGAAAATACAAACGACGATTTGAAATTTCTCATTGACACTGGAGCGGTACAAAAAATTTAAATTTAATAGTGGACGATGAAGATATCCAACATAAATTTTATATCGTAGAAAACAATTTTCCAATTGCCATGGATGGCATTATAGGACGCGATTTTTTAGAGAAGTATATGGCAAAAATTGAATTTGAAACATATACTTTAACATTAATCATAAATGATAAAGAAATAATTTTACCAATAATTTTAAATAGTTGTAGTAGAACAAATATCGTGATTCCTGCTCGTTCAGAATCTATAGTTCCAATAAATATTAAAGTCAATGAAGATAGTATTATTTTAAATAAAGAGATAGAAACCGGAGTATTTTTAGGTAATAGCTTGATACCAGCAAATGGCAATGCTCACGTTAAGATTCTAAATACGAACAGTAACAATGTAATATTGAAAAATCTTGATTTTGAAACTCAACCACTAAAAAACTACAATATATTTGCCTGTAAAATCAATAATAAGACTGACAAAAATAGACTAGATACGTTACTAAAAATTTTAGACATTGGTTGCAACGACCCAGATGCCAAGACATCAATAATAAACATTATACAAAAATACAGTGACATTTTTCATCTCCCTGGAGAACACTTAAGTACAAATAATTTTTACACGCAGACAATACAAACAACAGATTCGACCCCGATAGACGAAATTACAGACTTCCACAACAGTTAACAGAGATAAATGAGCAGGTTGACCAACTTTTATCAGACAACATAATCGAACATTCAATAAGCCCCTACAACTCACCATTACTAGTAGTTCCCAAAAAGTCAACAGATGACAGCAAAAATGGCGACTTGTAGTAGACTTTCGCAAATTAAATGAAAAAATTGTAAACGATAAATTCCCACTTACAAAAATAGAAGACGTTCTCGACCGACTGGGAAGAGCTAAATACTTTTCGACTTTGGACATGACCAGCTCTTTCCACCAAATTAACTTAGACAAAGACTCAAGACCGTTAACTTCTTTTTCAACTGGAAATGTACATTTCCAATTTAAACGTTTACCATTTGGATTGAAGATATCATCCAACAGCTTCCAAAGAATGCTGACTATCGCATTAAGTGGCTAAGATACAGAAGCTTTTATTTATGTAGACGATATAATTGTTTTCGGTTGTAGTTTAGGACATCATAACGAAAATTTAATCAAAGTTTCTGACAGATTAAGAAAATATAATATAAAATTAAATTCACATAAATGTTGTTTTTTAAAGCCAGAAGTTATTTACCTTGGGCATCTTATAACGGCCAATGGTATAAAAACTGACCCGTCTAAAAATAAAATTATAAAAGAATATCAAATACCAAAAAACGCGGACGAAGTACGAAGATTTGTTGCTTTCTGCAACTACTACCGTCGATTTATTCCAAGATTTGCAGATATTGCTAAAAATTTAAACTCATTGTTAAAGAAGAACACAAAATTTGACTGGAATGCAAATTGCCAGAACTCTTTTGAAGAGCTAAAAACAAAACTTTTAAACTCACCGATACTGCAATATCCCGATTTCAATAAACCCTTTATACTCACCACAGATGCTTCAAATTACGCTCTTGATGCAGTCCTATCGCAAGGCGAAGTAGGCTCAGACGTACCAATTTCGTACGCAAGCAAATCTTTTGCAAAATATGACCTAAACAAGCCAATTATTGAGAAAGAGCTCTTAGCTATACATTGGGCAATCAATTTTTTCAGACCCTACCTCTACGGTAGAAAATTTTCGGTTCTAACAGACCACCGCCCGCTAGTGTCTCTTTTCTCTCATAAAAATCCTTCTTCTAAAATGACACGCATAAGATTAGATCTTAGCGATTATGATTTCAATATTATTTATAAAAAGGGTAAAATGAATACCAATGCAGACGCATTGTCGAGAATAATTTTAAATAGTGATTCCCTAAAAGCTATGATTCCAACGGGAATGGAAGATAGCAAACAAAATATACTAGCAATTACAAGAAGTATGAACACAGATAATCATACAAAAAACACTGATTTAAACAAAAGAGAATGTCCTGCCAGCGAAAAGCCCGCAAAACTTTTTGTTTGGGATTGTACATCCATAACAGATATAAAAAAAATTAAAAAAATTAAGGTTCATTACAGAAAGAAAGTTTAAGGATACCAAAATTGAAATACATGATGAGGAAGTAATTATACGATGTAGTGATAATCCACTGTTCACACCGCTGACTTTGGAGAAGCTTTCATCAAAAATGTATAATGTAGGAATAGAAGAATTAGCGCTAAAGAGAAATGATGAAATATTTAAAACTATTGAAATGGATAAGTTCAAAGATATTTTTAATAACATAAAAAGAACAAACGAAAACTTAAAAATTTTAATTTATAATGAACCACAAAGAATAGTCGACAAAATAAAACAAAAGAAAATAATCGAAGAATACCACAATTCGACACACGGAGGTCATCTCGGTATAAGAAAAACAATAATGAAACTAAAATAAAAATACATATGGAAAACTATGAGCAAAATGATAAAAAAGTTCATTCTCAATTGTAACAATTGCAAAATAAATAAACAAACTAAACATACAAAAGAAAATTTAACAATGACAGACACACCAAGTACCAGCTTTGAAGTAGTTTCTATCGACACAGTAGGTCCCCTACGCTTATCCAACAATTACAGATACATACTAACGATGCAGTGCGTCTTAACAAAGTATGTAATAGCAAGTCCAACGTTACGCAAGAAAACGTAATTTTAATATACGGTCACTTTAAAATTTTAAAATCGGATAGAGGTACAGAATTCCTCAATGAATTAATGTCAGAAATATGTAATTTATTAGATATTAAACAAATTTTTAGCACTCCATATCACCATGAGACTCTAGGCTCGATTGAAAGAAACCATCGAGTATTAAATGAATATTTGTTAAACTTTTGTAAAAATGAAGAATGTGACCAATGGATCCCATACTTCAAATTTTTCATATAACACAACACCTCATGTTGAAACAAATTATACACCGTTTGAGCTAATTTTTGGAAAACTTGCAAATCTTCCAAATGTTAATCGTTTCGATTCAATAGTATATAATACAGACAATTACGCACAAGAACTGAAACATAGATTAAATTATTCTTTACAAAAAGCAAATGAATTAATAAATATTGCAAAAATGAATAGAATAAAAAAAGATAAATATATAAATACGTAAAATTTAAATATTGGAGATAAAGTTTTGATAAAAAGGATGAATAGAAGAAAAAATCAATCTCCTTATATTGGTCCATACATAATTGTAAATAAAAAAGGAATAAATTCAATAGTAAATTTAAATGGAACACTTAAGGCCCTATTCTCTTTCAGCAAAAAATTTTTTCGACTTTTTTTTTGCATTTTTTTATAGCTTGGACATTTAAGAATATAACCCTAAAAGGGTTTTTTTAAATTCGAAATACTTTAGAAGATATGGCCATTTTTGTGGGGTCATGTCTTCGCTAAAATGAGTAGTTTTTATGTTGCTTAGTTTTTGAACGCAACGGCATCAATTAACCACCGAATTCCGTTGAATAGTTAATGGACAGGCAAAAACAGGTTTGAATACACATTTGCAGAAACATATGAATGAATATGAAATCAAAGCCGCATTTAGTTTAGTTTCGATTGAGTTGAATAGCGGACGCACGCTTGCGCTTACGGTTTGCGGAAAAGTACAGTTTTGAAAAAAATTTATTTTTGTGCGGTAAAATGGATAAAAAAAGTAATAAAACACGTCAAAAACCCGTAAACAAAGTGAACTATGTTCGCGCCGGTCGAATTAAAAAACGCAAATTTCGTGGAAATAAATTTGATAGAGTAGAGGACACTGAGTTTGCGAGTACTTCAGCCAAAAAATTCAAAAATAATCCCACGGAGGATATTGTCATCGAAAACAATTTGGAGAATTGCATCTTGGACTTCTATTCAGTATTCACAACACTTGCTACTTTCGTCATTTGTGCCACATGCAACGAAAAATTGGAATTCAAAAAAGCATCGCCGAATGGAGTTGCATTCAAAATCGCTGTGAACTGCGCTTGCCCAACCAGACTTATTCCTTCATCACGTTTCGCCGGCAAATCGTATGAAATAAATCGCCGCTTGGTTGTTGCCATGAGACTTTTGGGCATTGGTCCCAAAGGCATAGATATGTTTTGTGGCATTATGGACATAGGAGTAGGTCTGAGCAACAATTTGTTCTACAGCAGCCTTCAAAATTTGCATTCAGCTGCAGAGGCCGTTTATAATTTCGTTATTTCCAAGGCCGTTCGTGAAGAAAAAGAAGCCACCATGGAAGAAAATGAAGGGTGCGATCCAACGCTATTGACTGTGTCGGGCGATGGCACGTGGAAAAAACGCGGCTTCGCATCTTTCTATGGTATAACGACATTGATCGGCAAGTACACCAAAAAAGTTGTTGACTCTGTGGTCAAGTCTGCTATTTGCAATAGCTGCAAATATTGGGAATCCCAGCAATATATCCATCCAGAGGGTTTCGAAGCTTGGAAGGAGTTGCACGAAGAGGAATGCCGTAAAAATCATGAAGGCAGCGCAGGAAAAATGGAAGTCGATGCGGTTAAGGAGATGTTTGCAAGATCAATGGAAAAACACGGCGTCAAGTATGAAAAATATATCGGCGACGGCGATTCTAAAACTTTCAAAGCAATTCTCACCGAAGACCCCTACGATGGCGACCCCACTGTGGTAAAAAAAGAATGCGTTGGCCACGTTCAAAAAAGAATGGGGTCCAGGCTGCGCAAAGTCAAAAAGGAGAACAAAGGTATAGGTGGCAAGGGCGCTGGAAAGCTGACAGATAAGCTTATAAGTGAACTGACGACCTACTACGGTTTGGCGATTCGCCGTCATCCGAAATCCCTAGAAGAGATGAAGAAGGCGGTTTGGGCTACGTATTTTCACAAAGTATCTACCGACGAAAATCCCCAACACCAAAATTGCCCGACCGGTGAGTCAAGCTGGTGCACGTATCAAAAGGCCGTGGCGCAGGGTAACGTGGATGACTTTAAACATAATTACGATCCGCTCAACCCAAAGGTCGCCGAAGCGATAAAACCCGTCTACGAAGCGCTGTCATCGGACGAGTTGTTGAGTAGATGCCTCGGGTCTGAGACTCAAAACAGCAATGAAGGTTTGAACAGTATCGCCTGGACCTTTGCACCAAAACATATGCACGCTGGAGCGCGGACAGTGGAGATCGCAAATTACATGGCAACCGCCATTTTCAACGATGGTTTTCAGCCAATACTCAAAATTATGAGGTTGATGGGAATCGCCATTGGAAACCAAGCCTACAATTTTGCGTTATCACGTGATGAACTTCGCCTCAACCGCTCGGAAGCTTACGCTGTGGTGCATCAAAGGAGGGCAGAATTGCTCGCAGAGCTCAAAGAGCCAAAGATCAAAGCTTTTTTGAAGAAGAAGAAGGTGGTTTATATGGACCTGGCATCGCTGAATAATTTGGGTAAGTATTCCAAAAACAGTTTTTTTCTTTCATAATCACTATTTCACTATCAAGCCACTTTTCTCCGGTTCTACTGAACCGATTTTGATAAAATAATTTTTTTTTTCGAAAAATAAACTTCAAACTTTGAACGCGTTTATCTCGAAACCACGTTTTTCGAGCTGGCGGCCACGATTCCGCCAGTTCTACTGAACCGATTTGATTGAAACAAAGTTTAATCGACGTAGAATTGTCACCATTCTAGCCCGTAGTAAAATAAAAATTTTGCGATTTTTTTTACTATTTTTTTTTACACTAAACTACAAAAAAATGGGTCCAAATTTGATTTGTCAATTTCAAGTGGCCGCCATTTTGTCAAAAAAAATCGCAAAATTTTTATTTTACTACGGGCCAGAATTACATCTATGCTGATCATAACCCTATATTTTGGTGGGGTCATGTCTTCGCTAAAATGAGTAGTTTTTATGTTGCTTAGTTTTTGAACGCAACGGCATCAATTAACCACCGAATTCCGTTGAATAGTTAATGGACAGGCAAAAACAGGTTTGAATACACATTTGCAGAAACATATGAATGAATATGAAATCAAAGCCGCATTTAGTTTAGTTTCGATTGAGTTGAATAGCGGACGCACGCTTGCGCTTACGGTTTGCGGAAAAGTACAGTTTTGAAAAAAATTTATTTTTGTGCGGTAAAATGGATAAAAAAAGTAATAAAACACGTCAAAAACCCGTAAACAAAGTGAACTATGTTCGCGCCGGTCGAATTAAAAAACGCAAATTTCGTGGAAATAAATTTGATAGAGTAGAGGACACTGAGTTTGCGAGTACTTCAGCCAAAAAATTCAAAAATAATCCCACGGAGGATATTGTCATCGAAAACAATTTGGAGAATTGCATCTTGGACTTCTATTCAGTATTCACAACACTTGCTACTTTCGTCATTTGTGCCACATGCAACGAAAAATTGGAATTCAAAAAAGCATCGCCGAATGGAGTTGCATTCAAAATCGCTGTGAACTGCGCTTGCCCAACCAGACTTATTCCTTCATCACGTTTCGCCGGCAAATCGTATGAAATAAATCGCCGCTTGGTTGTTGCCATGAGACTTTTGGGCATTGGTCCCAAAGGCATAGATATGTTTTGTGGCATTATGGACATAGGAGTAGGTCTGAGCAACAATTTGTTCTACAGCAGCCTTCAAAATTTGCATTCAGCTGCAGAGGCCGTTTATAATTTCGTTATTTCCAAGGCCGTTCGTGAAGAAAAAGAAGCCACCATGGAAGAAAATGAAGGGTGCGATCCAACGCTATTGACTGTGTCGGGCGATGGCACGTGGAAAAAACGCGGCTTCGCATCTTTCTATGGTATAACGACATTGATCGGCAAGTACACCAAAAAAGTTGTTGACTCTGTGGTCAAGTCTGCTATTTGCAATAGCTGCAAATATTGGGAATCCCAGCAATATATCCATCCAGAGGGTTTCGAAGCTTGGAAGGAGTTGCACGAAGAGGAATGCCGTAAAAATCATGAAGGCAGCGCAGGAAAAATGGAAGTCGATGCGGTTAAGGAGATGTTTGCAAGATCAATGGAAAAACACGGCGTCAAGTATGAAAAATATATCGGCGACGGCGATTCTAAAACTTTCAAAGCAATTCTCACCGAAGACCCCTACGATGGCGACCCCACTGTGGTAAAAAAAGAATGCGTTGGCCACGTTCAAAAAAGAATGGGGTCCAGGCTGCGCAAAGTCAAAAAGGAGAACAAAGGTATAGGTGGCAAGGGCGCTGGAAAGCTGACAGATAAGCTTATAAGTGAACTGACGACCTACTACGGTTTGGCGATTCGCCGTCATCCGAAATCCCTAGAAGAGATGAAGAAGGCGGTTTGGGCTACGTATTTTCACAAAGTATCTACCGACGAAAATCCCCAACACCAAAATTGCCCGACCGGTGAGTCAAGCTGGTGCACGTATCAAAAGGCCGTGGCGCAGGGTAACGTGGATGACTTTAAACATAATTACGATCCGCTCAACCCAAAGGTCGCCGAAGCGATAAAACCCGTCTACGAAGCGCTGTCATCGGACGAGTTGTTGAGTAGATGCCTCGGGTCTGAGACTCAAAACAGCAATGAAGGTTTGAACAGTATCGCCTGGACCTTTGCACCAAAACATATGCACGCTGGAGCGCGGACAGTGGAGATCGCAAATTACATGGCAACCGCCATTTTCAACGATGGTTTTCAGCCAATACTCAAAATTATGAGGTTGATGGGAATCGCCATTGGAAACCAAGCCTACAATTTTGCGTTATCACGTGATGAACTTCGCCTCAACCGCTCGGAAGCTTACGCTGTGGTGCATCAAAGGAGGGCAGAATTGCTCGCAGAGCTCAAAGAGCCAAAGATCAAAGCTTTTTTGAAGAAGAAGAAGGTGGTTTTTATGGACCTGGCATCGCTGAATAATTTGGGTAAGTATTCCAAAAACAGTTTTTTTTCTTTCATAATCACTATTTCACTATCAAGCCACTTTTCTCCGGTTCTACTGAACCGATTTTGATAAAATAATTTTTTTTTTCGAAAAATAAACTTCAAACTTTGAACGCGTTTATCTCGAAACCACGTTTTTCGAGCTGGCGGCCACGATTCCGCCAGTTCTACTAAACCGATTTGAATGAAACAAAGTTTAATCGACGTAGAATTGTCACCATTCTGGCCCGTAGTAAAATAAAAATTTTGCGATTTTTTTTACTATTTTTTTTTTACACTAAACTACAAAAAAATGGGTCCAAATTCGATTTGTCAATTTCAAGTGGCCGCCATTTTGTCAAAAAAAATCGCAAAATTTTTATTTTACTACGGGCCAGAATTACATCTATGCTGATCATAACCCTATATTTTTTTTTCAGACGCTCCTGAGGGCCGGAATCGTGGCCGCCAGCACCATGCCTTTTTTTTTAGGGCCAACTTTGACGGTGCCATCATCTATGGACAGCCCCTATATCGCGGCGAAAAAATTTTTTTATTTTCTTTCATTCATTACTAATTCAATAAAAAAAAACAAAATTCAAATATCTTTTTGCGTTTTCAAATGAGAATTTTTTCAAAAAGGGTCCAAAAACAGCAAGCTGAAGGAGAATAGGGCCTTAAAGAATATCATAACAATATGTTAAAGAAATATTTGTAAAAATTATATCTTTTTATTTAAAAATTTAAATCTTGTAAAAATATGAATTATATTAAAATATTGTATAAGTTAAAACACAAAAAATTTTAATTTTTCATAAATTTCAAAATAAAAATTTTTTTCTTAAGGGTAAGGGTGTAGTATACCTATACATATTATTTAAATATTTAATTTACAATTAATGTATTTCATTATAAAATAAGCTATAAATACTTTTCTTAAAATAAGTAATAATATAAAAACCTCTACTATAAGAATTTACGAGAACATGCACAATAATATTCAAACTAAGTTAAAGTAATACACCTCTACGGTAAGAACATATGTTCATACTAAGCACTACTATCTATCTCATTCGCACACATGTACCCATATGGCTGAATACAAAACATATGATATTATATTATATTATACTTTTTACTCCTACACAAATATGTTAACATATGATAATGTTTAAGTTTTCTATAAATATAAGTCTACTCACTCACACCTATTAAATTATTAATACTAAATTACAAATATGTATTACGATATTCTACTATTACTTTTACACTAATTAAAGAACATATGATTCTATTTACATTCTAAACTGCACAAACAATTGTTAACTAGTTTTAAGACAAAATACCGTTATGCTTACTATAAAAGGATGAACATATTTGGAAATAAATCAATCTAGTTTTGAGCTCTAACAGCTGCCAACTATTTTCATTTTAATAAGTCTTGAGCTTTAATAGCTGACGACTTAAACCCTTTTAGCCTCTGCACTTTTTTTAGTGAACGGCATAAAAAAGGATATTTAAAATAGCGCCAGTGGCGAACTTCGCCGGCAACCAATAGGCAGGTCCTTCAACTTATTTTTATAGAACGCGAGTCCTTTTTTTATTATTTTAAAAATAAAAAGGCGCGTACATGGCGATCCTGCGATATCGCCAAAAATATTATTACAGTATTTAAAAAATTTTTATTTATTATAAAAAATTTAAAATGCATGCCGTGTCAGACTTCTTTTATGCTGACTGATCCTATTCTCAGTCAATACTCTTCCACGGTGAACTCGGTCCTCCATTTTTTTTTCTATAAAAATATGCTTCTAGGTTTAGTTCGCCAGGACGGTCTTCCAAAAAGTCTACTGCTACAGTCTTTATGATTGTCACGTAGTGGATCCCAAAAACATTGTTATCTATGGTAAACAGGTGTTATCTATATAAAAATTTTTTTCCAAAAATTTAATTCATAACAACTAAAATAGGTTTTAAAACAAAACTTAAACCTTTAACAAAAAAAATTATGCATGCCATCCTCTTTCCGAGAGGTGCTGGTAGATGGAGTCGCCAATAAACATTCCTAGCAGGGCCAGCATGATTCCTACTGACAAATAAAACTCCCACAAAAATTACATTTTAGAAAAAAAAATTTCCGAACATACTCTACAGTTAAACTTAATAATTTATCATAACAAATTCTTTCTTATCGTTTAAAACATACTCAATAAAAAGAAATATTTTTACAATGTCCTTGTTGTTCCTGTTACAGCAAGGATTACAGTTTTAACATTGACTTAAGCATTGAACTTGAATTCAGAATCAATGTTAAAGTATGGCCACCAGTGTATGCCTTGGTTTAGAACAGTTGTGACTGAATCACAACAGGTGATTCTAAGCCTAAAACTTGGTCTCATTGCAGCTGCTCCTATAGCCAGGGAAATGCGTGTTGTGTAAGTATTCTAGTGATTCATTGGTAGATTCTGTTCACTTACCATAGTCTTGCCGATTCTTTGATATTATCGATTGATTGGGAATGTTCCTGCCAAGAATGCTTTTTTGCGTCTCGAATCGCTTTCCTGTAGGTTTAGAGGATGTCTCTGTATGGTTGCCAAAGACACTGCCTATGACACGAGTTGAAAATTCTCCTGACAATTTTTCTAAGGCCAGAGAGATCTTTGCTCCGCCACGGAGGAAAGGATTTCTTCTTGCCCTTGGTAATGGGACATAAAACTCTAAAGGCAACCTACATGGTTTGCTCTAGGGCTTCCACGAAAGAGTTTAGTTTCTCCGCAGTTGAGATTTGCTTGTAGGCTAACGAATGGGTTTTTTGGCGAGCCACCTTGGCATATTTAGCCCAATCAGTACGAAGAGGGGCCTCTATTTTCAAGTTAAAATTGAAGAGGACCAAGCTGTGATTCGAGAAGGAACTTTTACTCGAAACTCTCCAATTGACTACTTTTAGAGACTCGATTTCGGATAATAGTGTAATGTTCAAGACTTCACTCCAGCCTATGAAATTAACAACATAGTAGAGACTTCCATATAAAAAAAAAATTAATTGAATCTTCAAGATTATTACCATTAATATGTTCTAAAATGACATTAAGTTTACTATGAAGTAAATGATTCAACTTCAAAAAGTCAGCTTTTTAAATTCGAATTCACAAATTTTATCTATTAAATTGGAATTCACTACATTTTCTCTATCGGACTTGTATAATATGCTCAGTGGTGGATGGTAGTCATCAACAGAAGTTAGAGCATGAAAGGCCCTCTTAACAATCACGTTGTTTCAGTCTGTAGCTAAGACCAGGTCATAAAGTCTTTCGCGACTATTATAAATACAACTTACCTGTTGTAAGTCAGAACATATTGTTTACACATATACACATTAATCCATTTTTTCTTTATTGTAAATTTTTGTCATTCAACAACTTACAAAATTACGCAAGTAATTTTACTTTTTGATCTATATTTCAATTATTGAACTCCAAAATGTAGAACATTTATATTCGCAATTTATTTTATTTTTGTTTTATATGCAATTCATCGAACTTTAAAATGTAGAACAGTAACATAAGCAATTTATTTTGTTGACCAACTTTCTTTTGATTGCAAAACATTCAACACAAAAATATGTAAACAAAGCAAGCAGCTTTGTTATTTTTTGTTTTGATATTTTTTATTAGCGTAAGCATTTTTTACATACGCTTGTTATTTTAATTGCTTCACTTATGTTATAAATACCAAGAAAGTTAATAAATAAATCATATAGTTTTTAACATTCAAGGAAGGTGTGTTTTTGTTTATATCTACACAGAGTCACGGTAAAAGTGCCGTCGATTCTAAATTAAAACTTGATGTCAATAATTTTATATTGTTCTTAAGGAGTCACGGTTAAAGTGCCGTTGATTCCAAATTAAGTGTTTTAAACATAAACATTTTTTGTTAACTCCGACGTGATCCTTCTGGTGATACGTGAAAGGATTATAGCTGAAACGTGGAAATTTTTAAACTCGTAAAAGTGTGACCGTGTAAGTTCGCAGCGAATTAAAGTTTTCCGAAACCAACATCAACAACAAGTTTTTGACGTCATTCATCGAGGCTACTGAGTCCGATCAACAGTTTGACGTGCATTAACTAGGATACTGAGTTCTATCAACCAATTTTGACGTGATTCAACAAGAATAACGTACCTGAAAAGGAGTTGTCCACAGTGTCACACATTCGACATACAGATACAGAGTCATATAAAAAAAAAACATTGCAACACAGAAGCAGCATTTGGATACCTTCAGAGCAATGGATCTCTACACACTACTACGTGCCCAATACAGTTTGGGAAAGGACATTGAGAATCAAGCAATCAACTTTGCAACGGATTCAAAGGATAGAAAAACATCAACGTACTATTCGACACGACTTGAGAAACTAAGTAGCTGGGGAGATGAATTCTTTCACAATCACGAAATCATTCTGACGTTGGAGAGTAACCCTGATGATAATGAGTATTCCACAAAAACCTATTATCAGAAGATTTATGCAGTCGTGGCAAAATACACGAGACTCTTCGAACACAACGCCATGGATCTTTTAAAATTGGACAGCGGTGCTGCCAGTCAATCCAAGAGGATACTAAAGGCACTACAAGTTGAGGCAAGGGAGGATGATCGTCATTCAACTGATAGCAACGAGCATAGCAGTGAAAGACGTAAACTTCTAAGAAATCAACGCGCATTAATTCAATCACTTAGACGAAACTTGGGTGAAGTGCTAACACAGCGACAGATCGACCACCCTCAATCGTATTACACCATAAAGCCGGCGATGATTCAAAAATATATGACGGATCTGGTCAAAAACAATGCAGCTGTTGCTGAAATTCTAAAATTCCTAGAGCGCCGGTTCCAATCATTCGAGGCTCAAGGAAAAGGGGAATCATCTTCAACGAGGACATGTGCATCAGCTACTAAGGCCGATTCAAATTATGAGAAGTGCCTAATATGTAAACTGACACACCACACAATTTACGCTTGCAATTCGTTTGAACCGCTGATTTCAATAAGAAATGGAAATGGGTTAAGGAATTAAAGATTTGTGTCAACTGTCTAACGCCTGGTCATCAAGGAAACGCATGTAGATCACGGAACTGCTCCAAGTGTCCAAGGAAGCATCACACTTTACTACACAACGAGAATGCAATTCAATCCAACATACAGAAACCTAACGTTCAGAAGTTCAACCGACCATCCCAGATCCTGTCAGCAACAATCGATGGAACAGGTGCGGACCAATCAAAATTTAAGGTCAGCCTATTGGCCAACAACGACTCTAACTATGTCTTATTAGGCACAGCATGAATTTAATAACGGACCGGTTGCTAAAAAAATTGGGTGGCAAGTTTAGACCAATGTCAATGAGTATAGAAGGCATGGGAGCTAACGAAACAAAAATGCGACACCAAACAACGATTCAGTTGCAATCAATGTTAAATAATTTCACCAAAGAAGTAGAAGCGCACATAATTCCAAAAATCGTATCAGATCAACCAGTTCATCACTTGAATATTGAAGGTTGGGATCTGCCACAGGATCTTATTCTCGCTGATCCTGAATTCAAAAAGCTTGGCCGAATTGACTGTCTGTTAGGGGCAGACATCTTCTTTGATCTGCTCACTGATGGAAAAATAAAATTATCAAGAGATTTCTTGCAACTGGGAGAAATTTCTGGGAGATTTCCCAGTGTTGCAAAACTCCGTGCTTAGGTGGATTGTGGCTGGTAACGTGGACATTGTTATCCATTTGTTCAATCAAGGAAATAGAAGAAGCTATTTTAAAATTTTGGTCACCGAAGATGAATTATTGTGTGAATCACATTTTTTGCAGCATATTACTAGAGCAATTGATGGAAAATTTGTTGTAAAATTGCCCTTAAAAAACCATCCATCAGTACTGGCAGAGTCGAAGAGATTGGCGTACAAACGATTTACTGCCATTGAACAACGTCTTGCAAGGGATCAGTCATTAAGGGATCAATACGTTTCATTCATGAGGGAATATGAGGCATTAGGACACATGTCACAAGTCAACGTACATGAAATCACATCCCCTCATTACTTCATACCTCACCACTGTGTTCTTCGACCAGACATCTTAACCACGAAATTGCGAGTAGTATTCGATGCATCCGCACACAATCATTCAGGACCATCATTAAACGATATAATGTTCAATGGTCCCAAGGTTCAAAGAGAACTGTTTTCAATTTTACTTCGTTTTCGAATGCACAAATACGTTCTTAAAGCTGGCGTAGAAAAGATGTACCGTCAAATTTGGGTCAACAAAGAAGATCGAAATTTACAGCTCATTTTTTGGCGATAAAATCCTACAGATCATATTAAGGTGTATCAATTAAATACAGTTACATATGGCACTAGAGCATCTCCATACTTAGCGACACGTTGTTTGACTAAGCTGGCAGACGAGTATCAAAATAAATTTCAATATAGAGCAAAATCTTTGAGAAACGACTTCTACGTAGATGATTGCTTAAACGGTGCAGATACACTATATGAAGCTCAACAGATCCAAAATCAGCTAATTACCATTCTCAGCAAATCCGGAATGAACCAGGAAAAATAGTGCGCAAATCATGCAAAACTTTTGCATGGGATAGCCCCAGAAGACCAAGAAGTCAACCGAAGCTTTGAATCGGAAGAAAGACAATCCACGAAAACATTGGGCTTGTTATGGTTACTAAAACCAAACTCATTTTGCATAAAGGTCAACATGCGCGAACAAACTACTACAACAAAAAGAAAAATGAGCTCAGATCTGGCACACATCTATGACCCGCTGGGTATCATTGGTCCAGTATTAGTTACTGGAAAGATTCAGCTGCAAAGGGCGTGGCAACTAAAACAAGATTGGGATAAAGAATTGTCCAAAGACATTAGAAAACAATGGGACCAGTACCAAGAAGACTTACCCACATTGGATAATGCAACCGTAACAAGATATGTTTTTTGTAACACTGCAAAGATGTTCAACTACACGCATTTTCTGACGCATCGGAAAAGGCATATGGAGCAGCGTTGTATATTAGAACGGTTCAGAAGGATAACACAATTAAACTTAATTTGTTATGCTCAAGGTCACGAGTGGCACCAATCAGTTTACAAACAATTCCTAGGTTGGAATTATGTACAGCAGTTTTAGCAGCTGAACTCATGGCGATTGCAAAGATTGACCTAAGCTATCAGGATAAAGCTTCCTATTTTTGGACTGATTCTTAGATTGTGCTTTCTTGGATACACAATCATCCGGGCAAACTACCAGTTTATGTGGCACATCGAATAGCAAAAATCCGTCGAATTACACTCCAAGATCAATGGTGTCATGTCCCATCCAAGCAGAATCCTGCTGAAATTTTATCAAGAGGACTCAAACCGCAAGTGCAGCAAGTGGTTCTACGGTCCAATGTTGCTGTACCAACAAAAGGTGATGTGGCCAAGTCCCTTCAAATTAGAAATTGAAAGGGAATTCCAAATTGAGAATGAAAACAACGCAGTCATTGCTATTGCTACGCAAGATAAGTTTAAAGAGAATGCATGGGCTTATACAATTGAGACAAAAAACTCGTTCACACATGTACAACGAGTGATTGGGTATATGCTACGATTTGCGAGGAACGCAAGAAAACATAAAAGATCGCGACAAGAACATATGCAGCTTTCACCACTGGAACTTGACACAGCACAAAAAATGATCGTGCCAAAAATCCAGGCACTTGTAAAGCTTTTGATAGAAAAAATACACAAAGACAACTACCATTGTGGTCCTCAAGCATTACTAGCGCAAGTACGACAACATTTTTGGCCTCTAAAGGACAAAAGTTTAGCCAGATCAGTAGTCCAGAACTGCGTTAAATGCACAAGAGCAAGGCCAACATTTTACCGACATGTAATGGGAAATCTTCCATCAACACGTGTAGATCCGGCACGTCCATTTTTAAACTCTGGCGTTGATTATTGTGGACCATTCTGGGTTCATTTTAAGACACGTGGAGAACGACCTGAGAAAGCGTATCTCGCTGTATTCTGCTTCTTTGCAACAAAGGCAGTCTATTTGGAGCTCATGACTGAATTTAGAACAGATGCGTTTATTGGGGCATTAAAAAGATTTTTTGCACGAAGAGGGCACTGCAAGACATTGTACTGTGATAACGCCACGAATTTTGTTGGTGCAAAACATCAGCTTGAGGATTTAAAATGTATTATTCAAGAAATTCATCGAAAGAATCAATCGTAGGAGCTTGCAGTAAAAAGGGAATTGAATTTTAATTTATTCCACCCAGGTCTCCACATTTTGGAGGCTTATGGGAAGCTACCGTGAAATCTGCAAAACATTTATTAGTAAAAAATGTATCTACTGCTTCCCTCACGAACGAGGAGCTTGAAACAACTGTTATAGAGATCGAAGCTATTTTAAATTCATGACACCTCACGCCCAGCTATTCCGATCCATACGATTTAAATGCGAATACTCCTGGACATTTCCTAATCGGAGAAGAATTAACATCAAGTGTTGACGTTCACGCCCAGGCACCAAAAAGAAAAATTGTTGAAAGATGGCAAAGAGTTTTGGAGCTAAAACACAGCTTCTGGCAACGATGGTCAAGAGAATATCTATGAACTGCAACAACGAAATAAATGGCAAGGTCCTATCCGCAATATACAAGTCAACACTATGGTCATCATTAATTAAGATAACCTTCCAGTGTTAAAGTGGCCACAAGGCAGGATCAAAAAAGTTTACACGGGCGACGACGGCTTAGTGAGAGTTTGCGATGTAAACACTCAAAAGAAAATTTTTAAACGGTCCGTTCATCGGTTAGCTCTATTATATCCGGAAGATGACGGTGATGACGATCAAATGAAATGCACTGCAAATTTTCATCAACAACAACCTGGCAAAGAAAAGGAGGAACCAATTCAAGATTTTTCAAAACCATCATTAATCACCAGCGTTCCACTACATCGAATAAATAAAACCAAGATATCAGACATTGAAGCAAGTCCAAAGAAACGATCATGCCTCGGCCCAGGATTACTGTTCACCATTTTAACTTTATTTTGCCCATTGCAATGTGCAATCCAATTAACACTACACGATTCAACAACAAACCAGGAATGTATTTTGAGTAACTCAGTGCGCTTAAACTTATGACTGCTAATTGAAATATGGTGGTCTGTTATGACCTCAAGCCATATCAAGATGAAATCAATATTTTAAGTGATGGTACAGTAACATTGAAAAAATTTTGCGACAGTGCCTCAAACAACACAAAATGTCAACCAATGCTGATTTACTTCGATCAGATTAGGGATGAATTAGAAACAAAACTAAACATTCTATCCGTTCGTAGACCTAAAAGAGTTGCCATCGACATAGTTGGAAACATCGCTCACTCACTGTTTGGAGTTCTCGACTCAAACTATGAAATAACTATGTCCGAAACCATAAACGGGCTCAAGAAAAACGACATACTTTTGGAAAGGCTTCTGAAAAATCAGACATCGCTGATTGACTCAACAATCAATATCATCAAGAAGACTCAACTAAACACACAAGCAAAATTTGATGAAATCGATACTCAAATTCACAACTTCTTATATGGATATGGATCAAAAGGGTCATTCAATGAATTACACATAGCTCAGGCTATTTTCATGTTATCAGTTCAATTATTCCTCATCGCATCCAATTTGCATTCACTTCCAGGGTCGTGCAGGTAGATCTTTGATGAACTTGATCGCATAATTGACTTAGAAAACTTGTTTCGTTTGTCAGGCTCTCTAATTCAGCTCGAAATGGTGCCATATCATAGAAAGCAATTAAATTCCACTCCTTTGTTACTAATTTTATGTTTCCTATGGCTTCGAAATGTATACCGGATTTTTTATTAAATTGTGTGAACTCAATCGGACTACCTAATATTAATGGCAGTATTAAAAAGGCTGTTTGTACTATGTTGCTGACGGCCAATTGTGGCAATCGCATCCTTTTTGATTGTACTTCAAGTTTGTTGTGAGGCTGAGTTATTGTGGTGGAGTGCGGTGGTGATCTCGAAGAGGTCGATGCATTCTAGTTGACGTCCATAGCTTCATCGACTGGAAGTGGTGCTAGCTTATGTATTGCTCTTTGTGATAATCCGGTTGCTGTGCGCACGTCGGCGACTTGAACAAGTCCGTCGTGACCTCGTATCACCTTCGTGATTCGACCAAGAGGCCATTTCAAGGAGGGTAGGTTGTCATCCTTGATTATGACCATTATGCCTGGTTTGATGTGTCTGGATTCATGGTGCCATTTGTATCGATGTTGTAAGCTGTGAAGATACTCATTGGACCATCTCCTCCAAAACTCTGTCTTGAGTTGCATGACCAGTTTCCATCTGGTGGAATTTTTGACGTTGTTTGGTTGAGCATTAGGATCGATTGTCGACGTCGACGGCTCTCCTATAAGAAAGTGTCCCGGGATGAGTGCTTGGAAGTCATCGGATTTGATGACATTGGTGTTATTGGTGTTATGGTCTTGAATTCATTATGGCCTCTGCTTCAGCCAAACGGTGCCCATTTCTTCATAGGTTAGTGACGCGGATGCCAAGGTTTTTTGTAGTAAGCCTTTGGATGATTTTACTGCTGCTTCCCAAAGTCCACCGAAGTGTGGTGCACGTGGTGGGATGAATTAGAAATTGATTCCTTTCGTATTGCATTCATTTGATATTTTTTGTTGCGAATTGTCATCGTGAATTATCGATCGTAATTCTTGCAATTGGTTCCTGGCTCCAACGAAATTTGTAGCGTTGTCGCAGTATAGTGTCTTGCAGTGTCCACGACGAGCCATAAAACGTCTAAGCACTCCAATGAAGGCCTCAGTTGTTAGGTCGCTAACCAACTCCAAATGAACCCTTTGTAGCGAAACAACAAAATACGGCTACATATGCTTTTAACGGTGGTTTACCTCGAATTTTGAAGTGAGTCCAAATTGGACCAAAGAAATCTACTCCAGAGGTGACGAATGGTCTTGCAGGTTGTACTCTGTCGGCGGGTAGATTACCCATCAATTGTTGTAATAATTTTGGTTTGGCTCTAGTGCATTGAACACAGTTTTGAGTGACGGAGCGAGCTAAGGTTTTTAGTTTTAGAGTCCAAAATCTTTGTCTTGTGATAGACATAAGTGTTTGAGGACCAGCATGAAGGTGTTCCTTGTGCAGATCGTTTAGTAAAAGTTTTGTAATTAAGTTGTTGTATGGTAATAGCATCGGGTGTCTAGCATCATAATTTAAGTTTGATGACTCCAAACGTCCTCCCAATCTTAAAATGCCTTTATCATCTAGAAAAGGTGTTAGAGTGTTGATTGAACTGTTATTGCTCACAGTGGAATAGCGAGTTAATTGACTAATATCATTGTCAAACTCTTCCCGTTGCATAATCTTTACAATAAGTAGCAGCGCTTCTTCCACTTCATTTGCAGATAATAATGTAGTTGCTGCCTTGCTGAAGACTGGTGTCGAGTATGATTGATGAAACGTAGAACATATGACAATACCCTTTGCAAGTGCCGGAAGGAATTTTTGTGATTGACTTCTTCAAGCTAGTATCTTGTGCGGGTTTTAGCTGCTGCCGTTGTGGCAGCCACCACCTTCATCCTGCGCTCTAACGAGCATTCTCCTCGTGGTGGTTGGAGAGGCCAACTTGTTATCGATCTATGTAAAAATAGAGGTCCATTCAACCAGAGATTATTGTTAATAAGTTTGCTTGGTGTCAGTCCTCTTGATATAAGATCAGCAGGATTGTCTTCAGATTGCACGTGTCGTCATTGTTGTGGAGATGTATGCTGCTGAATGGTTGAAATCCTGTTGGCGACAAAAGTAGGATAATGGGATGAATCTGCGTGTATCCATCCTAACACTGCAGTGGAGTCGGACCATAAGTGAACAATCGATTCCTTGATGATGTTGGCTTCTTGAAGTTTCCGCATAAGTTCTACGGCTAACTTGGCTGCACATAGTTCCAATCGTGATAATGTTACTTGTTTTGGTGGCGCTACTCTTGATTTTGCACATATAAAACGTACGACTGTTGAGTTGTGAGCATGTGATGTCTTCATGTATGCTACAGCTCCGTATGCCTGCTCTGAAGCATCTGCGAAAATATGTATTTGAGGATTGTTCGCTTCCTTATGACCAAATTTATGACGAGGGATGTTGATGCTTTGCAATAATTTGAAATCTGTTTTGAATCTTAGTAAGGTAGTGTGAAGATCTTGTGGGAGTTCGGCATCCCAGTCAACTTTCAGTGCCGTTCTTCCACAACTGCTGTAGAAATATTTTTGCGGTGGTTGTTACTGGAGCAATAAAGCCTAGAGGATCAAAAATACGAGATATATCTGCCAAGGCTGTGCATTTTGTTATCCTATGATCAGTGTTGGTTTCCAGGATTTTCAGCTTGAAATTATCATTTTAGGATTCCACGTGATCCCCACTGTTTTGATGCTCTCATTGAGAGAATTGTTAAAGTCGAGTGCAACTTCTTGATCCGTGGGTGCGATATCTTGTAGTAATTTTGGTTGATTTGCACACCACTTTCGTAGATTGAATCCTGTGGAGCCCAACATAATGCGTAGTTGCCGTTGCATTTCAAGTGTAGTAGTGATTTTATCAGAACCACTTAATCCATCATCTATATAAAAATTAGTTTTTAATACTTCTGCTGCCAACGGACACTTTTGAGCTTGTTTTTCAGCGAGCGCTTGCAAGGTGCGCATAGCCAAGTATGGTGCAGAGGTTGTGCCATAGGTTATCGTGGTGAGCTTATAGCACTTTAGTGGATGTGATGGGTCCACTCTCCACCAAATAAGTTGATATTTTTGGTGGTCATTGTCCACCCATATTTGTCGGTACATTTTTCGGTACATTTTTCGGTTGTCGGCACATATCGGCTGTAAAGGCAAACCTAGGGAGCCGAAAGCGTAAAAGTGTTGTGACCACGTCTTCTTGTATGGCTGGCCCTGTGGCCAGTATTTCGTTTAATGATAAATTGGTTGGTGTTTTTGTTGATGCATCGAATACAACTCTAAGTTTAGTTGTTGAGCTGTCCGGCTTGAGAACGGCATGATGGAGTAGAAAGTAATGTGGACCTTCGATGCTATCTATCGCTATTTCCTTCATATGACCGAGCTTTCCATACTCTCGCATAAAGGCTACATACTGAGTCTTGAGCTCAGGATTTTTCAATAATTTGTGTTCAATGGCTGTGAAACGCTGTAAGGCTATGTCCTTGGATTCACCAAGTTGATTTGGGTCGTGCTGAAATGGTAACTTCACTATAAATCGACCATCGGTGTGTTGGTGAGTGTTTCGAAGAAAATCCTGTTCACATCGTTGTTCGGCTGGAGTTAAGTTGCCCATACTTGAGTTGCATTCTTCCAGCCGCCAGAATTTTTCCATTGCCTCGGTGAGTGACTGATCTTCGGTGCAGATGCCACAAGTAATAACTGTGCTGGTTGAATCTTGTTTGATGTATTCACCACCAACTATCCAGCCGAAAAGAGTATTTTGAAGCACAAGTCGTCCTTCTCCTAGTGGTTTTTGCCCCACGCATAGTGTTGAATAGAAGATCCCTGCTCCAAGGAGTAAATTGATGCCTCTGGATTCATAGAAATTGGGGTCGGCTAATTGGAGGTTGCTGGGAATTTTCCAATCGCATATATTGATGCTACTTGATGGTTACTTGGAAACAATCTCTGTTAGAATTTTCAATTCCCTTGGTGATGCCGGTCGTCCTTGATTGTAGTTGCGAGTTGACCCTTTCAGCGATACGGCTCTGTGTTTGGCCTATGCCTTCTATCCCAATGGTGCACTGATTCCTTTTTGCACCGATTTTGTTCGCAAGTCGCCTTGTTATGAAGTTAGCTTGTGAACCGTTGTCTAATAGTGCTCGGCAAAGAATTTGGTGTCCCCACTTATCAATTATGGTCACAGAAATCGTGCTGAGCAATACTATTGTTGATTGTATTTGCCGGTCTTCAACAGCTGTAAAAGATACCGGAAAGTATTTCGTTGTCTCAGAAGACTGCAACTGGTTGACCCTAATAACTGTCTGCGAGCCTTGTGCACCTCCCAAATGAAGCAATGTATTGTGTTTCTTATGGCATTTTGTGCAGGCGCCTGACATGCAAGATTTGGCATTGTGTCCACTTCTCAGGCAATTTACACAGTACTTTGCTTTTTGGACTGCATTTAACCGCTGGCTTGGTGTCATCTTGATAAAGTCTTGACACTGAAACAGCTCGTGATTTTGGTTGCATGTTATGCAAGTTGAACCTTTCGCCACTGAGACACTTAACGCCTGATAGGCCTTTCGTCACTCTTGTTCTGCCGTATACTTGTTAGGTCATTCTCCTAATGCTTCCAATGATTGGAACCTGAGTTCAAGGAAATGCAGGAATTCTTTCAGAGAGGGTATTGCATTCGGTTGGGTTAAGGATTGCTCCCATAATGCGTGCGTGGTTTTGTGTAGGTTTTGAGTTAGGATGTACAATAGAATGGGGTCCCAGCTGTCGGTGCTCATTCCTAGACCTTGAAGAGTCATAATGTACTCTTTGGTGGTGTCGTGGAGTAGTTTGATCGCTGATGCATGATCATTGATGATTGTTAGCTGGGAGAGTAGTCTGCTTAATGTTGCGTTTACCAACAGTCGAGGATTCTCGTATCGATCTTTGACCACCGCCCAAGGTGCCTCGTAATCGATTGCTAATGCTGTGAAATGACGAATTAGTCCTTCCGCCTGACCAGATAGGCTCGACTTCAAAAACCACATCTTTTGACAAGCTGGAGTTGGTTGTTTGTCGACCAGTTGTTTGTCGACCAGTTCCTTAAACAGTTCGAAACTGTTGTTGTTTGAAACTGTCTCCATAGAAGTTTGAAACTGTCTCCACTTGTGGTAGCTGTCATCGAATTTTGGAAGTTCGACTTTAGGCAGTTTTAATCCTGATGTTATCATGTTTGTTGTTTGCCTGTTGACTGCTATGGGAGAAGCTTGAATAATTGATGGCGCTGATTCTTGGGCCAAGTAGTGAAGCTGCAAAATCTGCGCAGTGATTGTTTGTTCGATCTGGGCAAAATCCTCGCAGTCGTATGCGCTAGGCTCATCAGCTAACCAGATTTTTTGATGCAGGTCCTGGGCGGCTTTCCAATGTGTTTCTACCGTCTTCGCCTGCATTGCATAATATTGCGACGTTTGTTGTGTCGAACTATTAAGCACTTGTCTTAGCAATCTGCTAGCTGTATCGATTGACCTTTTTTGTTTGTCAATCAGTGAGACTAGCTGACTTGATGGTCTTCTGGTGGCTGTCACCATGGTGTTTGTTTCGATTTGTCGAGTAGCTGGCTGCGGCGACCGTGCTGTGTTAGTGCACTCTGCTCTAGCCCTTAATGTTGATATGGCCTGAACAAGTTTGATGGCCTGCGCTGCATTGTCCATCTCGTCTCGTGCTTCTCGGTATTTCAAGCGAACGGTGCTGTGAATATCCTTCATAAAATACGGATGAGTGACTTCCTTGAGATGCTGGTCGAGGATGGCGTTGTCGAGTTTTTTGAACTGCACCCACAATTCGTCCAGCTCCCTACCCTTTGTTGCTATGAACTCTGATGTTCGGCGATCATGTGGCGCCTTCTTATAATTGGATATGGTTTTTTGTATAGCCACTGCAAGCTCATCCTGTTTCAGTGCGAGTTCGTCAATGCCCATGGTGATGACGTATTTTTTTTTTGACTGTTATGAATATTATGTAGGTGCGTCTGATGACGTATGTTTGTTGTCGTCTGCTGGTTACAGGACACGTTTGGTTTGTTGTATATGTAGATGCGTCTGATGACGCCTGTTTACTGTCCTCTGCTGGTTACAGGACACGTTTGATGAGTTGTTGATAGCGCTGGTAGATAAACCAGGATATCACGTTTGAAGTCTTCTAATGTGGACTTGATTGTTGTTTTGACTCTTGGTACTTGCACCAGGATGTCAATTGGCAGCTGTTTGCTGCCTTGACAAGATGATTAAGTGATCAGTATATTGATGGATACTTGGCACTTTAACCAGTTATCCGCTCCTGCTGATCACGTCGGGGTCACCAAAATGTATAGTATGCTTTTATACTATATTTTTAGACCAGGCACTTGAGCCGTGTTCTATTTTATGTATATTTGGTGCATTAACCAATTATACTGGGATTGGAGTTAATAATAACAACGTGTAGTTTCAATATTGATAATTGTACTTACAAGTTTATTGATTTTGAAAACTATTTATAGCTAAAATTTAAAATTTGGAAAATACAAATATAAACAACATAAATGCAAAATGCTGACAACATAAGTTCAATGGATTGCTACTTAGCCTTGAATGCTAGTAAGTTCATTGTCGAAATATTATGCAGTGTAAGCGTTTTTAGGCACATTGCACTGGCCTTGGATTTAGCGTAAAGTTTGTTCTGCTAACCATGCAGTTTTGGGTGCATTGCCTTTATTGTTTGTTATGTTTGTATTTTTCTTTGTTTGGACTAATGATAAACATGGCTTAAATATAGAGATATTGAAATATAAATAAGTGCTTATGTGCACTATTAATTTATTAAACAATAAATGGACAACAACATATGATATATATATATATCCAAGCAAGGACATTTAAAATCATAAATTTACTGCTCTTGATTTAGCAATTTTATTTTTGTGATCACAAGTCTTGAGCAAGAGGTAGCCATAAGAGACTACATACTATTACATACTACTACATACATAAATTTAATAATTGAATTAGTCAATTTAAATATCCGTCGCATACACGATAGCCAAAGAGGCCTATCTCGCGTAAGGATATTTAAATTTGTTGACCGCTGTAAAACTTAATAAGTTAAATACATTTTAACAACATTTAACTATAAATAAAAGCCAATATCGTGCGAAACTATATAGATGTTGAATCGTATCCCCTCGCATGTGCTTTTAATAATTAGTATAATTGTAGTGCACTTCAATCTAAATATTGCTATAACACTAACTTAAACACATTTATTCCATGCACTTGTTATTTATAAACATTTAACACATAAAGATCTAGTCTACAAACTAACATTTCTATAAACGTAGCCTAAGCACATTTATTTAGCAAACAAACAAAACAAACACATAACTATTGTTTACATTCTTATTCACTTGCACTTTATGTATACATAACTACATTACAATGACTACATAGACTAATATTCTACTTATTTACAATTATATTAAATAAGATATATATTTAATTTTGTATTTATTTTAAGTTAAAAAATACAGTTACTTGGCTTTATAAGCCGAAGAAAATCTGAAAATAAAATCATTAAAGTTTTGAGCTTTAAACTAATTGCTCCTTTTAATTTTATTTCTAAGCGCCTGAATGCACTTTCGAGTGTCGGCGCATAGAAATTTTTTTTTTTAACTGGCCAGTAGCGCTTTTAAGCGCTGGCAAAAATAATAAACGCGAATTATTATAAAAACCGCGTATAACTTTTAATTCGCGTAAAACGCGTAAGTATTAGGTTTATTAGGCGACTTAATTCGCGTATTAGTAAAAGTCGCGCGTCCAACCTTATATAGCGATCCTGCCCAACACGGACCTAAACAAATACGTGAACACGGACCCAATTCTGATCCGCACGAAGGAAGAAATTTTGCCGACGGTAAAACAAATTGAGGAGTACGTACCCGCTGGCGGCGTCATAAATGTGCCCGTTTACAAGCCACTAAGACAGGGCCCTAAACCGGTGACTTTAGAGAAGTACCGGAGGCGGCAAGCAGTTAAGAAGGAGCAAGAACTCACTAAACCAAAGCACAGGCGCGGAGGCCGATTGGTAAAGCTGAGGAAGAAATTGGCTACACTCAAAGCCATCGTGAACGCGGAGAAGCCTCCCGATTACCATACTGCTGGATGCGTATGGTTAGAAATCGCTGAGCTGGAACAACAGCTAAAAGACAGGAAGAAGCAGCCGATGCAGCAACAACAACAATAAACTTATTTTTCCTTATTATTATTTATTTATTAATTTTATAAAAACAAAAATTATGAAGAAATACTAAAAAAAATGGAATTAAAACCATTTCTTTATTATTTTATTTTGGAGCAGCAAATTAAAACATGAAAAATTAACACACATACACACATACATACACTTTAATGCGTTACGCTTGTTGCAATTTTTGAGTTAAATTTTTTTTCTCAACACTTGAACTTCTATTTATTTTTTTTTTTCTCGACAGAAAGCTCGTATATGCTGAAATTGCATTTTATGTGCACATATTTGTTTGTGCGGTTCAGCTTTGTTTTTTTTTCTCTTTCTTATTTTTCACTCTGTTTGCTCTGATATATTCTTTTTTACACTTCACACTTGTTTCAACAGGTTGCGAAATGAAATGCAAATATTTTCCGAGTATATGCATTTCATTTTTAACACAACAAAAATAATTTAAAACATTTAAACTAAATTGAACTCACTTCTATATTTTCAAAGTTACATTTTTTTTTCTTTACAATTTACGCACACGCGACCGGTTTATTTTCATTCACGAACTAAACGTCACTTAGTTCTTCTTTTTCTTTTGGTCGACTTTCTTATAGTAAGTAATGTTCTATATGTTGGTACTACCGCAGGGTGTTCCATACGAATTAAATTATAAATAACAATCTATTACAAAAATTTTTTTATGGAAATAATTGAAAGAAACATTTTAATATTAGAAAAATTTATATTAAACTTTAAGAAAAGTAAAAACAGAAAATACAGTGGTGAATACGTAAAAAGTAAGTTGAATTTTTTCTAAATATAAAAGTTGAAACAGAGAATATTAAAGACAATGAAGATTGTCGAATTTTAAAAGTAAAATTCAACAATATTTATTATGAAGTTGTGAATATAATAAATAATTTAATTATAAAAGTAAATACAAAAAGTTTAAAAGAAATTGGTAATATAGATTTAGATTTATCAAACATTTGGGAGGAAGAGAAAATTTCGCCTAAAATGTCAAATTTCGACATTAATGTGGTAGGTAAAAACCTACAAGTTTTTAAAGGAGACTATAATGGATTAGAGGATTTTATTGTACAAGCAGAATTATTGCATGATTTAGTGAAGGATGATGATAAGGAAATTTTTGTTAAATATATTTATAATTTTAAATTAACCACCCAAGTACGCAGTATACTTGGACGTTCAAACCGGCCTTCTACTTTTGCGGAATTAAAAACTTTATTGGAAAAATCGTACCCAAATCCGAAAAATTTGCAACAAATATTAAATGAATTTAGTTCACTAAAACAAAATAATATGCCAATAGCAGCTTTCAGAGAAAAATTGGTAGAACTTTCAGAACAGCTAAGTTCAGAACGTATGAAATAAAAAGTCTAGAAAATCCGAGTAAGGACGCGAAAGATGCGGTATACAAAATAAATGAGAGTATGGCACTCAATATTTTCACAAAAGGTGTCGATACAGAATATAGAAATATATTACTAGCAAATCCACCGAAAACTTTTGGTGAGGCTGTTGAGAGGTGTATGACAGTAGAAGAAGATTTAAAGGCTAATGGAAACAATATTTTTCAAATTAGAAACAATTTTAGAGAACAGAGATATAACAATAATTTTAATAATAATCAGAGAAATTATCAAAATAGCTATTCAAACAGCAATTACAGATATAATAACAATAGCAACAATTTTAGAATCAATAGTAATAATTCAAATCAAGGCTTTAACAGAAACATAAACTTTCCAAACAATAATAACTTTCAAAATAACAATAGTTTTCGGTACAACAATAGCACAAACAGAAATTTTAGCAGGAATAATAATAATAATAATTTTCATTACAATGTGCAGGGAAACGGCGATGGCCGGGTAGCAGGAGCTGTTACCCGCAGAGGCCAAAATTAATTTTACAACTATCAAAAAACTTATCTAATTTCATAATTTTAAAATGTAGAAATTCAAATAGAACTTTAAAATTCCTTATAGATACGAGAGCTGATATTTCCGTTTGCAAAGTTGAAAATGCTAGCAATTTAAACACAAGATATATTACAAAGATAACAGGCATAACGAACGAAACTATAGAATGTATTGGTACATCAAATTTAAAATTTTATATTGAAAATGAGGAAATTGAACATAATTTTCAAATAGTTGAAGATGATTTTTCTATAGCAACAGATGGAATAATAGGCCGAGACATGATGAGGAGGTATATGTCAAAAATAGATTACGAAACATGTACAGTTACATTTATAATCAATGAAAAAGAAATAATATTACCGATAATTTTAAAGGATTTTTATAATGTTACGGTACCCGCACGAACAGAAGCGGTAGTCACAATCGATATCAAAGTTAAAGAAGATAGCATAGTTCTTAATGAAGAAATTAGTGAGAGAGTATTTCTAGGAAATAGTATTATACTCGCGAACGGAGTAGCGCACGTCAAGTTGATGAATACAACCAATGAAGAGATAAAAATAAAAAGTTTTAATGTGAAAACTAAACCATTAAGAAATTACAACATTTTTCAATGCAAGGAAAATAAACATTTTAATAAAAATAGGCTGAACAAACTTTTAACCAATTTGGATATTGGATGCAATGGATCAGAAGTCAGAAAACCGATAATAGATATCATCGCAGAATATCAAGATATTTTTCATCTCCCTGGAGAACATTTAAGCGTCAATAATTTTTATAAACAACAAATACAAACAACAGATTCGACCCCTGTTTACATCAAAAATTACCGACTGCCACAAGCACAAATGACTGAAATAAATGAACAAGTTGACCAACTGTTACAGGACAACATCATAGAACACTCAATTAGTCCGTACAATTCCCCACTACTCGTGGTCCCAAAAAAAAATCAGCGGACGACAAAAAAAAATGGAGACTAGTCGTCGATTTTAGAAAGCTTAATGAAAAAATCGTGAGTGATAAATTCCCCCAGACCAAAATTGAAGACGTACTTGACAGACTCGGAAGAGCTAAGTACTTTTCGACATTGGACATGACCAGCTCGTTCCACCAGATAGACTTAGACGAAGACTCGCGACCACTTACCTCATTTTCAACAGGAAACGGACATTTTCAATTTACCCGCTTACCATTCGGACTTAAAATTTCGTCTAATAGCTTTCAACGTATGTTGACGATAGCATTGACCGGGTTAGACGCAGAAGCTTTTTTGTACGTGGATGATATAATTGTATTTGGGTGCAGCCTACAGCACCATAACGAAAGTTTGGCAAAAGTATTTAATCGGATGAGAAAATTTAACCTGAAGTTAAATCCAGATAAATGTTCATTTTTGAAACCTGAAGTTGTTTATCTTGGGCATTTGATAACAAACGAAGGCATAAGAACAGACCCAGCAAAGAATAAAGTAATACGAAACTACCCAGTACCAACAAACTCGGATGAAGTAAGGAGATTTGTGGCCTTTGCCAATTATTATAGGCGTTTTATACCGAAATTTGCTGATATAGCCAAAAATTTAAATGCATTGCTAAAGAAAAATACAAAATTTGAATGGAATGACGCGTGTCATCAAGCATTCGAAACTTTAAAATCAAAATTACGTAATCCACCAATTATTCAATACCCTGATTTCGATAAACCATTCGTTCTAACTGCTGACGCCTCAAATTATGCCTTAGGTGCAGTATTGTCGCAAGGTGAGATCGGATCAGATTTACCAATTTCTTAAGCAAGCAAATCACTCGGAAAGCATGATTTAAACAAACCAATTTTAGAAAAAGAATTATTGGCCATACACTGGGCGATAAATTTTTTCAGGCCTTATCTTTATGGTCGCAGATTTTCAGTTGTCACAGACCACAGACCATTGGTGTCTCTCTTTTCTCATAAAAACCCATCGTCTAAAATGACACGCATTAGGTTAGACCTATGCGACTATGATTTCGAAATTAAATACTAAACAGGGAAAGCTAATACCAATGCAGATGCATTGTCTAGAATAATTATAAATAGCGATTCGCTTAAAGCGATGATTCCAACAGTTTTAGAAAACGAAATTACAAAAATACTAGCCATAACGAGAAGTATGGATAAAAATAAACATACAAAAAACTCAACCAGTAACAATTTAGAACGTATTCCAGGCAGGAAGATTGATCACCTTTTTGTGTGGGAATGCACTTCACTATCGGATGTAAACAAAATAAGAAAACTAAAATTTATGACAGAAAAAGATTTTAAGGGTACTCAGATAGACATAGAAGACAATCAGGTTTTTGTACGATGCAGTGACAATCCGATGTTCACACAGATGACTTTGGAGAAACTGATTTCGAAGATGCAAAAACTAGGGATTGAAGAATTAGCATTGAATATTAATGATGATATATTTAAAACCATGGCCATGGAAAATTTTAAAAGAGTGTATAATAATTTAAAGATTAGTGAAAAAAGAGTAAAAATACTCATTTATAGAGAAGCAAAAAGAATAATAGAGATAGAAAACCAGAAAAGAATAATTGAAGAGTACCATAATTCGACCCATGGAGGTCATATGGGAATTAGAAAAACGATTTTAAAAATAAAGCAGAGGTATATATAGAAAAACATGAGTAGAATGATTAAAAATTTTATAAATAATTGCGAAACATGCAAAATTAATAAACAAACCAGACATACAAAAGAACAACTAACTGTGACAGACACACCAGGAACTAGTTTTGAAGTAGTTTCAATAGATACTGTAGGTCCTCTACGATTAACAAATAACTACCGGTACATACTCACCATGCAGTGCGAATTAACAAAATATGTTATAGCATGTCCTATGGAGACGAAAGACGCCAAAACAGTAGCCAAAACTATAATAGAAAACTTAATTTTGATTTATGGGCATTTTAAAACAATAAAGTCGGATAGGGGTACAGAGTTTACCAATGAGTTGTTGTCGCAAATATGCAGCCAATTGAACATAAAACAAGTATTTAGCACACCGTATCATCACGAAACTCTTGGTTCTATAGAGAGGAACCACAGAGTGCTAAACGAATTTTTACTTAATTTTTGCAAAGATGACGAATAGGACCATTGGATCCCATACTTCACATTTGCGTACAATACGACACCTCATATCGATACGAACTATAGTCCATTTGAACTTATTTTTGGCAAATTGGCAAACCTACCAAATGAACAATTAGAAACATTTAAAACTTACAATACTGAAAATTATGCGCAAGAACTAAAATTTAGATTAGCATATTCTTTAAAAAAAGCATATGAATTGATAAACATAGCTAAAGAGTAGCGAAAGAAAGATAATGAAATTTCAAACCCACTTAATATAAATATTGGTGATAAAATAATTGTAAAAAGAATGAATAGAAGAAAGTATCAATCACCATATCATGGTCCATACACGGTAATTAAGAAAATTGGAGTAAATACAATAATAGATATAAATGGAAAATTAAAAGAATACCACAATAATTTATTGAAAAAATGGATTTAATTGAAATTAAATTTTGTATTAAATATATTAAAATTTGTTAACATGTCGGAATTAATATATAAACAAAAATATTTGAATTGTATAATTACCAATTATAAATATATTTTTATTTGAATTATATAATTACTAGTTACAAAAATAAAATGAAATTTATTGAAATATAAACGCTAATATAATAAAGTAATAAATTAAATTTATTAAAACATTTGAATTGTATATAAAAAATAAAAAAAAAAATAAAAAAAAAAGTTTGCATTGTATAATTTTAAAAATTATTTTGTTAAATCAAATAATTTTATCTTAAGGATGGGGGTGTAGTGCACTTCAATCTAAATATTGCTATAACACTAACTTAAACACATTTATTCCATGCACTTGTTATTTATAAACATTTAACACATAAAGATCTAGTCTACAAACTAACATTTCTATAAACGTAGCCTAAGCACATTTATTTAGCAAACAAACAAAACAAACACATAACTATTGTTTACATTCTTATTCACTTGCACTTTATGTATACATAACAACATTACAATGACTACATAAAGTAATATTCTACTTATTTACAATTATATTAAATAAGATATATATTTAATTTTGTATTTATTTTAAGTTAAAAAATACAGTTACATGGCTTTATAAGCCGAAGAAAATCTGAAAATAAAATCATTAAAGTTTTGAGCTTTAAACTAATTGCTCCTTTTAATTTTATTTCTATGCGCCTGAATGCACTTTCGAGTGTCGGCGCATAGAAATCTTTTTTTTTAAACTGGCCAGTAGCGCTTTTAAGCGCTGGCAAAAATAATAAACGCGAATGATTATAAAAACCGCGTATAACTTTTAATTCGCGTAAAACGCGTAAGCCGCGTATTAGTAAAAGTCGCGCGTCCAACCTTACATAATTCTACTTACTAAGAGATAGTCGAATTATCCTATCTATATTGGACAAATCTTGATAAACTTACCACATCTAGGAAATATACCACGACCTATTGCACACATAGATAGTTTGGAGATACTATAAGTCACAGGTCTATTGGTGGTATATTAACGGTGTCGTTTGATAACTATATCAAGATTATTTAAATACGTTTTATATTGATTTTAATTTGAATTTTTGGGTGAGGCAAAAGTGCCACCCATGCGCAAAATTTTTAAGTCATTGAGTGTGAGACTAGCAGAGGGCTAACCAACGCGGCATATTGTAATAAACTTTCTTTAATGATTTTATTGAATTTTCAGAGGTATTAAAACACGTATCAGGTAGAAATTTGCAACGGTAAAGGTATTCTTACATTCTTCCTTGAATTTAGGTTGGGCGAGTGGGTAATAAGAAAAGAAAAATAATAATATATACAATCACCACGTCATTGCGGCAACAAGACGAAGCAAAGTCACCATGGTCAAGACCTCATGGATACACAGCCTTCGCAAGGATGATTTGCTGATTTACGCCCTCGAGTTTGGGCTCAGCGAGGAAGGAACTGTGGAGGAATTACGCTGAGATTTGCAGCCGCCGTGGTCGATCTTGAAGAAAACCCGCAATTACAAAAGCGGTTGGTGGAGCTGGAAAGCAAACACAGCTACCGAAGAGCGCCATCGCCGCGACCGGGAACACACACAGCTGCGCTCAGTCTACCAGGCCAAGAGGATATACCGGTGAGCATCACGATACCCGAGGTGCCAACAGGACGAGGGAAATTTCACGAGGCATCATCGTACGGCAATATTATGGATCAGGTCCGAAGGTGGCCCGTTAGATTCGAGGAGGGCCGAGACCTCTTGGAATTCGTTGAGCAGCTAGAGGAGCTTGCCTGTGTTACAGCGTGGATAAGGACCACTTTCCTAGGGTGATGCCCGAGCTGCTCAAGGACAGAGCCTTCATTTGGTGGCGAAAAATTAAAAACCCTAGTGAGTCGTGAGCAAATTTCAAACACAGATTCCTCACCTGTTTCCTGCCAGCTCGATTCTTTGAGCGCATAGAGGATCAAATACGTAGTCGAGTACAGAAGCCGCAGGAGAAGTTTATTTATTTATTTATTTACTTGATTGCTAAACCTTAACAGGTTTTATAGCAAATTTAAAATGATAAAATAAGATATTTAATACAATTCAAAAATATAAGGTATGATTTTGAATGAAATAATGTATTATTAACAAACTAAAAAGTTTTAGTAAATTGCTTAAAGTATATAATTTTATTAAAGTATAAAAAATAATAGAAAAAAGTTAAGTCAAAATCGATAAAATCAGACAGCATAGCAGGGTTGCCTTTTCAAGACAAACAAGGTCAAGTTAGCAACAATTTTTGTATACGGCAGAGTCGTGTGATAAACAAGGTCTCATACCCAATAAAACACCACTCCAATAGGTATATATATAATATATATCGTTCTGTCTCCCTGAAGCCGGTGAAATCCTGGCTTGACAGGGTGGTTACTCGACAAACTAGGTCAACTTCACCAAACCAATTTTCATAAAATAAAGAAAACCAGTTGCGAACGCAGGCACCAAGACAAACTAGGTCTTATCGGCCACTCATATTAATATATTACAAATCGATCTAACGTAGTGTTTCAAGAGGTAAAAAGACACCAAGACACCACGGTACCGTCAACAAATGTTGTCACAACCATCTTGAAGATATGAGGCAATTGAAGATCCCAGGTTTAGGTCCATTCAGATTATTTAGATATATTATACACCAAAAACTTCCATTTTACGCTTAGGTCCATTTAGATTGTTATATTAATGTGTTTACAAATCACCAGATGCATCAGATATATGTTTGAAAGAACTTTACATAATCAACGACGGTACTGCAGGTAATCTATAATTTTATGTTTGATTGAGTCCATGGATTCACTTAAGGATATAACATCAGATAAAAAATTAAAATCACCGCAAGCGCTTCTAAGAGGTTCATTTTGCAAATAATTAGTTCTACAAAAGTTCATGTGGAGTAACTCAAAAGATCTTCTAGGACGAAGAGGAATATTAAAATATATTTTACTCAATAAATATGGACTGTTTACATAGCCATGTAAAGGTTTTATAATCCAACAAGCATTTATCATAATTCTCCGATTTTTTAAAGAAGGAAGATTTAAGAGTTGTAACCGATATTCATAAGGTGGTAAGTGAAAATCAGTATTACAATAAAGATAGCTTAAGCAAAACAAAAGAAATTGTTTCTGCACTGATTCAATGTCGTCTATGTAACAACCGTATCTTGGGCACCAAACAACTGAAGCGTATTCTAAGAAAGGCCGCACTAGGGAAGTGAATAAGGTTTTCGTTATGAAAGGATCATTAAACTCTTTTGCCCAACGTTTAATAAATCCTAAAGTACTATTTGCTCTATTTATTATTTTATTTACATGAATATTAAAGCGTAGTTTAGGATCCATTGTAACTCCAAGATCATTGAAGCTATCTAAGGACTCCAATGGATAACCACAAATTTTGAAGGTACATTTAATTGGTGGTTTGCGCGAGAAAGACATATGCTTGCATTTCTTCATGTTGAGGTTCATACGGTTCGTTTTGCACCAGTTATGAAGATGATCTATGTCGGCTTGCAAAAATTCAGCGTCATTATCATTTTTAAAAGAAAGGAAGAGTTTGACGCCGTCAGCAAACATTAAGATGCTGGAATGCATTATGACAGATGGCAAATCGTTTATAAAAAGTAGAAACAGAAGAGGCCCAAAATGACTTCCTTGAGGTACTCCTGAAGTAACAGGAAACTCGTGTGATTTCTTGAGCTTAAAAAGAACAGATTGTGTTCTATTGCTTAAGTAAGATTCAATCCACTTTACCAACGGTATAGGAAATCCAACAAGATGTAATTTTAAGATCAGTAGTTTGTGATTTACAAAGTCAAAAGCTTTGCTAAAATCCGTGTAAATGACATCAGTCTGCATGCCTTTTCCAAAGTTTTCTATAGTTTTTGATGTAAATTCGAGAAGGTTAGTAACAGTGGATTTTCCAGAAAGGAATCCATGTTGGAAAGGAGATATTAAAGATTTAATGCTATGCAATAGTCGTGATGTAACAATTGCCTCTAAAAGTTTAGGCAAAGCGCTCAATTTTGCGATGCCACGGTAGTTATCAATTAAAGACCTATTTCCGGATTTATGCAGCGGAATGATAAATGAATGCTTCCAGGCTGCAGGAAAATAGCAGGATTTTAATGATGAAGTAAATAGTAAAGAGATTGGAGTTACTAATTCTTCACAGCAGTATTTTAATATACACGAAGGTATATCAGGTTATCATGACCACTTTTATATGATGTTTTAATATTTTTTAAAAATGATAAGACTGTGTTTGTGTCAATTATTATTGGGAAATATATATCCCCAGATTGAATATTGAAAGGATAACTTAAATAATCATAGGACGATGATGAATAAGTCGACTTGAAAAAGTCAGCAAAAAGATTGCAAATACTATTATCATTATCAGACTCAACCGAATTATACTTCATAAAAGAAGGATAGGAACCAATCTTGCGTTTTGTGTTAACAAAGTTCCAGAAGGATTTAGCATCAGATTTGATGTTTAATTTTACTTTTGTTAAGTAGGTATTATAGGATTGTTTGCATAACTGTTGATAACTGTATTTAATCGAGGTATAGCATCCAAAATCACATATGTTATGTGTTTTTTGATATTTTTTATAGTATTTAGATTTCAAATTCCTCATTTTTCTTAATTCATTTGTATACCATACCGGACCCGATGTCAAGGAGGCTTTCCTTTGCGGAACAGCTTTAAGAAAACAATCATTGAGCGTTCTATTAAACGCATATACCGCATCATCAAGACTCTGAGAAGATAAACTATTTGTATTAATATTTAGAATAGAATTCCAGTTTATATTAGACAAGTTATTCTTCAAAATCACGTAGTTTGTTTTTTTTAAAGTTAAACTCAATAGGTGGTTGAGAATCAGAATACTGCGCAGATGGTTTTGGAAAATTTAAAATAATTTCTAATGTTGGATGATGAGAATCTTCGGGTGTAACCAGAGGATCTGATTTAGACACAGAAGCGATATTGCTGTCATCAAAAAACACCAGATCAAGCAAACGATTATTTTTGTTAAAAATGCAGTTAAGTTGATTCCCTTTGGTTACCCTTGGATTGAGAGCTCGTTTAAAAAGTAATTATTGGATGAACTTTCAGACGAAGGTAAAAATATTTCAGGAATTTCAGAACAGCAGTTCCAAGAAACGTTTGGCAGGTTAAAATCACATAAAATATGATCATTTGATTGCAGTTTTGAGCAAACTTTACTAATAGAAGCCAAATGTTTGCTATAAACTTCTAAGGTAGAAAGGGGAGGAATATATGAGCATGTAATAAAAAGGCTCAAGGAACCAAACTTAACATGAACACAACAGAATTCAATGTCTAAGGATTCTGGAATTAATAACTCTTCAGAGAAATGTGTCGCTTTGACTGCAATCAACACACCCCCACCTTTAGAGCAAATACCAGGAATGGAGTTTCTATCTTTGCGGTATATGTTAAATTTGTTGCACAGAATTTCAGTATTTAGAGTGTTAGGTTTCAGCCAAGTCTCACTAAAAGCTATTATATTAAAGTGAAGGTTGTGACTCAAAATTAATAAATTATTTAGTTTTGTGTTAATGCCACGAACGTTTTTGTAAAGGATAAGGAACTGAAAGCAACAATCTAGTTTTTTTGATTCTTGTTAAAAACCGAAAAAGTAGCCAAGGAAGTTGTAGGCCGAGGTCTAGAAATAAATTCATGCACCATCGTATTGTCAGGCCAAAACTTTTGATCCAATACCTTGTGAAAAAGATCACCAGGCAAAGATATTTTAAAAGAGGACGTAATTCGCTCGTATCGTATTGAATTTGTAAACAGAGATATTTTTATTTACAACATTCAGCTTAGAGTTTATATAGAATAACACGTCTTCACCGGATGTATCAGCTGCAAAACGAGAAACAAATATAGATTTTGCAGGCTCAATAATCACAAGTTCTTTATAAACAGGGGCTTTGATACTGCTGTTCGATACTTGTTTCGGTATCGCTCCTGTAGAAACCGGAGTAATCTGAGAAGGTGCAGGGACCACATTTGAGGAAATACAAGTTTCAGCGTAAGTTTTTTTTGTGGCAGAAACGCGAGGAGAATCAGCATTTTCCTCTATGATTGGTATTGCTTCAACAGAAAGAGAAATCTGATCATCTGACGCAGCGACCTTAGTTGGTGCGATATTATCAGTCATTTGATCAGTATTGACAGCACCAATTGATTGATCTTCAATCTGTATGTTCACATTAGGGAAAACAGTTAAAGTAGAAGGTAGAACAGTATTATTATTGGGTGACGGCATGGCTATATCAGTAGTTTTAGCTGAACTACGAAGATTTTTGTTTGAACGTTTACGTTTTGGAGAATTGTAAGCTTCCTCCATAATTTTAAACTTTTTAAACAAATCTTCGTATTCACTCAGTCTATCTTGTGCTACCTTTAGATCCTTAGCCACCTCCAAAAAACCTTTCCGAGATTGTCTAATAAGTTTAAAGATCTCAACGTTTGTAAGCCTGCAATCTTCACATGACCATCGAAGTCCCTTACTTTCGTTGAGTGCATCGAAGATCCTCGCAGTCAACGCTGCACACTTGATGTGAAAAAATGAATCACACAACCAGCAAGTAACCAGCCGGTCTGATTCACCCTTTACAGCGTAGTTTCGGAAATTGCAGATCATTTTCAGTTTAATAGTAAGTTTTGCAATACAGATGAAAGTAAAAGGAGAAAAATGAACTTAAATGCTTTTAGTGAAAAACAGTTTATTTTGTTTAAAGACACTGTACTGTAGAAACTTTGCAGCCCTGATTTTATAGAACCAACGAATTGAAAAGTTTTATAAGCACTAGAGTTTTTGCAGTAGCGTGAAAACAGCTGTAAAAGTAAATACAATAATTTGCTCTATAGAAACCTGTTTGCGCTAAAAACAAAACAGGAAGAAGGAAAGAAGCAAATTATAAACAAATATACATATATATATATATATTTATTTATATTGAAAATTAAATTAAATATCAAGTATTTTAAAAGGATGTAATCCACGTTATCACGCTTCAGATGTATGAGCACGCCGATCAAAGCTGTTAATTTCTATTTATTTATATTAATTTTGAACTTTTGGTTAAAGATATCTTTAAAAGTAAGAGCTCGCAAAAACACGTCTAAACGGTAAGAAGATAAATAACTGAGTTCAAAGAGTATAGCCTGGACCTTATCGATCTGATGCGGCATGCCCACTGGACCGAGGCACAAAAGGTAAAACGAGTCTTCAGAAATTGTCGACAGGAGTACCAATTAAATACACGACGACGCGATTTCTCGAGCTTCACCGAATTGCTCTCCCTTGCTGAGGATTACGAAATCATACGAGGGTCGGACGGACGGAGTAGGAACCCTCAGCGAAGCAAGGAGGAATTATATCGATCTGCCATATCAAACACGGCGAAAGCACCAGAGCAAATCTAGACGAACGGCATAGTCATAAGGAACCGGAACTACCACCAGTAGTCGAATTTATCAACGTCCGAATAGCCTGCAGCAAGTGTGCTCAAGAGGACCATCAGCAAACGGAATGTAGGAACGATCGAATATGCTTCTGTAATGAATGTGGACGACGTGATCGAGCTACCTTCGAATGTTGCGAAACACAGTTTCAGGGAAACGCCAGAGGACCCGCTCCAGTTCGAGGAAAGAACGGGTCCAGTCGCCACACTCCTCGACAGCAATAAAACACCTACAACATGATGACAGGCGAATTTGGGTACGAGTGCAAATAGACCAGCATGAAATAGAGGCCACCATCGACACAGGAGCTACACGCAGCATTGCTAGCCACACGCTAGCAAATAAACTACGCACTACCAACAATCAACAATTTGCTACAACCAACAGGCGCATGGCCGATGAATCTTTAAAAGTAGTCGAAGAGGTCCTGAGCGTGAATGTAAGGGTAGGATCAAGGCAATGTAAATTACGACTACTCATCCTCCCTGGTGTAACAGATGACCACCTACTTGGAATGGATTTTCTACTACAAACTAAATCCATTTTTGGTTGGGGCAACCAAACTATCATGCCACGGCCTGCCAGAAAACCTGCATCCAGCGAACCAGCGTGTACAACGTTATCTGACGTCCCAGTACCCCTAGAGAAGTCACTGGATAGAATTTTGAAAACTGAGCTGCAAAAATTCGACGCTTGGCAAGGAGCCGCCCATGCACCACCCCACAAGACTCTTACGTTGGGGGATCTGTGCAAGACTACTGAGGTTACGGCAGAAGCACAGCATTGTCCCTGGCTAGAGCGACGAAAACAAGAGGTTCGAGACAATCCTGGAAAATTTCCTGATTATGCGGAAGAAGATGGCAGCCTATACCGACACATACCTAACCAGATTGGCGACGAAGAAGCAGCCGCTTGGAAGCTGTGCGTGCCGACGTACCTGCAAGCGAGAGTTATGGCAGAAGACCACGACCAGCCCAGCGCCGGCCACCTTGGAGTCCGTAAGACCATTGGCCGCAAGACAGCAGGCTCCTGCAGGAAAAATGTTGTCTCGCATCGCAGATGAGCCATGGTCGGTCGTGTGCGCCGATTTTGTTGGGCCATTACCGAGTTTGAAGCACGGTAATACCATGATTTTGGTACTATACGACAAATTTAGTAAATAGACCGAAGCGGTACCGATGCTCAAAGCCACGAGCGATAATTTAAAGAAAGGTTTTCGAGAAAGAATATTAACCCGATTTGGAGTCCCAAAGGTACTCATAACTGATAACGGATCTCAGTTTTGCAGTCGTGCGTTTCAGAAGTTCCTGCAGGAGATTGGTACCAGGCAGCAGATTACCGCCCCGTATTCGCCGCAGGAAAACCTGACTGAGAGAACCAACAAGACGCTCAAAACAATGATAGCGCAATTCAGTCAAAATCAACATAAGACATGGGATGAGTGTCTACCAGAGCTCACCTTGGCACTGAACAGCTGCAAGTCTGATGTTACTGGCTTCAGCACGGCATTTTTAGTGCAAGGTCGAGAACCAAGACTCCCTGGAGCACTCTCCGATGAGCAAACGATGGGCACCGGCCGAGAAGTTCAATCACCAGCAGCACGTGCAGAACAACTGCAAGAAATATTTAAGCTTATGCGGTGCAAATTGAATCGAGCTACGCGTGACCAGGTGCGTCACTACAATTTGCGTAGGCGCGATTGGCAGCCAAGGATAGGCGAGAAGGTCCTCGCCAAACAGCATCCGCTATCTAGCGCAGAAATAGCAGCTTCGCTTCGAAATTAGCTCCCAAGTATGAAGGTCCTTACGTCGTCATCGGATTTATTTCGCCCGTGATTGCACAGATTCGCAAGAAAGGTGAGTCAAAAGTACAAAAAGCTCATGTCGGCGAACTAAAGAAGTTCGACCAACGTCGTTAAACAAGGTCAACAGGCGGCAGCATCCGCGGAAACAACTGCACAGGGCCACGCTAGGCTCGACGGGACCAACGTCGTTAAACAAGGTCAACAGGCGTCAGCACCCGCAGGAACAACTGCACAGGGCCAAGCGAGCCGCGACGGGACCAACGTCGTTAAAAAAGGTAACAATTGCGGCAAAAACCGCTAAAACAACTGTGGAAAGCGACGAGTAGCAGTCGACATACGAGGCTATCATCGTCATTAAAAATAGGTCAAATGGCAGTGGCAGTGTGTCAACGGCTGTAGTATCTTAATAGAGCTTTAAGATCCACAAGAAACTGATCACAGCAACAGAATCGTGCAGTCAAGAGTACCACGGTATGAGCAACAGGACTACTACGCCAGCAGGGTAGTAAGGATCACCAAAGTCATCGACAACAACACCAGAGTCATCTAGCCAAATACGACGCGACCATCGTCATGAAAAATAGGTCAAGAGGCAGTGGCAGTGCATCAATGGCTGTAGCGTCATAATAACACTAAAGACCCCTAGAAACCTGACAACAGTAACAGAATCGTGCAGTCCAGAAGGACCGCGGTATGAGCAACAGGACTGCTGCACCAGTAGCGCAGTAAGGATCACCAGAGTCAGCGATAATAGCACCAGAGCCATATAGCCAACCCTGTGGCCGTATCCGCCATAAAACAACTGCCAAATCGCGGCAGCAACCGCGTAATAACTGCACACCGAGTAGCTAGACGAAAAACCTCAAGTGGACACCAAAACGACGGCACCCGCTGAAACAACTGTCAAATGGCTGAACAATCCCAAAAGATGGAACCTATGCCAGGTCCCACAAGCAGCGCCACGACGCGCACCAGCGTCATCCACAAATTCGGCTACGTCAGTCTGTAGGAGCAGTCAGCAGATACCAGTAAGCCCGAAACCGAGGTCACGTCACTATCTTGCCAGAGCAGCAAGCACCCATCCATAGTGCGCGGCAATATGCCAGCGCCAGCTACTCGAGCGGCCAGCAGCAAGCCCTACAGGAGGCCACAGAAATTGTCAAGAGCCATCCATCGGGACGACAGTCCGAAAACTTGTTCAAGAGGTAAGTGAACTTCAACCGCGTCAGCTTAACCACAGCGGCACGCGGATCCCGACGACAGCCAAGCTTTCCCGGTACCTCACAGTTCGCATCCATCCAATCCAGGATCTCCTCTTCCTAAGAGAGATGACACAGGCTGTATCTCCGGCAGAGGCCACCGATAAGGACAGCGACATGAGCCTGGGCGAACTCCGTCAACCAACCACAGGATGGTCAACCTAACCTCTTCCGGCTACCGATCCGCTTCAAAATTACTTTAATGATTTGATGGCGGAACTATATCAGTATCAGGAATGGATACAAGAAGGCAAAAGGATCCGGTTCCTCGTCACCATCGGTAAACGTCAATTCCAGGTGAACATCCGCAAAGACGGCACTGAGACCCTCCGCCACTGCCCACTGAAGTAAGGGGAAGATGTAAGAACCAAAACTTTTGCAAAGTTTTGCCCTACATGTTTTAATAGTAATACTTTTCATTTCAGACATAGTTTCCTATTGGGTCGTACACGGTCGACTATGTGCAAAAGTCCAACCCAGAGTCACCAAGTGAGGAAAATAGCCATGCAATAGCCTGGCAGAGGACGGGGGGTGGTTGACCCAATCTAGAGGTTTAGATTTAAGTTTAAGTAGGCTAAGAAAACATGAATTATAGGCTAAGTTATTTTTAATATAATTTTTTTTATTATCTTTCCTTATTTTTACTACATATATTTTCTTTTTTATTTAATCTTATTCTTATACTTATATTTATATAGATAGTATTTTATATAATATAAATAATTAAACGGAATGAAACCACTTAGTCACTTAGGCAGGAACCACTTAGTCATGCCAATAAGGTGTTCCTTTTTTCCTACAGGAATGCTGGAAAGCATAAAACATATATAGCTGAATTCCATATAATTGATGCATCAGCAAAACTTACTGCATAAATTAAAACAACAGCTATACGATCAGGCGATAATTTGTTGTATTTGTTTTTTTCATTGCATGTAACAACGGCACCATCGTACGATGTGTATGAGAGACGAACACCTGCATGAGATGGAGCATAACAAGCGAGGGTATACCAAACTAGAATCGAGAGGAAGAAGTCAGTCTTGTTTTAATCGCGAAACCGAGAAGTCCAAATAAACACCAGTCTTATTAAAACCACGAAGTAGGACAGTAAGTTGTCGGCCTTTGTAGTCTAGTGGAGAGTGCGCTAGACTCTCAACCCAAAGGTCCCTGGTTCGAATCCGGGCTCGGGCATGGTTCTTTTCACTTTCTTTGTTCTTTCTTTGTCCTACATTTAAAAATTATGGAAAACTAAAAATCCACAACTAAATTGTGGAAAATGTGAAGGAATGGAACAACTAAGGGCTTGAAATGCTTGCCGAGGTTAAGGCATAACACTAGCCTCGGTTAAAAAGCAATTCAAATTGTCTTTCGCGGTTGTTTCCCCTAATCAATATTTCACGTATAGTTCCAATCAATTCTTCTAGATAATCTATCCCTTTCCTTTCAGGTCAAAGACCAAACCATGTTTGTATAAGGCGCATGCCTTGGTTCTTTGATCTTTAAAAAAAAAAAAAAAAAAAAAAAAGTCCATCGAGTGAGCAGAACTACAAACAGCACGACAGCGCCAGAGCAGTGCAGTCAACGCAGGCAGCGGACGTGAGTCAACGGTAGCAGCGCAACATAGCACTTCCAGATCTACCGCATCCTGCGAACAGCGACAGAGCCACACAGTTGAAAGAGACTTCGGCTTGAGCAGCAGGATAACTGCGCCAACAACGACAACAGCATCAGAGCCGCACAGCCTAGCGGGCAGCGGACGTGCGTCAATGGTAGCAGCGCCATACATCTCTTCCAGATCTACCGCATCCTGTCAGTAGCGACAAAGCCGCACAGTTGAAAGAGACTTCGGCTTGAGCAACAGGATAACTGCGTCAACAGCGCAGTATTGATCATCGACACCAACGACAAACAGCACGAAAACCGCATAGCCAAATCGGCAGCAGCAGTGCACCAATGACGTCGTAATTAATCAACGACGATTAACAAAGTCGACGTCAACAGCACCAAAGTGCAGCAGCCACAGCGTCAGCATCACGGAAGACGTCAACAGCGACAGACAGAGCAGCGCCGGCCATACCAGGACAAATCCTGAAGTCAGCAGCAGCAGGACAATACTAAGTATCATTTATTCTCTTTATTATTGTATTTTGTAGATTTTATTAATAATGATTTTCGTGGACAATTAAGTACATTCTTAAATAATTTAATATCAACTTAACGTAACTAAATTATAAAATTATTTTGCTAGCAGATATTAAATAAATTATTATTGAAAGTGAGTGAAATTAGATAAATTATAACAGCCAAATTACTTCCTCTTCATAACCTTATTCCCACCTCCTAAGAGATTAGTGAGAACGTGAACTCTCGGATCCGCTGTCCAAGGTCAAGCCCGTACCCAACGTAAGCTTGGTCTTTAAACCTAATCTAAGAATCCTTTTCCTCGGTGAACTACAAGCTTTGCGTGAACTGCGACTTGTGTCCCGATTGCATTTTCTTTGCCTCAAGGCTAGCGAGAACTGCGACCCTTTTGTGCTTCTAACCATCCATTCCGTTCTTAATCCTCCAAAAAACCCGCTGTCCAAGGACAAGCCCGTACCCAACGTAAGCTTGGTCTTTAAACCCAACCTAAATATCCTTTTCCTCGGTAAACTACAAGCTTTGCGTGAACTGCGACCTGTACCCGATTGTATCTTTCCTTGCCTCAAGGTTAGCAAGAACTGCGACCCTTTTGTGCTTCAAAACCATCCTTTCCTTTGGCATTATAACGCATTCTCTCCGGCTGATTAGACAGTTGGGAATTCAAGAACAATAGTTAAACTACAGAAAACTCACAAATAATATTTAAATTACGAAACATTATTTAAATTACGAATTAATCAATTTGATCAATTTAAGATCAAATTAAGATCAATTTGGATAGGGTAGCTCTAAGAAGATTTAAGTTAGATTTAAGCTACGAATTGTGAATAAATATTGTCATTATTTGAAAACCCTTGAGTTTGATTTAGTGTTTGCAATTACTAAATTCTTGCAACGATCCTGGTTCCGGCGAGCTTACCTCAGCCGTGAGAACGCATCGTTACAATGTCAAGTAATTTATGAAAAGAAGGCAACAGCAACAACAACTTTGTAAAAAGTCAATCACACAGCAGACTAGACAGCTTTTTTCGGAAATAGCTACATTTCCTCTTCAGAAGTCTTTGTTTAACTTGAATATAATTCGACACATAAGAGAGTAAACACATCTGAACTCACATAACGCTGCATTGTTATTCAGAACAAATTGAACAAAAGAACAAGTGGATTTTATTTTTGATCAAGCCTTAAATTTTATCAGATTGCGTATGTTAAAGTTGCTCTTCTTTTTTTTTCAACGATCCCCCCTCTTGGTAAATCGCTTTTTTGGCTGATAATTACCAGGCGGCGCACAGTACTTTGTCTTATAGGAATAAATCAAGATTTTTGTTGTGGCAGATCCTAACAAAATTGGTACCGTTTTTTTTTGGAAATACTTCCACTAAGAAGAATCCAAATTTTTATGCCAATTGAACAATTTTTGTAGACTCTACAGCTCCTTAAAGTCTACCATTTTTATACATTTTGATTGTTGTGGAATATTTGATTTTGGACATCCTGCAAAGAAAAAATTGCTGTAAACGCAATTTTTGCCCGATTCTTTTGTTTTTTGATTTTATTTCAAGGTTAATATTGTAAAAATAAATCAATTTTAATATATTTTAAATTAAGCTAAAACTAAAAATATGAAAATTGTCCAAAAATAAAATTTTTTTTTAAATATTTTGCAAAAATTTGCAATTTTTGAGAGAAAAAAACATCAAAAACATCTATTTAATTTTTTTAATATATTTTAATATACATATTTATCTTTCAAATTCCAAAATTTGATATCCACCTGCGTCCACCCTTCGGAGTTATCACGTTTTGAAGAATAGTCTAAAAATCATATTTTCTTTTAATTAATGGAAATTAGTAATTTGCACATCTTACAAAGAAAAAATTGCCAAAATTGCAATTTTGGCCCAATTCTTTTTATTTTTGATTTTTCTTCAAGATAAATAAACTGTATAAATAAATAAATTTTCATATGTTTAAAATTTAGCTGAAAGTAAAAAAATTAAAATACGCCAAAAAATAAATTTTTTTGTAAATATTTTCCAAAAATTAAAGCAAATTAAAAAAAAACAACGAAAAACATCTCTTTTATTTTCAAATATATTGTTATTTATGTATTTTTCTTTCAAAATTCCAAAACATATTAACCTTTTTTATCCGACTTTTAGAGTTATCGTATTTTGAAAAATGGTCAAAAAATCATATTTTCCTCTAATAAGCGTAGCATGTAGTGAGGAGTTTACTCCTTTGAAATGTAAACAAACATATTTATGGCTGACTAATTTTGAAAATGACCTAAGTCCATTTTTTTAATAATCGTTTTCATAAGGTAAAAAACCAGTATAGTTATTTCTATTAAATCATTAAATGTTTACTTTTAAAAAAATTAAGACTTAGATCATTTTTAAAGTAATCTGTATGAATTGTACTCTACGCTCAAAAGTAAGACGTATCAGTTTGCAGAAAATTGTTTTTTTAAGAGGTTCTTTAAATAATGATTTTAACTTATTATGTTTGTAAAAGTAATTGGAGTATGAAAATCTATTGTAAAAGTTGTAAAAGTAAAAGTAAAAGTAATTGGAGTATGAATTCTTTTGTAATTGTTTGTTAAAATGCTGCTATTAAATACAGGTTAAAAATATATAATGACTATTTATGTTAAAATGTAGGGCATTCTCATGCTTACTAATGCCAACATATTTGTTTTTACCGTATTTTTCTCAGCGAAAACATTACAAAGATTTTTTAATTTAAAACGCCAATAATTATTACTAATAACGATTTATTTAATTATTGGATTTCTGCCGGTCCACGCGATAAATATTTGTTTTTGAAGTCATTTGTTAAAGATAAAATTTGTAAAATCCCATACAGTGAAGAAATAATTGATGAAAATATTAAGTTTTTTATATTGCAATTGGAAACGAAGTGGAAGCAGTGCGGATATAGTAAAAGCAAGCTTATTAAAAAGTATTCCAATTGGTTAAGTGTCGAAGCAATTGTTATTTCTGATCCAAATAATGTACACAAGTAAAAATAATAAATAATATTAGCGCAGTTAAAAATAAAGTTTACATTTCAGCAACCAAGCACAAGTCGCGGAAGGCCTGAAAAGGAGTTCCATTTGTTATCAGAACAAATGAAAAAAGGGAAAGTGGCTCACTTATTATCTGATTATTCTGAAGACGAATTACGATATGCATCAGAACTTGCTTCAAGAAAAAATAATCATGGTTTGAATATTAACAGTCAAAATTGTCTATCAGTACAAATGGCTTTGTCCCTGTACTTAGATTTGGATCTCTCGAAAGAAAAATATAATATTCTGCGCAACACTGTCAACGTCTATCATAAAAATTTATTTCCGAGTTTGTATGCGATACAAAATTTTAAGAAACGATTAGTACAATATATTGAAGCTTCGGAAAGTACTGTAGAAGTTCGCTTACAACCACTTTTGCGGTTTACAGCTAAAAGTGTATTAGAGCTCTGTAAAGATGCAACAGATAAAATGACTCTTATTTGCAAATGGGGTATGGATGGCAGTTCAGGTCACAGTCGATACAAACAAAAATTTTCTTCAGAGGAACTTAGCGATGAATTTTTATTTTTTATTGCATTCGTCCCAATCAAGTGAGTAAAAAATTCGACATTTATATATTTTTGTATAACAAACGACCATTTTTATATTAAGGTTAATTGATTCCGCATCCAAAGAGGAAATTTGGGTAAACAGTAAGCCCTCCTTACTTTATTCTGTCGACCCATAAAAAATATTATTGGCAAAAGAAAACCGGACATTAGTTGTGAAAGAAAATGAAGATATCAATAGACAAATAAGCCATTTAGAGTGTGATATTTTTGAACTAACTGATTATTATATTCAAGAAACGGAAAGAACCGAGGATACTTAGGTTTATATTACTTAAATACCTATTTTTGGCATAAATTTTTTTATTTTGTTTTTAATTTTTATTCTTTTAATCAATTAAACAAAAATATTTAGTTTAATAATACAAAGTGAATTTAAAATTACAAAATATATTTTTTTTGCAAAAACATATTTTTTTACATGAAAAGTAACATTTTCGTGAAAAAAGTGCATATCAAACTATAAGCATATCTTTTTTTAAAAAAAAGACATTGCCATAAAATTTTCAGTTTTAACAAGATAAGACCTTAGACTTTTCAAAAATATATTTTTATTTTTTTTAAAAAAAAAGTTTTTATAATTTTAATATTTAATTGAAAATAGGGAAATTTCAGTTTTTTTCATTTTTAAACCTCATTTATGGCGTAAATACTTGATGTACATAAAATCTGATTCGATTTTTGAAAATAAAAATAAACATGCCAAAAAATAATAAACATGCCAGTTTTCGTAAAGATCGAAGAACTCCTTGTATTTTTCTTCACTTTTTTATGGGCTCAAAGTACTGTGTGGCGTAACTTGAAGCTTAGATCTTTAGAATTTTACCATCCATCTCTTGTGAATAGCTTTTTTGGCTGATACCAGAATTAGATGGCGTAGATAATTTTAAAGTTTTGCTTGAAACTAAGATTACATCAATTATGTGTGTGTCTGTGCACACAATAACATTTTATTATTAAGTTGTTTTTATTTTATTTGTTTTACGAACTTTTTAAGCTATGTTGTATCCCCTCTTGAGAGGATACGCGTGGGTCCTATAGTCGCCGAGCGACGTCCTACCTAAGGTTTGTTTGCCGGCGCTTAAGAGCGCCACTGGCATCTACTCAAAAAAAAAATACCTCTTTCGCCGTCACCCTTAGGTGCATTCAGGCGTGGAGGTTTTTATTTATACTCACTTGTGGGGGTGTCCTCCGAATTGAAAATCTGGACTTCTTCAGTAAAAACGACTGCAAGTGTTTTGGTTTTTCATATCAATCTCTTTTATTTTAGCGGGGACCAGATATTTATAACATATCTGGCCGCGCTTCTTCTTCTTCATTTTTACAAACTTAATTCTACTTATTAATTAATCAGTGGTTGCATAATTTATCTTCCGCCTCTTGCACAATAATTTAACTTCATTATTAGGTTCTTAATCTAGTTTTGTATTTTTTGTTTACAATTAATTCTTATTTTAAAACATATTCATACATACTTGGGCCGAACAAACATACAAACATGTATAACATGTGTAATTGGGTCATATTTCAACGTTAAATTCTTATTTAAATTATACTTCTTTTGCGTTATTCGCTTAGCCAAACTGTGTGTACCTTAAATACAACAATAAAACATTGAAATTAATTTACCTCTGGTTTTTGCATGGTCATCATTTGACGCTGGCCGCACAGTAGTAAATTGTTGGCTTTTAATGTCTTTAAATGAAATGAAAACTGATCGCCCAGTTGTTTCGGTAGATCAGTGTTCATTTTATTGTCTTACTTTTATTTTACTTGACTTGGTTTGTTTACTTTACTGGCCTTGGCATTGAATTCATATAAAAGTGCCGCAATGCAATGAATGTTGATCGCTCGCTTAGTTGTTGCGGTGAATCAACTTTCATTGCCAGCACTTGGTCACTAGTAGAAAGACAATATTTTGGGGAATACCTCGTTGTGAGTCACAACCAGGGCTCGCAAACAAACTTTAAAGAAAAGTATTTTTCTGTTCTGTTTGTTTCTTTTTAAGATCACAACAAGTATTTTGGTTTGTTTAGTTTTCTCTCTCCGATTCAAAAAGAAGCACAAACCGAAGCAAGCAGAGATGAGAGAGAAAACCAAAATGAAATGTTTCTTTTTTCGAATAGAAAAAACTTCCTCTCGGTGTTATGCTTTTGAATCGCGGGCACAAAAACAATCAAAGTAAAGTATCTTTAGCGATCTCTTGTAGGTTGATGGAGGCACCAAAATACGAAGAGAGGTCTGCAATGTTTGTTCGTTTCACTTATGATGCGACTTTTTTTTGTGTTGAAAAAGTTATTGCGTTGGAATTTTTCTTTGTTTTGTTGCTTTTATTGAATTTGTGGTTTTATATAGATGCGTTGTGCTTTTGTGCATATGTATATGAGGTAACGTTTTGTTCGTGAAAAATACAATGTCTCGGCGATTGGACAGTGCACAGCGGGGAAGATAGGTTATTTCAAGTTTAAGGAATGGTCTAGATATAAGAAACTACATTTTTAATTTCTATCCTAATTTTTTGCGAGTAAGGAGTGTTTAAAAATGAAATTATTATTATATTTATGAATAATATGCACTTTTTGCCTTATTAATTTTTTGATATCCGCTTTCGCATCCGCATCTAAGATCTGTATTTTATTATCAACAAAAAAAGAAGAAGTTAAAAAACTAAGAAGCCATCAAGTATATACTTTACTTTTTATAAAATACAATTTACCCTTTATAAAAAATTAAATACAGTAAAACCTCAGAAATAAGAAGTTAATAAAATTATATCATCTAGAAATTAGAAGTTAAATTTTGAAAACATTAAAGCTTCTGAAATTAGAAGATTGCATTTTAATTTCCGAGGTAATTGTTTGTGCAATTTATATTTAACAGTGCAGCGTTTTCTACAAAAAATTTAAAATGAAGCTTGTGACCTTATTCGGCCAGTTTCGGCCCTTTTAGTTTGTTTTGGCTATTCTGCTAATTTGAGGCCATATTGAGGTATTTTTGGTAAAAATTTCTTGCATCAGTTATTTAATTCAAATACAGTACGACCTCGCTCAACGCAACCAATTAAATTCAGGCCAATTGCGAAAACTGAGGTTGTTGCAAAAACCGAGGAAAAATTTTCTATTGGCCAGTAGACCTATTTTCAAAAAAATATGCCTTTTCTACACATTAAAATTAAAGTAAATCGATTAAATCTGTGTTCAGAAACATAATTTCATTTTATTTAATTTATTTGTTGAAAAATTGGGATATTTTGGTCTGCACTTTGTTGCAATTTATACTTTGCGTACAATTTGGGTGTTGAGATTATCGAGGAGTTGCGTGTAGCGAGGGTTGCGTTGAGCGAGGTCGTACTGTACATATGTTTGGTTTAATAAAAATATTTACAACGCATTGTACTTATCAAAAATTATGAATTAGTCTATTATTTGATTTATCGTGTCAACGCAAAATATTTTGGTTAATTTAATGCGTTCGATATTAACATTTTCGATTTTATCATACCTATTGTAATTAATATTAAAGTTTTATAGGTACTGAAGCCAAAATTGTTAACTAAACTTACGAACGAATTTTTTGTGTGTGGAATAAAGGAAAAGAAAACAAAATATTTCCATTTTTATAATACTAAACCTTTAAAAAAACAAAAAGACTGCTTTGTAGTTCTATAAAAATGTACATTGTAGGTGCATACTATTTTGAGTGTGTACGGAAGATATAAAGTAGGCAATACTTTAGTAATAAAAAATAAATTAAAAAATAGTCTCATTTATTATTTTAGCAAACTTCAATTATTTATTATAAACTGCAATATTCAAGTAATACTTTATTTTGTATAAAATTTTTTTCTTTTGTGTATGAGAGTTCCTTTTTTTTCTTTTAAAAAAAAACTTATTTGAGAAAACTTAAATTATAAATAACCAGTTTCGGTTCTGGTTTCGGCTAGGCCGAATATTCGGTTTCGGCCAAAATTACGGCATCGGTCGAACACTACTTATAATGCTTAATGTACGCAATCAATTCACTTGGAGTCTTTTGTGTGGCAATAATTTTCATAAGATAATTTCAGTGAGAGAAAAAGATTTTGTTTTGCTTCATATGAAAACGAAATTTACCAGACAAAAGGACGTTTTACAAAATAAGGCCATTTACATAAAAATGTGTATAATTTTCTACACATTTTAAGTGTGTTATTTTTATCCAGTAACTATATCTTTAAATTATTGCTTGAGCAATATTATTATAAATTCAACTTTACAAATTTTAACTCCGAAATGATAAGATTTCAGAAATTAGAAAATCCCGACTTAAAAACAGCTTCTAACTTCTGAGGTACTGTATTAACATAATTTTTAAAATAATTTAAATAATTAAAGTTCTGCTTTAAGTTTGTCTAGTTGAGCTAAATAACTATAAAAGTCTTTTAAATTTAATATTTATACTTTTTTTTTGTTATTAATGAGTTTGTTATTTTATTCCTTAAAAAGGTTTACATAAAAAAATAAATATTAGCAATAATAAAAAAATATTTACTAAAGTATGATTTAAACTATCAAACATCCGCAAAATGACATCCGTCACATACCTAGTTCTTTATTGAAAACGAATAAAGACAAAATTGTTCAACTTATTTTATTTGAATAAAATAGTATGATTTTAATAAGTGCATTAGAGTGGAACGAATTTTTAACCTCACCGGCTTAATATATTTTTGAAAACTACTCGTCAAAACCAATTTTTCTGTATCCTTGGTATTTTTCTGTGACGAAACTTTTGACTTTGCCCGAGGGTTTTTGTGAATGAAAACCTCTTACTAAATAATTACTTCAATTTGATACCATGTACGCACTTAAAGATATTTGTGCTCAAAGTTCACCGAAGTCGGTCATTCGCCAATATCTCCGCTCCTTTATGTCAGAGGTAAAATATGCATGCAACAAAATTGTAAATCAGATAGTTATCTTCAAAAATACCATTAACAGTTTTATCGTAAAAGCCACAGTTTTTACGCTATGAGGCTGATTATGGCTAAGCACTGCAAATTATAGATTTCTTACTATTAGAAAATTATTTTTTAACTTTAATTAATAGTAGTTTATTAGCAGAATTTTAATGTATGTTTGTTATTTTCTCACTTCGAACATTGTTTTTCAAACAAACACATCGTCTAATAAATGTACATACATATATGCAGATTAAATCGCTTAGCTGCCTATTCGCTTAAGAGATTATATATGTTAACAGCTCAAAATCAATTTTCTGCTACATTTCTTAGTGTTATTGTAAAAAAATTTAATTTTTAGCTGTCTCCTGCCTAAGGGAACATTTGCTTTAACATGTCCCAATGGTCGTACAGGGTTAAAATCAAAAAGTAGACTAGAATTGAAACTAATAACCGTATAAATTAATTTTGGCTACCTAAATCGGTCAAATACCCCAATGTGCACTGCTTAACAAATTTGTTTGCAATGTTGAATAGTGTTGCGTATGTCCCAATGGTCGTGCAGGGTTAAAATCAAATAACAGACTTGAATAGAAAATTTTTACCGAATAAATTAATTTTGGCTGCCTAAATCGGTCATATACCCCTACGTGCGCTGCTAAACGAATTTTCTCAGAAACGAGACCAAGGTAGATCCCTTTTTCGCACCTGTAAATCCCTATACTGAAAGTTTCATCAAAATGGTTTGGGCCGTTTACAAACAAACATATAAACAAATAAACAAACAAATAAATATTGCTCGTTTAAAAGTATAAGAAAGATATCAAAAATTCGATAACTAGGAGCGTGAAATGTATGAGCTGGTCATATTAATTTTTCCCCCTCAAAAATTCTTCTGAAAACACCTACATTCTACCTGCCACCCTTCTGGGCATACAAACAATGATGTCACTAAAACCATGTCGTACAAATCTATCAGTTATTGAAATTTTCATGCAAGCAAATCAACAGAACGAGACTTAAAAAATCTTAGCTTCCAAAAAAAAAAAATGCTGCTTAAAACATGACGAAATTCTTTTTGAATTTCCGTAGCAAAACGAACACAACATTTGTTACTTGTTGTGGTTGTGATCGTGACAACAAAATCTAAAAAACGAAATACTTGTTGTTTTCTTAGAACACAAAACAATAGTTTTCTTTCTCTCTTAATTTTCTGTTCGCTTTGGTACGCATTTCTGTTTGTAGCAAAGATCCAAACCTAAGCAGATAGTGAAACTGTTTGCTTTCGCAGATTTAGCAGATGTAGAGTTTGTCTTTTCGTACAGTTTATTTTCAACCCCTGGTCACAACATTCCTTCCCCCTTACACAATTAATTCTTTATTATTTTGTCTGTATGTTTGTTTTGATTTTCTTATGATATACTAATCGTTTTATTATTATGTAGTAGTTTTTTTAATTGGCTTATTTGTTTTACTAGATATTTTCGTAATGTTCTCTTATGAACAAATTTTTCTTTTATTTCTATAGTTTCTATATATGATATTGTTCAACAAATAAGTTTTAATTTATTATTTATACAATTTGACTAAATCCCTTAGTTCCTGGCACATGTTGGGGGTGATTGTTGTTTTATTGTGTTTTCTTTTTAGCGTTGTCCATCGGTGCGCCGGAAAAACTGTCACGGCGTTTAATTTATTCTTCGTTATAGGTTTTGATGCAGATACTGTTGAAGTGTGTGTGCTGGTGATATTGTTTCTGTTTGCCAGGAGGCTTTAAGCCCTATAGCTGGTTAACCTGGTCTTCGTTTAAAGATGGGCCAGGAGACTTCCCGGCTTTGCTGGTTAACCTGGTCTCTTGTTTATTATATTAATTTTTCAGGCTGTTATAAGGTTGTTATGCATTTTGGTGTTCTATTTTTCTGCTTTAGGATGGTTTTTATACCTTTTGTTGTTTTAACTTCTTAATTATTCTTCATTAACATGGTTTTATGTCGTTTAATATAAAATTCTTGCTTTTTGTAGCTTTATAAAGGTTTTTATACCTTTTGTTGTATTACTTTTCTGGTTTTAGAAAGACTTTTATATCTTTTGTTGTTTTAAAATATTATATTGCCAAAAATGTTGTTTTACTAAGGTTTTTATGCCATTTGTTGTTTTAAAATATTATATTGCCAAAAATGTTGTTTTTGAAGGTCTTTGTACCTTATTATGTTGTTAAAAATGTTATTTTGTGAAGGTTTTTATACTTTTTGTTGTTTTATAGCATTATTTTGCCAAATCTGGATTAATTGTTTGTTTTCGTTGTGTTAGGAAGGCTATTTATACCTATTTTATTATTAATTTTCAAATTTTTCTGCTTTATTAAGGGTGATATACCTTTTGTTGTTTTAAATTTTTAATTTTTGTTGTTTTAAATTCAATTCAATCAAATTTTTCTGCTTTATTAAGGGTGTTAAACTTTTTGTTGTTTTAAATTTTTAATTTTTGTTGTTTTTAAAAATTTTTTTTGTATTCGCAGCTTTGTCAGCATTTTACGAATGTGTTTTCACCTTTTGTTGTTTTACTTTTTAATTTTTTCTGCTCTAATATTTATTAGTTTTTTTGTTGTTGGCTTTCCAGCACACACTTCTCGTGGTTGAAGTTTATTTCCTGACTTGCTTTATTCATTTTAAATTTTGTTTCAGCTCACTGCTTTCGGGTCCATCGGCGTCATCTTTGGTTGCATCCCCAATCTCAACAATATACGATGTTCCCTATTCTATTTCAAACATAATTTATTCATATTTATACTACTTTACTTTTTCCAACTTCGTTTATTATTTTTAAATTGAATTTTACTTTTCTTTTAATTTACAGAATTGTTAAACATACATGTTTTTAATGAATCTATTTAACATTTACATATTTCAATATTTCTATATTATTTATTCAATATTTTTATGCGAACTCGCATTCTATTTCATATTGTTCTTTTATCTGAATTCCAAAAAATAAATTCCTTATAAATAAGTACATTTTATTTATTTAAAAAATTTTATATATATGTTTTTCGTATGCTTTGTTTTTTAAAACAATAATTTTTTACTTTTATTCAATTTCTCTAATTCAATATCTTTAATTAATAACTTAAAAAAATTTTTCTTTTTTTCGTAGTGAGAATTTCTTTTCTCTTAAGTTTCCATTATTTATTAATTTTATTCTTTTATCTATATTTTTAATGCTTCAATTTTCATTTTCTTCGTAAAGTCTTAATTTTTTTTTAAAATTGTAGAATAATATTTTCCTTTATGTAAACATTATACTTTTTTTCATTATTTTTCCCTTTACTTTCTGTATCATATTATTTATTATGTTTTACTACGTCTTCTTTTGATGTTATCAAATTTCTTTATTTTCAATTATTTTTTTTCAATCAAATCTTTTCATATTTTTTATATTCAATCCAAAACAAAACTTACAGAATTAAAATTAAGTGGCACTATTTTGGGATCTACAAGTAGAATGCGTTGTACGAGAATTTAATCCTTGCGAGGGATTTCTGTAACAACGTCCTTCACTTTGAAGATGCCAACACAATTGCCTTATATTTTAGATTTTCTCCATTTCTAAATTTTTTTGTTCTCTGCCATATCTTGCTCTCAACTGTTTCATTTAATTTATTCATTATTTTTCTTCTCTTCTTTTATAGTCATTCTATCTATATCTTCTTTTTATTATATACTCACTAATAACTTCCTGACATTTATTCATTTTTACTGTCTTTTTCCCATCTTTCTCTTAACTGCTTCTTCTAGTAAGTATTTTCCTCTACTTAATTTATTTTACATCGCCGTATTCTGCCCACAAATATGCTTTCACACTCACTTCTTTCCTAATTTTCTTTATGTTTAACTTTTTTTTTTAATTCTGTTTTATAGTAACCTTTTTCTTTACAACTTTACTAAATTTTCTTAATATATATTTTTTTCTCATAATTTTACTCCTAATATGTATGTATATTATTTTTCCCTTTCCCGTTCATTTTTTATTTTATATGTTATTAGATTTTCCCTACTATTAGTCAGCGCCATTTATTCATGTTCCTATATTTTTTTTTATAATATACTTAAACCTATTGTTTCTTTTGTAAGCAGTACACTTGTAAAATTTCTGTTTTATATAAAACTGTTTCATTATAACTCACTAATAATACTTACTTCTACGTTTTGCTCTAAGTTTTGTTTAATGTTCTAACACTTAATCTGTTTCTATTTCTCATTTTCATGAAACAATTTTAGTAAATTGTTATGAATTTTCTTTACTTTCCCCTTTATCGAAATCTCGGTAGTTACTGGGGTTTTTATTTACTAAAACTTCATACGGCCCTATCCATATTGGTGAAAATTTATTCTTCCTTGTTTGATTCTTCATTAGCACCCTGTCCCCAATTTTAAATTCTACTGCATTTAAAGTATTATCATAATAATTTTTAGATACTTCTTTTGCACGCTCCTGGTTCTGTCTTACCAGTTCGTGCGCTCTCTGAATTTGATATTTCATAACTTTTGAAGTATCCTCGGCATTATACAGCGGACTACACTTTCGCCTCAAATTAGTTGGCATTTCTGAGTCAAACCCATATAAAGTTTTGAATGGTGTTTGCTTTGTTGTCGTATGCGGTGTGTTATTGTGAACGTGCATCGCCGACGATAGCCACTGATCCCAATTTGACCCGTCTTCTTTGGCAAACCCTCTTAAATATTCTGCCAAAGGCCTATGACTTCTCTCTAGGGTGTAATATGTAACTTTTTAATACCTAGCATTTTACATACATCTGAAAACACGCGAGAAATAAAATTTGAGCCGTTGTCTGTAATTAAAACCCGTGGTGTATTGTGGCGAGTTATAATTTCGTTGAAAAATGCTTTTGATATCGTGCCTGCCTCGGCATCTGGTATCGCAACACAGGCCATATATTTCGAAAAATCATCTTGAAACGTTAAAATGTATTTATTACCAGACACAGTCTTTGGAAATATGCCGACTATATCCAAAAAAACCTTGTCAAATGGACGTGTTGGGGTGTCTGAATCTTGCTAATCTCGACGTTTGATCCTTCAGATTTGCTATACCCCTCAATGGTTGATGATTTGTATATATCTTGAATGGCTTACCCAACAAATATGCTCTAAAATTTTTTTGTCGCCCAAACAATCGTTAAAAACTCTTTTTCTGTTGTTGAGTACCTTTTTTCAGCGTTATTCAATGATCTACTGGCAAACGCAATTGGTCGATCTTCTCCTACTTCCCCTTGTGACAATACTGCTCCTAATGCGTCTCCACTCGCGACCGTAGTTAATAAAAACGGTTTGCTAAAGTCGGGATATGCCAAAATGGGTGATGAAGTCACTGCTTCTTTTATTTTTTCGAACGCTTCCTGACACTTCTCTGGCCATTGGAACTTATTATCCTTCTTCAGTAAATTATTTATGGGTGATGCCATCTGTGACATATTTTTTATAAATATATAATATATTTTATAAATATATATAAGTACCTTAAGGAGACAACGTATAACACGTTGATAATGGAACTATCGCATTGCGTCCAAAGGCCGGGAGAGAGGTTAAGTTCGTTCGCGAACAGTATAAGCGACAAAGAGTCTCGGGATAGAGATCTAGTAGGTGATGACGGTATCCTGTGGGAACAGCTCAGTAGTTCAGTCGTTAGTGCGTTTAAGGTGGGAGTCTCCGACCCGAACCTCCGAACGATTCTATTAACGACAACCGGTTTGGGTCTTGCAGCGTTAGCAAAAGGGGCATTAGAAATGGAGATAATGCTAAAAGGAGGTGAGCTGGGGACAACCGCACAAGGCCATAATAACTATGGGCAAGAGTACCAGGGCAAACAGGGAATTAGGTTTCCCCGGGAAAGAAATCAGGAACAAAGAGGGCAGTATAGCATACAGGAAGAGGATGAAAAACAATTGACAAATAGCAGATTAGCGATAAGGTGCTCATTTTGCCAGGAGAGAGGGCATATCAGGGACGTGTGTATAACAAGGAGAAACACACCATATTGCGAAAAATGCCAGGAATATGGGCACGAAAAGGGGTGGAAATGTGCCCAGATCATTCGACATCTGAAAAGATTGTGAATATCTGTACATCTAAGTCAATAGAAAGGATAGTAACAGATAATTCTACGTCTAAGAAGATTGTGAATATATGTACATCCAAGCCAGGAGAGAATTCAGTAACAGATCATTCGACATCTGAAAAGATTGTGAATATCTGTACATCCAAGCCCGTGGAAAGTTCAGTAACAGATCATTCAGTAGTGACAGAGAATTTGGCATCCGAAAGGATTGTAAATTTCTGTACACCTCATTTAGGAAAGAATGTAGAGCACACAAGCCCAGAATCGAATGAAACAGTTGAGTCATTGCAGGCGACATCAGAAAAGGTTATAGAAACACTCGGGAAAATAAAAGAAAAATGCAACGTGCTATTGGAAAAATTAAATGGAAATATGAGAGAAGAAAAATTCAATGTGGTAGCAGAAAAGTTAAATGAAAATGTAAGAAAGGAAAAAGTCGATGAGGTAGCAGGAAAATTTAATGGAAATATGATAAAAGAAAAATCAGATGTGGTATTGGAGAAATTAAATGAAAATATGGTAGAAGAAAAATTCAATGTGGTAGCGGGAAGATTAAATGAAAATGTAAGAAGAGAAAAATTCAATGTGGGAGTAGGAAAATTAAATAAAAATATTACAGAAGAAAAAATCAATGTGGTAGTAGAAAATTTAAATGAAAATATATTAAATGGTTGCACGCACAAAGAAATGACAGTGCTGGGTGGAAATGGATGACGGAAAAGGGGGAATTTTCGGATATTCGCAAAGTGAATGATGTGTTCTTAGGAGTTCCTTGCGAGGATACAAAAAACGAAAAACTCATTCTACTTGTAAATTCCGGAGCGAACCCGAGTTTAGCTAAACAAAACACGTTAAGTAGTTTGAAACGAAGAAATGAATTAAGTTCAAGTAATTATAGTGCATAAGTCATAATAAATGCTACAAAAATCCCCAAGTTAGTGGATCATAAGCAAGAGATTGCACAAAGAGGTTATTCAGGTGAAAATTAGGTAGGACGTCGCTCGGCGACTGTAGGACCCATGCATATCCTCTCAGATTTGATACAACAAAATGGCGCAGCCAGTATCCTCGCAAGGAACTCCTACGAACACATCATTCACTTTGCGAATATCCGAAAATTCCCCCTTTTCCGTCATCCATTTCCGCCCAGCACTGTCATTTCTTTGTGCGTGCAACCATTTAATATATTTTCATTTAAATTTTCTACTACCACATTGATTTTTTCTTCTGTAATATTTTTATTTAATTTTCCTACTCCCACATTGAATTTTTTTCTTCTTACATTTTCATTTAATCTTCCCGCTACCACATTGAATTTTTCTTCTACCATATTTTCATTTAATTTCTCCAATACCACATCTGATTTTTCTTTTATCATATTTCCATTAAATTTTCCTGCTACCTCATCGACTTTTTCCTTTCTTACATTTTCATTTAACTTTTCTGCTACCACACTGAATTTTTCTTCTCTCATATTTCCATTTAATTTTTCCAATAGCACGTTGCATTTTTCTTTTATTTTCCCGAGTGTTTCTATACCCTTTTCTGATGTCGCCTGCAATGACTCAACTGTTTCATTCGATTCTGGGCTTGTGTGCTCTACATTCCTTCCTGAATGAGGTGTACAGAAATTTACAATCCTTTTGGATGTCAAATTCTCTGTCACTACTGAATGATCTGTTACTGAACTTTCCACGGGCTTGGATGTACAGATATTCACAATCTTTTCAGATGTCGAATGATCTGTTACTGAATTCTTTCCTGGCTTGGATGTACATATATTCACAATCTTCTTAGACGTAGAATTATCTGTTACTATCCTTTCTATTGACTTATATGTACAGATATTCACAATCTTTTCAGATGTCGAATGATCTGTTACTATCTTGGTCGGCCAAAGTGTTCTTTTATTTCGGGGGTCCCAGCTTATTGGCCTTTGCGGGGCCCCTGAAAGTTTCCCTGCCTATTCTCCCAATTTCTCTTAGCGTAGCAGTCTTTTTCTACGTGGCCTAAATTGTTACACCACCTACATTCAATCGCTTTATTTGGTCGCTGTTTTTGTCTTTTTTCCTCATTATTTCTGAATGGATTTTTTGAGTTAAAATTTCCCTCATATCTTTTTCCCTCTATTTTATTACTTCTGGGTTTAAATTCTTGGGCACATTTCCACCTCTTTTCGTGCCCATATTCCTGGCATTTTTCGCAATATGGTGTGTTTCTCCTTGTTATACACACGTCCCTGATATGCCCTCTCTCCTGGCAAAATGAGCACCTTATCGCTAATCTGCTATTTGTCAATTGTTTTTCATCCTCTTCCTGTATGCTATACTGCCCTCTTTGTTCCTGATTTCTTTCCCGGGGAAACCTAATTCCCTGTTTGCCCTGGTACTCTTGCCCATAGTTATTATGGCCTTGTGCGGTTCTCCCCAGTTCACCTCCTTTTAGCATTATCTCCATTTCTAATGCCCCTTTTGCTAACGCTGCGAGACCCAAACCGGTTGTCGTTAATAGAATCGTTTGGAGGTTCGGGTCGGACACTCCCACCTTAAACGCACTAACGACTGAACTACTGAGCTGTTCCCACAGGATACCGTCATCACCTACTAGATCTCTACCCCGAGACTCTATGTCGCTTATTCTGTTCGCGAACGAACTTAACCTCTCTCCCGGCCTTTGGACGCAATGCGATAGTTCGATTATCAACGTGTTATACGTTGTCTCCTTAAGGTACTTCGCTTTGATTGCCCGTTAGAGATCCTCAACCTTACCAAATTTCTTACTCTTGCAAAACTCAAATGCTTCCCCATGTAACCTTAATTTCACACAATCTGTGAAGTCCTGTGCCTCTACTGGTTTCACCGCTTTGAATGCCAACTCGCATCCTTGTATAAACCTATAGACTTCTGCCGGTGACTCCGTACCTGAAAATAGTGGTACTAAGTTACTCACCGTTTTGGCTATTTCACTTATATTCATTTTAACGGTTGCTGATACTACTATTGTTTCCCGGTCTCTTCTTACCAACTTTAAACTTTCTATTTTTCGTTGGGCTTCCTGCAATTTCTTTTCACACTCTGTGTGCTCGTTCTCTATTAATTGTTTTACTAACTCCTCGGAGATATTCTTATTTCCCACTATTTTTCTCAATTTTAAGTTTTCGTCCTCAATTTCCTTTATCCCTTCTTCTGTCTCTTCGAGTTGTATCCTTATTGCGTGATATTTCTTTTCGATATCCCTGAATCGCTCGTTCAGGTCCTCCTTTTCCTCAACAGATGCCCTCGACTCACTATGTACCATCTGCGTAAAAATTTTCAGGACAACCTCTGCCTCCTCTGCCTTACCTAATTCTTTTGAATCATACACCCCTTTTTTTACTGCTTCCAAATCTTTTCTCGAATTACAAAAATGTTCTATTTCATTCTACAATTGTTCTATGAAACTGTCAAATTCTGCCTGCGCCATGTGAGAATATGGAATTTAATAACAGACATGCTATTTAGTTTGTTTTATTTATATATATCTTTATTCTCTTTCTTTTCAGTGATAAGCTTTCAAATAAACATATCGAAGCAACCATTGATGCATGGGATATAAAAGCTTGTTTCAAATTCATGTATAAATAAATATTTTGTTTGTATTTCGCCAAATAAGTGACGAAAAACCCCGACACAATTTAAGTTTTATTTTTTTGTTCAAAATTTGCCATGATATCTCTTGCCGTTGACTGGTTCTCTTTGTAGTTGCGTCCTCTTCCGCGGTGATTTAGTTCTTAAAAAAAATCCTTGCTGTTGACCAACTGCATCTGCTTCGTAAAATTCCAGCATCGCCTTGAAGTGGATCCAAAAAAAAAATCTGTTGAATTAAACGAATAAAAAAAATAAGGTTTTAAACGAAACTTAAACCTTAGGCCAAGAAACTTTTATTCTTGCCAGCCTCTTTCCGAGAGGTAGTGGAAGATTTTGAATTGCAAACTTAGAAAGGTTCAACCGAAACTTAAACCAGTATATAAAAGTAAATAGGATCTATTATCCTCAATGTTCCCGTGAACAAAAAGCCCACCAAAAATTTTCCTTCACAAAAATGTTAGTATCAAAAATACCCTTGTTGTTCCTGTAACAACAAGAATGTCGCCTTGTCCAATTAAATTTTTCACAACGGGAGAAATAAATGTCCTATAAAAAAAATGTCCATTCAAAAAAAAAATTCATTCGTTTAAAGTGTTACAAAAACTTAAAAAAATATATCCTTATTGTTCCTGTAACATGATAAGGATCCAATCAAAAATTTTAAATTCCATAAAAAAAATTTTCATTCCAAAATATCCTTGTTGTTCCTGTAACAACAAATTCCCACTGATCACTTTGAATCCCTACAAAAGAACCAATGTCCTTACTGTTCCTATAACAGAAGGATTCTAGCTATTACTTTTTTTATATCCATTTTTTTTATAAATATCCTATCAAAAAAATTTCCATTCTTTAAAAACTTTACAAAGCTAAAAAAAATTATCCTTATTGCTCCTGTAAAAATAAGGATCCTAACATCCTTGCTGTCCTTGCAAACAGAAGGATCCTACCGGCTGCGCCATTTTGTTGTATCCCCTCTGAGAGGACACGCGTGGGTCCTACAGTCGCCGAGCGACGTCCTACCTAAGGTTTGTTTGCCGGTGCTTAAGAGCGCCACTGGCATCTACTCAAAAAAAATACCTCTTTCGCCGTCACCCTTAGGTGCATTCAGGCGTGGATGTTTTTATTTATACTCACTTGTGGGGGTGTCCTCCGAATTGAAAATCTGGCCTTCTTCAGTACAAAACGACTGCAAGTGTTTTGGTTTTTCATATCAATCTCTTTTATTTTAGCGGGGACCAGATATTTATAACATATCTGGCCGCGCTTCTTCTTCTTCATTTTTACAAACTTAATTCTACTTATTGATTAATCAGCGGTTGCGTAATTTATCTTCCGCCTCTTGCACAATAATTTAACTTCATTATTAGGTTCTTAATCTAGTTTTGTATTATTTGTTTACAATTAATTCTTATTTTAAAACATATTCATACATACTTGGGCCGAACAAACATACAAACATGTATAACATGTGTAATTGGGTCATATTTCAACGTTAAATTCTTATTTAAATTATACTTCTTTTGCGTTATTCGCTTAGCCAAACTGTGTGTACCTTAAATACAACAATAAAACATTGAAATTAATTTACCTCTGGTTTTTGCATGGTCATCATTTGACGCTGGCCGCACAGTAGTAAATTGTTGGCTTTATTTTATTGTCTTTAAATGAAATGAAAACGGATCGCCCAGTTGTTGCGGTAGATCAGTGTTCATTTTATTGTCTTACTTTTATTTTACTTGACTTGGTTTGTTTACTTTACTGGCCTTGGCATTGAATTCATATAAAAGTGCCGCCATGTAATGAATGTTGATCGTTCGCTTAGTTGTTGCGGTGAATCAACTTTCATTGCCAGCACTTGGTCACTAGTAGATAGACAATATTTTGGGGAATACCTCGTTGTGAGTCACAACAACTAATACTATTTTCTAACGGGCTCAAGGTCCAAAATATTAAAAAAAACTTCCATGTTGGTAATTATTGATGTTATCGGCCTTTTAATATTTATTTTATAATTGATTTTTGTAGGCTTTGGCCGTAAAAATTAAACACTAGTTTTAATTTTGGTTTTTTTGTATTTATTTTTCGATATTTCGACTAAAATTGTTAGTCATCATCAGGATCGACCTACAGCAAAAAACATAGAATCATTAATCACAACACTTAAACGATATATTAACACAATTAATTCAATAAAAAGCAATAAAAATTACAATTAAACATTAAAAAAATTATTATTACCAGTAACACTAAACAAAAAGGTACTTGTTACAAAGAATCACTTTCGTCAACTAATGTTTTGTCTAATTAAATGTTTGTAAATATGAGCGCAGTTATCAGTGTCTGTTTTATAGTTAAGTCTCTTTTGTATGGGTGTGTTGATTATGTGGAGCATCTCTATTGTGTATCTTCGTTTACACAATTACAAACGAAGATACACAATAGAGATGCTCCACATAATCAACACACCCATACAAAAGAGACTTAACTATAAAACAGACACTGATAACTGCGCTCATATTTACAAACATTTAATTAGACAAAACATTAGTTGACGAAAGTAATTCTTTGTAACAAGTACCTTTTTGTTTAGTGTTACTGGTAATAATAATTTTTTTTAATGTTTAATTGTAATTTTTATTGCTTTTTATTGAATTAATTGTGTTAATATATCGTTTAAGTGTTGTGATTAATGATTCTATGTTTTTTGCTGTAGGTCGATCCTGATGATGACTAACAATTTTAGTCGAAATATCGAAAAATAAATACAAAAAAACCAAAATTAAAACTAGTGTATAATTTTTACGGCCAAAGCCTACAAAAATCAATTATAAAATAAATATTAAAAAAAACTTTAATAGCTTTAATTTATTAACTTATTAAATTCGGAAATAGCGGATAAATAGCGGAAATGGATGACGGAAAAGGGGGAATTTTCGGATATTCGCAAAGTGAATGATGTGTTCTTAGGAGTTCCTTGCGAGGATACAAAAAACGAAAAACTCATTCTACTTGTAGATTCCGGAGCGAACCCGAGTTTAGCTAAACAAAACACGTTAAGTAGTTTGAAACGAAGAAATGAATTAAGTTTAAGTAATTATAGTGCATAAGTCATAATAAATGCTACAAAAATCCCCAAGTTAGTGGATCATAAGCAAGAGATTGCACAAAGAGGTTATTCAGGTGAAAATTAGGTAGGACGTCGCTCGGCGACTGTAGGACCCATGCATATCCTCTCAGATTTGATACAACAAAATGGCGCAGCCAGTATCCTCGCAAGGAACTCCTACGAACACATCATTCACTTTGCGAATATTCGAAAATTCCCCCTTTTCCGTCATCCATTTCCGCCCAGCACTGTCATTTCTTTGTGCGTGCAACCATTTAATATATTTTCATTTAAATTTTCTACTACCACATTGATTTTTTCTTCTGTAATATTTTTATTTAATTTTCCTACTCCCACATTGAATTTTTCTCTTCTTACATTTTCATTTAATCTTCCCGCTACCACATTGAATTTTTCTTCAACCATATTTTCATTTAATTTCTCCAATACCACATCTGATTTTTCTTTTATCATATTTCCATTAAATTTTCCTGCTACCTCATCGACTTTTTCCTTTCTTACATTTTCATTTAACTTTTCTGCTACCACACTGAATTTTTCTTCTCTCATATTTCCATTTAATTTTTCCAATAGCACGTTGCATTTTTCTTTTATTTTCCCGAGTGTTTCTATACCCTTTTCTGATGTCGCCTGCAATGACTCAACTGTTTCATTCGATTCTGAGCTTGTGTGCTCTACATTCCTTCCTGAATGAGGTGTACAGAAATTTACAATCCTTTTGGATGTCAAATTCTCTGTCACTACTGAATGATCTGTTACTGAACTTTCCACGGGCTTGGATGTACAGATATTCACAATCTTTTCAGATGTCGAATGATCTGTTACTGAATTCTTTCCTGGCTTTGATGTACATATATTCACAATCTTCTTAGACGTAGAATTATCTGTTACTATTCTTTCTATTGACTTATATGTACAGATATTCACAATCTTTTCAGATGTCGAATGATCTGTTACTATCTTGGTCGGCCAAAGTGTTCTTTTATTTCGGGGGTCCCAGCTTATTGGCCTTTGCGGGGCCCCTGAAAGTTTCCCTGCCTATTCTCCCAATTTCTCTTAGCGTAGCAGTCTTTTTCTACGTGGCCTAAATTGTTACACCACCTACATTCAATCGCTTTATTTGGTCGCTGTTTTTGTCTTTTTTCCTCATTATTTCTGAATGGATTTTTTGAGTTAAAATTTCCCTCATATCTTTTTCCCTCTATTTTATTACTTCTGGGTTTAAATTCTTGGGCACATTTCCACCCCTTTTCGTGCCCATATTCCTGGCATTTTTCGCAATATGGTGTGTTTCTCCTTGTTATACACACGTCCCTGATATGCCCTCTCTCCTGGCAAAATGAGCACCTTATCGCTAATCTGCTATTTGTCAATTGTTTTTCATCCTCTTCCTGTATGCTATACTGCCCTCTTTGTTCCTGATTTCTTTCCCGGGGAAACCTAATTCCCTGTTTGCCCTGGTACTCTTGCCCATAGTTATTATGGCCTTGTGCGGTTCTCCCCAGTTCACCTCCTTTTAGCATTATCTCCATTTCTAATGCCCCTTTTGCTAACGCTGCGAGACCCAAACCGGTTGTCGTTAATAGAATCGTTTGGAGGTTCGGGTCGGACACTCCCACCTTAAACGCACTAACGACTGAACTACTGAGCTGTTCCCACAGGATACCGTCATCACCTACTAGATCTCTACCCCGAGACTCTATGTCGCTTATTCTGTTCGCGAACGAACTTAACCTCTCTCCCGGCCTTTGGACGCAATGCGATAGTTCGATTATCAACGTGTTATACGTTGTCTCCTTAAGGTACTTCGCTTTGATTGCCCGTTAGAGATCCTCAACCTTACCAAATTTCTTACTCTTGCAAAACTCAAATGCTTCCCCATGTAACCTTAATTTCACACAATCTGTGAAGTCCTGTGCCTCTACTGGTTTCACCGCTTTGAATGCCAACTCGCATCCTTGTATAAACCTATAGACTTCTGCCGGTGACTCCGTACCTGAAAATAGTGGTACTAAGTTACTCACCGTTTTGGCTATTTCACTTATATTCATTTTAACGGTTGCTGATACTACTATTGTTTCCCGGTCTCTTCTTACCAACTTTAAACTTTCTATTTTTCGTTGGGCTTCCTGCAATTTCTTTTCACACTCTGTGTGCTCGTTCTCTATTAATTGTTTTACTAACTCCTCGGAGATATTCTTATTTCCCACTATTTTTCTCAATTTTAAGTTTTCGTCCTCAATTTCCTTTATCCCTTCTTCTGTCTCTTCGAGTTGTATCCTTATTGCGTGATATTTCTTTTCGATATCCCTGAATCGCTCGTTCAGGTCCTCCTTTTCCTCAACAGATGCCCTCGACTCACTATGTACCATCTGCGTAAAAATTTTCAGGACAACCTCTGCCTCCTCTGCCTTACCTAATTCTTTTGAATCATACACCCCTTTTTTTACTGCTTCCAAATCTTTTCTCGAATTACAAAAATGTTCTATTTCATTCTACAATTGTTCTATGAAACTGTCAAATTCTGCCTGCGCCATGTGAGAATATGGAATTTAATAACAGACATGCTATTTAGTTTGTTTTATTTATATATATCTTTATTCTCTTTCTTTTCAGTGATAAGCTTTCATATAAACATATCGAAGCAACCATTGATGCATGGGATATAAAAGCTTGTTTCAAATTCATGTATAAATAAATATTTTGTTTGTATTTCGCCAAATAAGTGACGAAAAACCCCGACACAATTTAAGTTTTATTTTTTTGTTCAAAATTTGCCATGATATCTCTTGCCGTTGACTGGTTCTCTTTGTAGTTGCGTCCTCTTCCGCGGTGATTTAGTTCTTAAAAAAAATCCTTGCTGTTGACCAACTGCATCTGCTTCGTAAAATTCCAGCATCGCCTTGAAGTGGATCCAAAAAAAAAATCTGTTGAATTAAACGAATAAAAAAAATAAGGTTTTAAACGAAACTTAAACCTTAGGCCAAGAAACTTTTATTCTTGCCAGCCTCTTTCCGAGAGGTAGTGGAAGATTTTGAATTGCAAACTTAGAAAGGTTCAACCGAAACTTAAACCAGTATATAAAAGTAAATAGGATCTATTATCCTCAATGTTCCCGTGAACAAAAAGCCCACCAAAAATTTTCCTTCACAAAAATGTTAGTATCAAAAATACCCTTGTTGTTCCTGTAACAACAAGAATGTCGCCTTGTCCTATTAAATTTTTCACAACGGGAGAAATAAATGTCCTATAAAAAAAATGTCCATTCAAAAAAAAAAATTCATTCGTTTAAAGTGTTACAAAAACTTAAAAAAATATATCCTTATTGTTCCTGTAACATGATAAGGATCCAATCAAAAATTTTAAATTCCATAAAAAAAATTTTCATTCCAAAATATCCTTGTTGTTCCTGTAACAACAAATTCCCACTGATCACTTTGAATCCCTACAAAAGAACCAATGTCCTTACTGTTCCTATAACAGAAGGATTCTAGCTATTACTTTTTTATATCCATTTTTTTTATAAATATCCTATCAAAAAAATTTCCATTCTTTAAAAACTTTACAAAGCTAAAAAAAATTATCCTTATTGCTCCTGTAAAAATAAGGATCCTAACATCCTTGCTGTCCTTGCGAACAGAAGGATCCTACCGGCTGCGCCATTTTGTTGTATCCCCTCTGAGAGGACACGCGTGGGTCCTACAGTCGCCGAGCGACGTCCTACCTAAGGTTTGTTTGCCGGTGCTTAAGAGCGCCACTGGCATCTACTCAAAAAAAATACCTCTTTCGCCGTCACCCTTAGGTGCATTCAGGCGTGGATGTTTTTATTTATACTCACTTGTGGGGGTGTCCTCCGAATTGAAAATCTGGCCTTCTTCAGTACAAAACGACTGCAAGTGTTTTGGTTTTTCATATCAATCTCTTTTATTTTAGCGGGGACCAGATATTTATAACATATCTGGCCGCGCTTCTTCTTCTTCATTTTTACAAACTTAATTCTACTTATTGATTAATCAGCGGTTGCGTAATTTATCTTCCGCCTCTTGCACAATAATTTAACTTCATTATTAGGTTCTTAATCTAGTTTTGTATTATTTGTTTACAATTAATTCTTATTTTAAAACATATTCATACATACTTGGGCCGAACAAACATACAAACATGTATAACATGTGTAATTGGGTCATATTTCAACGTTAAATTCTTATTTAAATTATACTTCTTTTGCGTTATTCGCTTAGCCAAACTGTGTGTACCTTAAATACAACAATAAAACATTGAAATTAATTTACCTCTGGTTTTTGCATGGTCATCATTTGACGCTGGCCGCACAGTAGTAAATTGTTGGCTTTATTTTATTGTCTTTAAATGAAATGAAAACTGATCGCCCAGTTGTTGCGGTAGATCAGTGTTCATTTTATTGTCTTACTTTTATTTTACTTGACTTGGTTTGTTTACTTTACTGGCCTTGGCATTGAATTCATATAAAAGTGCCGCAATGTAATGAATGTTGATCGTTCGCTTAGTTGTTGCGGTGAATCAACTTTCATTGCCAGCACTTGGTCACTAGTAGATAGACAATATTTTGGGGAATACCTCGTTGTGAGTCACAACAACTAATACTATTTTCTAACGGGCTCAAGGTCCAAAATATTAAAAAAAACTTCCATGTTGGTAATTATTGATGTTATCGGCCTTTTAATATTTATTTTATAATTGATTTTTGTAGGCTTTGGCCGTAAAAATTAAACACTAGTTTTAATTTTGGTTTTTTTGTATTTATTTTTCGATATTTCGACTAAAATTGTTAGTCATCATCAGGATCGACCTACAGCAAAAAACATAGAATCATTAATCACAACACTTAAACGATATATTAACACAATTAATTCAATAAAAAGCAATAAAAATTACAATTAAACATTAAAAAAATTATTATTACCAGTAACACTAAACAAAGGGTACTTGTTACAAAGAATCACTTTCGTCAACTAATGTTTTGTCTAATTAAATGTTTGTAAATATGAGCGCAGTTATCAGTGTCTGTTTTATAGTTAAGTCTCTTTTGTATGGGTGTGTTGATTATGTGGAGCATCTCTATGAAGAAATTTATTTATTTTATGACGAAAGTAATTCTTTGTAACAAGTACCTTTTTGTTTAGTGTTACTGGTAATAATAATTTTTTTTAATGTTTAATTGTAATTTTTATTGCTTTTTATTGAATTAATTGTGTTAATATATCGTTTAAGTGTTGTGATTAATGATTCTATGTTTTTTGCTGTAGGTCGATCCTGATGATGACTAACAATTTTAGTCGAAATATCGAAAAATAAATACAAAAAAACCAAATTTAAAACTAGTGTATAATTTTTACGGCCAAAGCCTACAAAAATCAATTATAAAATAAATATTAAAAAAAACTTTAATAGCTTTAATTTATTAACTTATTAAATTATTATTTCCAATATTTCGATTGCCGTCGGCAATCATCACCAGGGAAAACTGAAAGACACGCACAATAATTATTAACAATTATTTTCACTTAAAACAATCTTACTCACAATTTCAATTACACAGTGCAACACGAAAAAAATAACCTTATACGGACACCACTACGTGATAAAAATCCAAAAAAAAAACCCTGTCTCCCAGTTTTGCCCAAAGTCCTCCAGGTTTTTTTTATGGGTCCCCAAAGATGTGGGGCCTCGGTGTCATTTTTGCAAAAAAACGATCATTTTCTCAAGCTCATATCTTGCAAACCGTTCGGAATTTTGATTTACTCTCTGGGGCAAAGTTGTATGACTCTTGTCATAAAGAACAAAAATTGTGTGCATATTAAATAAAAAAAACTTCACCTTCAAGGTCAAAATCGCAAAAAACTATAAAAAATGAGCGAAAAATGGCCCAAAAAGCGTTTTTTTATTTTCCGCTTTTACGAACAAATATACTTTATGAAAAATGCGCCAATTTTCTTTGGCCTGGTAGGGCTTACAGCGCTGATTAAAACCGTACAGTTTTTTTAAGGAGGCCGATCCAACTTCTTGAGATATAGAACTTTATAGCTTGAGTATATAATCGCTTATATCTCACCCATTTCTTATCCGATCTAGTTGAGATGGGTATCGTTGAGAAGACCTTTGAAAACGCTTAAAATTTGTATATAAATATGTTAATTTTTATTAACTGCGATTCACACCTGTGAACGAACCATAATCCGCATCAAGGTTAAATTTTTTAATATAAGCCTAATATGTGCGCACGCTCCGATAGAAAACAAGGACGATGAGATCAAGGAAATTTTCTACGAGCGCCTTGCCCCCTGCCCCGGTCACGACGTAAAAATCGTGCTTGGTGACTTCAACGCTAAGGTGGGCAAGGAAAATATTTTTGGTCCAACAGTCGGAAAGTTCAGCCTCCACGACAACACCTCCGATAACGGAATGAGGCTCATTGACTTCGCCGCAGCACGAAACATGGTCATAAGTAGCACTAGATTCAAGCATCTCAATATTCATAAAGCTACCTGGATGTCCCCTGATCAAAAAACCAAGAATGGATGTACGCACGATCCGTGGTGCAAACATTGACTCGGATCACTATCTTGTTGCAGCCAAGATCCGTACACGTCTGTGCGCAGCTAAGAATACACGCAACCCTACACAGAGAAAGCTAGACGTCGACAAGCTGCAATCGAAACAGACAGCCGATGCTTTCGCCACTCGACTCTCACTCCTGCTTGAAAGAACTCCTCCAATCAATGATATATGCGCGCAGTGGACACACATTTCCAACTCCATGCGTGTGGCTGCTGAAGAGATTATTGACTACCACCGCCCTCGCCGAAACCAGTGGTACGACCAGGAGTGTCGCGACGCCACTGCAGAGAAAGACGCCGCCTACAAAGCCACTTGCAGTCGGTTGTAACGCGCGCTACTAAGGAGCAATACTAAGAAAAGAGGAGGGAAGAGAGACGTATTTTCAGGCGGAAAAACAGAGAGGCAGAAAAGCGCGATCATGAGAAGTTTGAGATGTATGGTGACAGGAATGAGGCCCGAAAATTTTTCAAAAAAATAAGACGCCTTGCCGATGGTTTTAGGCCGTTGAGGTTCCGCTGCCCGACAATGATGAAGTTCTGACAGCTATAGCTCGGCTTATAAATAACAAAGCCGCGGGAGCTGATGGCTTACCTGCTGAGCTGTTTAAGAACGAAGGCGAAGCTCTACTTAAATGCATTCACGAGCTTCTATGCAGAATATGGTCGGAAGAATGCATTCCGAACGATTGGAATCTAAGTGCGATCTGCCCAATCCACAAGAAAGGCGATACCACTATCTGTGCCAATTACCGTGGGATAAGCCTTCTTAATATCGCATATAAGGTCCTGTCGAGCGTTTTATATGAAAGATTGAAGCCCATTGTAAACGAACTGATCGGACCTTATCAGTGTGGCTTCAGACCTGGAAAGTCCACCATCGAACAGATTTTCACGCTACGACAAATCTTGGAGAAGACTCAAGAAAAACAAGTCAACACCCACCATCTTTTTGTCGACTACAAAGCCACCTTCGACAGCCCAATAAGGAAGCACCTGTACTCCACCATGTCTGAATTTGGTATTCCTGCAAAACTAATACGACTTTGCAGGATGACACTGAGCAACACCAGCAGCGCAGTTAAAATCGGGAAGGACCTCTCCCCACCATTTATTACCAAACGAGGTTTCAGACAAGATGATTCCTTATCGTGCGAGTTTTTCAACCTAATGATGGAAAAGATCATCCGAGCTGCTGATCTGAGACGTAGTGGCACAATATTCTACAATAGTGTTATGCTGCTTGCGTATACTGATGACATCGATATCATTGGCTATAATACGCGCGAAGTCAGTGCAGCAATTTCCAGATTAGAAAGAGAATCAAGTCGAATGGGTCTGGCAGTTCAATTCAACCAACGACATCAGCATTGAGATCAAACGAAGAATAACTCTTGCCAACAGGTGTTACTTTGGGCTCAGTAGGCAATTGAGAAGCAGAGCCCTCTCTCGACGAACGAAAATCACGCTCTATAAATCGCTCATCATGCCCGTCCTACTTTATGCATCACAAATCTGGACGCTGAGCAGTTTAGATGAAAAGACTTTAGGAGCATTCGAGAAAAAGATTCTTCGTAAGATCTACGGACCAATCTTTGTCAATGGCGAGTACCGAATACGGTGGAATGATGAACTATATGAGCTGTACGCTGACATCGACATAGTCAAGCGCATTAAAATCGAGCGGTTTCGCTGGCTTGGTCATGTTCAGCGCATGACAGTCGATGCTTCAGTGAAGAAAACATTCGATTCGGTACCCAGCGGCGGTCAACGCAGAAGAGGACCGCATCTTCGTTGGAAAGACAAAGTAGAGGACAACCTGACAAAGCTTGGAATTTCCAACTGGCGCCAGCAAGCGAAAGACAGAAATGGCTGGCGCAAATTCTTAGATGAGGCCAAGACCGACATACGGTTGTAGCGCCAACTAAGCAAGTAAGTAAGTAAGTAATATTTATTAACTCATTGGGGCAAATTAAAAAAAAAAATTTAACCTCACTTGTTTAATAAAAATCTGGTTTTCTCAAAAAACAGCCCTAGTAAAAAACAATTGAAGTGTAAGAAAATAAGCAATTTCTTAAAAAAAGTTAATTTCAAAACTTTGAACGTAAATAATTGTCCGTCAGGAGGCCGAGTGTGTGAGTGCACTGTACCTTCACTGATAGTAAGTGCATTATAATAAAAATTCTCAAGCTGGTGGGTGAGTTCCCGTGCCCAAACTGTCAAACAACTACCTGGAAGCAAACATCTGCATTGAATTCACTTAAAAACAACTCAAAATATAAAAAAAACCTGGAAACACATTTTAGCTCTTGTCATAAAGGTGAAATTGTGAACATATAAAATCAAAAAACTTCTATCAAAAAACTACCTGGAAGCAAACATCTGCATTGAATTCACATTGTAGCTCTTGTCATGTTTAATATTTTGTGTGTTTAATTAAGGCTCAAAAATTAAATACGCCCAGCCAGAACCATGTGATTGTACAAGGGTTAACACCGTTTAGGTAGCGCTTAGGTATCACGCGATCACGCACCGACCGCAGCAGCACAGGCAACTCAGTAAGGTCAGCACACGCAACAAGGGACGCAGCACACAATATAAAAGCGACACGACGCTCACATCGAGGCATTACACAGCGCGACGTCAACGAGAGCTCAGCGGTGAAAGTTATAAAGTGAAAGTAAAAAAAGTGAAAAACAGCATAATTCGCACACAACATTGGCAACTGACAATTTCAATATACAGTGTGAAAATATTGATTTATTTTGCTACGTTTGCGGTCATCAAATCAAAAAAAAAAGTTCTGCAACATTTCAAAAGGAAAAGAATCTTTTAACTAGTCAATTCAAGAAAGCATATAAGTTGTTTTTCGACGAAGTAGACTTGACCGGTGAAAAATACACACCTAATACAGTGTGTCGCCAATGTTATAACAATCTCATGGCATGGTTGAGTGGAGACAAACATAGTATGAAGTATTGTAAGCCGGTAAACTGGATTAATCTCCCAGGTTATCAGGATGAAAACAGTTGCTATGCATGCGTAAACTACACATGTGGTCTAAAACGATATGCTGAGAGGAACAAAAGTTATAAAGCAACTGTAACAGCCACCACCAGTGCTTTCACCTGAAAATTTTGTATCACCAAGGCCGCCAACTCCAGATCGTAGTACAGAATGTAAAGGAATGACTAGAGCAAGTGGTGTTACTTATTAAGATCCATTTGATACCGATTATGAGCCCCAACAGGGAAGAGATGGACCACAACTAATAACACAAATGGATATCATTGTGGTCATATTCGGACTATCGCAGCGACTTGCTATATTTTTGACAGCGTTTTTAAAGCAAAGAAAACTCAAACATGGTAATGTGAACTCTACGGCGTACCGCAAACGGCAAGCTGAATTTCAGAGCCTCTACACTCTAAATGATGATAATTCGTTCGCTTACTGCAACGATGTAAAAGCTTTGGTGGTAAAAATGGGAATGAACTACATCGCTAGTGAGTGGAGGTTATTTATTGATGGTTCTGTTTCAAGCTTGAAAGCAGTGTTGTTACATGTGTCGAACCGAAAACCTTCCATTCCGCTAGCAATGGGTATTAATATGAAAGAAAGCTATGAAACATTGAAAGATATAATGGAAAAATCAAATACTACAAAAATAAATGGAAGATTTTCTGTGATTTGAAGGTCATCAACATTTTGCAAGGGATCATCGATAAGGGCGGCTTTCCAAAATTCTTTTGTTTTCTTTGTAATTGGGATTCGCGCTAACCTCTGAATCAATACCAATGTAATTCGTTGAGACCAAGAGGAAGTGTGAATGAAACAACATAAACTGAGGAATGCACCTTTAATAGACAATACTCAAGACATCTTGCTGCCACCGCTCCACATAAAATTGGGAATTGTTAAAAAATTCATCGAAGTGGCCGTTGTAAATTGTCCAAACGCATTCGACTATTTGAAAAGCGTTTTCCCAAAGCTTAGCGATGACAAAATTAAAAAAGGTATTGTAGTAAATTTAAAACAAATTTTTGTTCACCTCATTACTATTTTCACTTTGTTAATGTTTTCTTTTCTGTCTTTATTTTTTGTCTTCATTTAACAGGCGTACTTAATGGCCCTGACATTAGAAAACTATTCAAGAGCAACTTTGAATCATCGCTTCATGATTATAATCATTCAATGGCATGGAATTACCTTCAGCGTGTATGCACCAGAGTCTTGGGAGGGGATCGAGACGCGGAACCGGAAGCAAGAGAATGGGTGAAAGAAATGGTGTATTATTTTGACAAAATCGGCACATCGATGACATTAAAGCTGCATTTTCTTCATTTTCATTTTGACGATTTTATCAAACTACTCCCTACCGAATCCGATGAGCAAGGAGAACGATTTCACCAAACCACAATGCCCATGGAAAAACGGTACAAAGGCAAAAAACTCGACGCATTGCTTGCAGAGGTAATATCAATTTTATTGATGCATTGTTTTGCATTTCTTTTTTTATTTCTTTTTTTATTTCTTTTCTAATTCATTTCAGGTATGTTGGTGGATTCACAAGATCACCCTGTATGATGTTAATGAAGTATCTGAAGAAGAAAAAGCTGATGATGGAGGGCAGTCTGGAATTAACGTGCCTGTGGACACCATAAGTTCTGAATCAGAGTCAGATTCGGACGATTCGGACGACGATTTGGATCCACAACTTAAGAGAGTGCGATTTGCAAGTCCAGTGCCATCAACATTATAAACATAATACGAATATTTTTTTTATAATTTTTGTAATAGATAGCATAGTATTGTAGTGCCATCCCTGCTGAGACTACTAATTCTTACAACACTGAATCATTATTACTAAATATCTATGCTACTACTCTTTGTTACAACCCTAACTCTAAATGTCAACGCATACCACCTAAGAACTAAAAGGGCTTACACATTAGCGAACTTGTTCGTCGAACAAAATGGCGGAGCGAACCTGTTGGGAAAAGGTAGCGTTCAAATTGAACGAACAAGTTCGTCGAGCATGCGAATTTTTCTTGTTTTTCGCCATCATTTTGTTATAGATATTGATAACATCGCAACATGAGCAATAAAGTCATGTTGTCGCTACAGAATTTCATTAGGTATGACGCTTACGTTCAAATTATAGAACACGTCGAGAGCACCTCTTGCTCGACGCAGAAAATCAAAATTTTTTGCCAACAAGCTAACAGGCCCGACAAACTGTCGAACTAGCTTCTTAACTAACGAACTGGCTCGAACATAGCCGCCGCTCGACGAACCTGCTCGCTGATGTGTAAGCCCTTTTATATTAATAAAATCAGTAATAGTATAACAATGAAACCTGCAACATGCCTTTTCACTTACGGGAGAAGGCTTTATAGTATCTCAATGTTGAAGTAAAGAAAAAACAAATTAAATTAAAAAATTTTCGGGAAATTTTTCACTTTTGCGGCTACCCAAGCGCTACCTAAACGGTGTTAAGAATCATTCCTAGGAAGTTCATATGTTTATTGAGATCTTAGGTTCATTTTTGTAGTTTTTTATTTCCTTGAATTTTGAACGGTTTGCTACCTATGGACCTGAACAGGGGAAAAAAGGTTAAAAAATTGAATTTTTTAAAGTTTTTTGCGATTTTGACCTTGAGGATGAAGTTTTTTTTTATTTTATATGTTTACAATTTTTGTTCTTTATGACAAGAGTCATACAACTTTGCCTCAGACAGTAAATCAACATTCCGATCGGTTTGCAAGATATGAGCTTGAGAAAATGATCATTTTTTTGCAAAAATGACACCGAGGCCCCACATCTTTGGAGGCCAATAAAAAACCTGGAGGACTTTGGGCAAAACTGGGAGACAGGGTCTTTTTTTTTTGGTCTTTTATCACGTAGTGATGTCCGTATATGGCTATTTTGCCATGACTTAAAAAATTACACACTGTGTTATTGAAACATTTTTACAATTGAAAAACATTTAGCATCTAAGAACGACATTTAACATTAATATCACAATTTTAATTTTAAGTAATCAAACAATAACTTTAATAAACAAATTAACAAATAACAACCACTTCTTCTGACGTCAAGTCGAAGTTTTTAATTGTTGTTTGTAATATACTTTCTGCATGTGTTTGCGCACCTGAAGTTCAGTCTCTTATCTTCTGGTAGGCTTATGATGTGTAGCATTTCTAATGTATATCTTCTAAAATAATTGTTCTCTTGCTGTGTCACCTCAACAGTGTCAAAATCAGGTGTGTGTCCATTAAACCTCTGCACAAATGCACTCGTTTTTTCTACAACAGTAGAGCCAACAGTGCCGAGTTCAAAGCATAACAGAACTCTGTTAGTCAAGCAGAATATAACCAATTCATTAAACGACAAGAAACGAGCACTGTAGAGCACTCGTCGGCTTAAAGCAGAACTTGTTTGCCGCTTGCTTTACCAGAACACGATGTTATTCGTTCTACAAAAAAAAATTAATTGATAACAGCAAGAAAAGCATCGATTGCACCTAACGCAGCAGAACATTGGGAAAGTGATTAAGGGCTAGGAATTTCATGCAAATGCAAGTTTTTACTGGGCATCTTAAAGCGCAAATTGTTAAGTTATCTTTGCGAATCATGAAAATTCCTTCTTAATGGCATTCAATAGTTATTGCATATTTTTAAATATTTTGCAATAAATGCATGGTTTTGTATATTTTACAAAAAATGCCTATTTTTTATACAATAAATGCATGTGGTTTTTGCATATTTTGCTTTTTTTTTATTTGCAACCATTTAAATTTAATACGACATATTTTGCAAAAACACAACTTTAAATTATTAGGTACTTTAAAGTTCAATTTTTTTTTTATAAATTCATTTTATATGTATTCAAAAATGAATTGTTTTTTTTTGTGTTTATTAAATGCAATATTTATTTTTTAACCGATAATAAAATATAAGACAAATATTTGTAATTGCATATTTTACCTTTTTTTAGCGTATATTTTAGAGTTTTAAGTGCATATTATATGCGGATATTTCGATTTTTCTGTTCCAATCGTGATATTTTGCAAATCTAAGAATTTTATGTGATTTCGGAGGATATTTTTTTCAATCATTTTAAATCGAATTTTTTAGAAATATTTAAGGTACTTGAAAAATAACGCCAGTATTTTATGCTAGGGCCGTAGTCAGGATTTACCCATGGGAGAGGAGGTTTTGATGATATTTTTTCAAAATTAAAATATAGGTACAATTATTTGTTAAATTTAATTTTTACTTTAAGTTTGCAAAAACTATTACACCAGCCAATATATTTACGACAAACAAGATTTTTAGAGGTTTTTACTAAATGACTTAGCTCACTGGTGGTTATTGTAACAGCTAAAATATTTTGGAAATCGTTATAAAATAGACTAAGGTTAATTTTTAGAGGGGTAAATATATAACTTTTTTCCCCATACAAGTCGAGGCACCTTCATATACATTGTATATAATATATAAAAAACTTAACGTAAAACTGAAATGAAACAAATAGTTGTACTAATAAAAATTTTATCAGAAACCCCCAAGGGTAAGTCCTGACTACGGCCCTGACATTTTTTTTCAATTACCTCAAATATTTCTAAAAAATTAGATTTTAAATTATTGAAAAAATACCCTCCGAAATCACATTTTTCTAGTAAATCATTCAGTTTTTCTAAGATCCACAACAAAATAATAACAATGAAAAACATAAACATCATCGCAATATAACAGCAACAACACCAATACCAATACTACCATAAACAACAACGCCAACAACAAACGTAATCACATCATTACAAATTAACAACAATATGTTCTGTTGTTCTGGCCCATAAGGGCGTTTGTTTCATACTTCATGTGCAGGGATCTCTAAGTCGTGTCTTGATGATTTAATCTCACCACGATCAGATCTTCGCTGGTATTGTGCTCCGTGTAGGGTTCTTTCAACAGATGAGTTTTTCTCAAAAATTAAGCTTTTCGGTAATAGTCTTAATGCTTTAAATAACAATTTTAAAGAAATTGTTACATTTTTTAATGAAGTAAGCACTTCACCCAGTACTAGCATTTATGATGAAAAGTCTTCATCGGTAAATATTTCGACCGCATTGTCTCAGACTCTTCGAGCCTCTTCTTCTGAGACTCAAATAATTTCATCTAAAATAGACCTAAATATTTCGAAAAAAAGATGAATAATTCCAAAAATAAAAATAATAAGCGGCGCATGACGCTTGCAGCCACTTTAGAAAAGAAGCATATCTCGGCTAAATCAGTGTTTACGACAGTGAGAATAGATAATATAATTATTACTCCATCTCCTCTATCTGTTTCTCCCCCGGCTAGAAATGACATAACTAATGAGCGCAATAGTTCATTAAATTTAAGAGCGTTGTCGAAAAAAAAGTTTTTATTTCACGCCTTCAGCCCGACACAATAAGTGAAAATGTATGAACATTTGTCAAACATAACCAATTAGTAAGTCAGACTGCTTTCTTCTCATGCAAAAAAATTGGCAATAAACTGTCCCACGCATCATTAATTCTCACAGGTGCTGCTGAAGAGTTTGCCACTGTTCTGAGCTCTAATTTGTGGGCTGATATATCTTCGTTTCTGAAGCCTAAACACAGGTCTAGAAGGACGAATATATCGCCAGTCAGACCAAAAAACTAAATAGGCTTTACCTTTACTATCAAAATGTCAGGGATTGCGTTCAACGACGTGCGACATTTTTTTGTCATTTCAGAATTTTTGTGAAGATATTATCGCGTTAACTGAAACTTGGTTGTACGGAGGAATTTCTGACTTAGAACTGTTTGACAATAGTTTTCAAGTATATAGGAAGGACAGACATGCTGACAATAATTCTGCAGTTGGTGGTAGTGTCCTATTAGCTGTAAAGCCTGGTTTTCACTAAGTCACTTTCAATGACAACAATCACTGATGTCAGTAGGCATCTTGACCATATGACGTCAAATGAGTTTTCATTGAAACCCAAAAACTGACATAAATTCGAATGTCAAAGACTGACTTTGCATTTATGTGTCAATTGATTGTCATACTGTTTTCACTTTCGATGTTATTTGTGAAATGTCAACTTTTTTCAGTTGCGTTTTTTTCATCAAGAACAGCTGATGTTTTATATTTGAGATTGATAGAAAATGTTTCCTTGTGGTGAAATTTATAAAATACTATTAATTTTATTAGACTTATAGCAAAAGTGCACTAAAATAAAGATTATCACAGTAGCCAGTGTTGGTTCTATCCACGTTCTATCGCAAGATACGTGTTCTAGATTCGCGCCACTGTAGTTGCTCCGCCAGCAGCCTGTCTACGTCTTGCTCCTCCCAACTGGGAAGGCTGCTGACAAAGCGACCGCAAATGCTTTCTCTCATCCTTATCACAAATTGGAAGCAACAAAAGTGGACAAATTCCTGGCAAAGCGACCCCAACAACGCGAATCCCGAAAATACGTGAAACGAAAAAAATTTAAAACAAAATTTTTTGCAGGCAACAACTGACACAAAATGCAAATAAATATAATTATAGAATACATAAATAATAATAGTCTTAATAGTTCAATAAATTATTTCTATACGGAGCTCTTTGCCATGTTTTCTCAGTCTGTACCATATAGTCTCAAATTTGCGAAAAATTCTGCGTACCCTTGCTACACAAAGGATTTTAAGACTCTTCGTAACAATAGGAATAGGGCATGGAAGAAATATGTTTAAAGTTTTGGCTCAAATGACCTAAAAACATATAAACGCTTGTTTCTGGAATTTGATAATCGCTCAGCTGCATTAAATATTGAGTATTCGATTCTGAAGCTGAGTATTTTATCTGATCCAAGAAAATTTTGGGGATATATGATTGTTAAGAAGACTGATGGATTTCCTTCTTCTTTCAAATTTCAGGATGGATTTACTGACGATTCATCATCATTTTAGAATCATTTTTTCAGATTTTTGTATTTCTGATTTAGTGTATTTTGATTATATGAACAACGCACCCAAAGTTTCTTTGGCTCATATATCTTTTACCTCAGAGGATATTTTTAAGTATATTGTATCAATCGATGAAGATTGTAGCGCTGGACCAGGAATCCCATTCCTGCCGCAGTATTAAAACAATGCGATTCCATTTTGTGTCAATCACTCTCGTTGCTTTCTAATAAATCAATTAATGAAAGTAATTTTCCTCTTTTCTGTAAAAAATATTATATCAGTCCTATTGAAAAAAAGGTTGCAGGAATGACGTCACTAATTATAGGCATATCGCTAAGTTGTCTTCGATTCCTAAACTTTTTGAGCGAATAGTGTAGATCGAGTGAAAATTCACTGTTGGCAAGTCATGACGACTCTTCAGCATAGTTTTGTTACTGGCAGATCCACTGTGTCTAATCTCCTCGATTTCAGTACATTCTGCTTAAAATCTATGGATTCTGGTAGACAGGTCGATTGCATTTGCACTGATTTTAGCAAAGCTTTTGATAAATTACCACATAATCTAATTTTATTAAAACTTAAATTAATGGGATTTCCACAGTATTTTGTAAACTGGATCAAATCGTATTTGATGGAGCGATCTTATCAAATACGGTTCCGAGGCGTGTTGTCTTCTGAATTTGTTGCAGAATCGGGTGTTCCTCAAGGAAGCCACCTGGGTCCACTTCTGTTTATTTTGGCAATTAATGATGTTACCCACGTCAACAAACACTCTCATTTGCTTATTTATGCAGATGATATGAAAATATACAGAACAATTGATTCTAATGACAATTCAGACCTGCACCAGTCAGACTTGAACTCCTTTGAGGTTTGGTGTTCTAAAAATAACATGTTTTTAAATCCAGATAAATGTCAAACTATGACCTTTTCGCGTAAAAGGAACAATTTTATTTTTGATTACAAAATTAAAGATACTGCATTAAGTCGTGTAACTCCCGTCAAAGACCTTGGTATATGCATGGATTCTAAATTGTCGTTTAACATGCATATTGATAAAATTTGTAAAAAAGCGTCTTCTTTGCTTGGTTTTATAAAACGCTGGCCCAAAGAGTTTGATAGCTTAATAACAACTACAACGCTGTATTATGCAATTGTGCGTCCTCACTTGGAGTTCGCAAGTCAAGTATGGTCCTCACATTACAATGTACATGTTGATCGTATAGAAAGAGTTCAAAAAAGTTTTGTTCGGTTTGCTGTAAGAGGCTTGAGTGGAACTGACACATTTAACCTTCCTCCATATGAGGATCGTTTAAAATTATTAAAGATGCAATCTAAAAGTAAGAGAAGAAAATCTGCTGATATCGTCTACTTACACCAACTCATAACTGGTGTGTTCGATTCACCAGAACTTCGTTCTCTCATAAATTTTAACACTAACCGTAGAAGCAGTAGAAACTCTAACAACTTGATTTATTTACCATTTAGTAGAACAAATTTTATGTTATCTGCTCCATTAAATCGCATGAGTACCTTTGTTAACAACTGTAGCGTGTTTGATGTTAACTTGTCGAAAGGTCAACTCCAAAGTGGATTGAAAACTAATGAAGGATAAGATCTATGTAAACGCATGGTTAGTTGTTATGTCTTGTGTTGTCCCTGAGCCCAACCCATATTAGGGTGGGTAAATTTTTCTCGCTTTTGGTTTTTTTTTTTATCACTTTTATCGATATCTTTGAGATATTTCAATGATATTTGGGTTGTTTCTTAAAATGATCTATTGCGGAGAAAGTGTGAAAAAGCTGTAGTAGCTGAACTCTATTGTTATTGCATGTATATCATAAGAATCCAAGACACAATAATCAACAAAACCACCACCAATATTAAAAGTAAAAACAACCAGAAAATATCCTCATAAACAACACAATACAAATGAATTAATTTTTTTTTTGTTACTAAAAAACTATGTTTATTTTTAATTCTTTAAAAACTTTTCTTGAATTAAACATTATGAAAAATGAAAATAAAATAAATTAATTTACATAGTAAATAAAAAGTATCTTAATATAATTTCAATAAATAATAAGAAAATCCCTTTTTTTGGAGTTTGATGATTTTTACTTCACAAGAAAATGCAGAAACTATGAACCCTAAACAACACATCATAACTCCAAACGTTCTGCTGTTGATCACATAACTTTCAAGTCATTTCATTCTGCTGCGCTCTTCTCTGTCGACTCAAGCATAACATTGCTTCGGTTTCGTTTGTTTTTGTTCTGCTCACGCGCCGAGTGCTCTCTGTAGTGTTACGTTTGTTTTAATTAATGAAAGCAGAACATAACCAACGCTTGCTCCACAAACCAGTGTTCTGATATGCATTTCAAGCGTACTCGTGCAGAGGTTTAGTGTCCATATTGCGCACAGTGGGCTGCAAGTGCTGTTTTTTCTCCAAAGGTCTTCGATTTTTGTTGGTCCCATCGATGCGAAGAAAATCTTGTCCGTAGCTTATTTTTTGTTGTTCCAACATATGCCTGGTCACACAAATGGACTCGCCACCATTGCATGTAATTTTGTAAATTAAATTAGATTTGTCAAGTTTATCTATTTCAGTTTTTGTTTTGCTGTACAATTGTTGTACTGTATTATTTGTTTTTAAAGCTAATTTTATTTTGTCTTTATTATACAAATTTGAATTTATCATTCTCTCCGAACGACCTGGGATGTATGTCACAGACTTGTATATTTTGTTGTTGTTTTCTTCTTTGTCTTTCTTGTTATTCCTTTTATAATATTTGTCAATTAAGCCTTCTATGAATATTTTCGGGAATTCATTTTTCCGCAATATGGTCTTGATTTTGTTGATATTGTCACGATGAAATTCCTTATTACAAATTTCCAGAACTTTGTTTATAAAATTGTTTGCTGTATTTATTATAACTCGTTTGGGATCTTTTGAATTAAAATTAATGAGACGTCCGGAAGCCATAGGTTTTTTAAACCAGTCAATAATTAATTTGCTATCTTTTCTTAATATGATCGTGTCCAGGTAGGTTAATTCTCCATTAATTTCTTCCTCCTAAGTGAATTTAATGTTTTTCTGGAATTTATTCAGTGCGTCTAAAGTTTCTTGTATTTTGTCTGTTTTCACTTTTGCGAATAGGTCATCAACATATTTAGTCACAAGTCTGGGTTTCGTCTCAAGTGTTTCCAGCGTCTTGTCTAGTATATCCTCCATAATAATATCGACAATCACTAGTGATCCCATAGGAATTCCTCTTAATGGTTTGTTAATCTTGTCTTTTAATTTAAAATAACTGCTGTCTTTTATACAGAATGGAATCATTCCCATAAACTTTCCTCTCGTTATTTTTGTGTGTTGGCTGATTTCTGTGCATTTTTTATCTATTATTTTTGCTGGGAAATAAGGGAAATCAAATGATATTTTAGTTTCATCGTCATATATATGTGTGTTTTTAATTTTTTTTTTTAACTCTATTGTATTCGTTATGTTATACTGTGAGTTCTGTGTTGTATTTTTAAAATTTTTTTGAAGGTGATCCGATATAAGAACAAATTGGTCGTAGTGGTGAGTTATCCTTGTGAATTTTCAGAAGTCCATAAATTCTCGGCGCTGTTCGTGCAAATGGATCTTTTTTGGTTTATTGAAATATTTTTTTTATTTAGCTAAAAACATTGTTTTTTTGTTGGAGTGTAAGCGTTGGATCTCAATTTAAATTTTGTATGTTCCTATATCTCTCACTAATAACCGCATCTTTCGGTCATAATCTTCCTTGTTCATTGCTACAGTCACATTTCTTTTATCAGAACTCAGGATTAATAAATGTTCATGATCCTTTAAAAATTTTGTTGTCGCCTTTATTGTGTGTAATACTGTATTATCTATCTCTTGCGTGTGTTTGTGTGTCCATCTCTTAGTGTTGTAAATATCGATCTCGCTGTTTCTTGCTATTCTTATTGGTATTGTGTAGTCCGATTTGTTTACAAACCAATCTATGTTTATGTGTATGTTTTTCTCTTCCTTCTGTTTCTCTTTGAGTTGTGTGTATTTGTGAATCTGTTTCGCTCTTATGTGATTAGTTAAATTTTCGACTAATTTATTCTCGCTCTTAAAAAACACGTGCGTGCTCTTCACTAAGGTTTTCTTTAATGCATTTGGTGATTGTGTTGATTTCTTTTTGATTATCCCAGCAAACATTAATACTCTTTTAAGACTCGCTTCAGACTGTTATTTATGAGGCTTTTTCATCGTTATGAGAGCTCAAAAAAACTATTTTTTAATCTTTTTTCCTCCTTTTACTGATTCTTTTATGACGCAAAAAGACTCATTTATGACTCTTATTAAATACTCTTTTAAGACTCACATTAAAGACTATTTTATGATCCTTAAAAACCTTCATTAAACCCTCACATTAAATATTTTTTATGACTCATATAAATGACTCTTTTAGGACTCATATTAAAGACTTTTTTAAGACTACTATTAAAGACTACTATTAAAGCTCTTTTAAGATTCATAATAAAGACTATTTTATGACTACTAAAAATCCTCATTAAACCCTCACATTAAATACTCCTTTATAACTCATATAAATGACTCTTTTAGGACTCATATCAATGACCCTTTTAAGACAACTATTAAAGACTCTTTTAAGACTCATTGTTACCGCCGAAATCATGAAGCTAAGTTGAGAAGTATTAATTTTGCTACACGATGAAACGGTTCTTATTTGATGTTTTTCAATTGTTATGATATTTACATAAGCTGCATATACTTTGTAAATATGCACATGCTTCTTAATATACAAACAAAATAATGGTATCATGGCACAGTTAAATTCAATATATATATATACAATTTTGTGAAAATATATTTTCGAGTCAATCTTAGTACAGTATTCTGGAGTTAAACACAATTATTATTTAAAGCACATCGTAGTGCCTATCACATTGCTAATTACATTTAAAATTAGTATTTTTCATGTTGACTTTATATGATTTAAATACAAATTCTAAATGTTTGATAGTTTAAATCATACTTGATTTTAAATACAAATTCTAGTTGTTTGATAGTTTAAAATCGTTTATTGAGCTTTAGCTAAAGAAAAAAACTTTAATTAGTATTTTTCTTTAAATAAAGAATTGGCATTAAGTCGAAGTAAATATTAAATCACCTATTTTATTAAATAAGCGAGAGCTTTTAAAACTTTTTTGTTATTTGAAAGTTACTAGTAGTTTAAAAACGGACTCAACACTCATATAAAAGACTATTCCGCGCCGGAAGAACGATTCGTCTTTTGAGGCAATCCACGAATCGACCCATTTTTTGGTATCCTCGTAAGAAGTGAAGCGCTGCTCAGCCAGGCCATGCGTCATCGATCTGAATAGGTGGTAGTCGGAAGGGGCTATGTCTGGGCTATAAGGCGGGTGGGGTAGCACATCCCAATTCAGCGCCTCCAACGTTTCCTTGACGGTTCTTGCAACATGTGGCCGTGCGTTGTCATGTTGAAAAACCACTTTGTCGTGTCTTTTGGCATATTCCGGCCGTTTAACCTTTAATGCTCGGCTCAATTGCATCAATTGTTGTTGGTAGCGTTCCTCAGTGATGGTTTCGTTAGGTTTTAGCAGCTCATAGTACACGACACCCTTCTGATCCCACCAAATACACAGCATAAGCTTGACGCCATGAATATTCGGCTTAGCCCTCGATGTTGATGCATGGCCGGGTGGTCCAAACGATTTTTTTCGCTTAGGATTATCGTAATGGATCCACTTTTCATCGCCAGTGACAATACGATGCAAAAAACTCTTCCTTTTATGCCGTTGAAGCAGTTGTTCGCACATGCAAAATCGCCGTTCAACGTCTCTCGGCTTCAACTGGTACGGCACCCAATTTCCTTGCTTTTAAATCATTCCCATGGCCTTCAAGCGTTTGCCGACCGTTGATAAGTCGACTCCCAATGTTTCTGACAATTCTTGAAGGGTTTGACACGGGTCTTCATCGAGCAAAGCCTCCAATTCCTCATCTTCAAACTTTTTCGGCTGGCCCGGACTCTCTTTGTCTTCCGTATCAAAATCACCACTTTTAAACCGACGGAACCAGTACTCACAAGTAGAAATCGAGGGAGCATAGTCCCCGTAAGCCTCAGTAAGCGTGCGTTGTGCTTCAACCGCTTTTTTCTTCAAATGAAAGTACAAAAGTAAACCTTCCCGCAAATTGCGTTTTGTTGGAACGAAAGTCGACATGTTCACAGAGAAAAAAATATATGTTGTTTACACTTCAGTGGAATGACACATACTGAAAAATGAAGCTTAGACAATGTGCTTTGAAATGAATATAGTCACAGGTGTGAACGATGCCATCTATTGATAGTTACGCCATCTCTTAGAAAACCTTTAAAACTAATACCAACCCCCAATATTTTTTATTTTTCTCTGCGTTTGTTTACTCAAATCACTCTCACAGCAATGGGGGCAAACACAAACAAGGGTTTTTTTGGTTTCGTTTTTCCATGGAATCGTATTTTGAAAGACCACTAAATGTAAGTTTGATTGATATAACATTTGCCCTTCATTACATCTCATTTTCCTCGTTTTTCTTTTTCATTTCAGATTCCAGTAGTAGTTCCTAGCTCAAGTGGTGCTGATACTCTACAAAAGAGAAAAAGTTGTCAGCTTTGTACACTGGGAGATGAAAAAATTCGCCGACTAACTCGTTTTTTTTTTGTTCCAAGTGCTCGAATCCGGTATGCCTACAACATTCGAAATCAGAGTATACATGTTTTACTTGCTTACCTGAAGCTGTGTAAGACTTTTTTAATTTAGAATTAATTAAAACTTACTTTATAACTACTAAATTTAATTGAAATGAACTTTATAACATCTATTTTTTTGATATTAAACACAAAAATAAAATTTTTCTTGTGAATATTGCGCTACGTACGTGAATATTGGAAGATGTGCAAGACGGAGGGTTAAGCATAACTTTAATAATATATAATTTTAAGTAGTTGCTTGACTGCCAACTTAATATTTTACGCAAATAATTTATCAATAATGGTTTCGTGATCAAAACATTAAAACTTATTAAAAACTTATTATCTTATAATATTATCTTAGAAAAACATTTTGATTTTATTAATTAAAGCAATCACTGTTTCTAAAATGCACATAGATTTTCTTCTTCGTAAATTTTTCGTTAACTTTTTTTCACATGTAGCACAGACATTTTAACATTTCACGATTTCAGCTCCGCTAAAACAAGACAAGTTCGCAGCTATAGATTTTATTTTTTGTAAAGGTTTATTAAATTTTTCTTTAACTTTTTTGTTTTAGTAAGAATGGAAGGTATTGGCTAAATATATTCTTAAAATGGTTGAGGCAAGGAAGAAAAATTATATAAAATTTGTTTTTAATTACTTAATTACATAATTACTGAACTACCTAATTACTTAATTACCCAATTAAACTACAATAGAAAAATGTGTAACGTCCGACACGTACCGTCCGAACATATAAAACTGTTAACAGTGACTTTAAAACTACGATATTAAAGATGATGTTGGAATATTTTTAAACTTATTTAATATGCAATATTTTGTTCCTTTAGAATTTCGAGATGCGATCGACTATTTCGCAGAAATATTTTCAGTTCGAGTGTTACTCTCACAAGAACTTCCTTTTTTAGCAACGTCCGAATGAACGACAAAAATGTCAAATTTTAGGTAAACTGCGCTATGATGAACGATGTTATAATTATTATAAATTATACTTATGAAGAGCTATTTAACCAGATACATCTTAATTGAAAAACTGTTAGCAAAATTTGCGAAATTTATGAAAAAATTTATTAATAAAACAATGATAGTTGACAACTCCGAATGTAAAATGCCGCAGTGGTAAAAATAAAACGCCACTGACAAATACAACAAGTGTGAAAATTTGCAAACTTTGTTTGACGATATGTAATAAAATAAGAGCATGCATGTAATTATTTGAATGTTCAACGTATTCCTTTATCACAACTTAAAGATTAAAATGTTAAAACACTGAATCCATACATTATTTTTCTTGTTTGCAAACGAAGTTCCAGCAGAAGTTCCAGACATTTTTAAATCTCACCATGAATAGCGGGGGTTTGTGTAGAATAGCGGGGGTTTGTGTAGAATAGCGGGGGTTTGAGTAAAAGCAAATTTTTCAAAAATATTATAGCGGGGGTTTGAGTAAAAGCAAATTTTTCAAAAATATTGACAAATACAACAACTGAAGAAATTGCCAAACTTTAAAATCATATATAGACCAAAATAAAGGGACTTAATAATCAGTTTTGGTTGCAAACATCTTTTTGCAATCTAACTTAAGTATTTATATACTAACAAACAGATTATATGCATTAATTTCAGGGGTTGCCCATTGCTTTCTTTGTGAGCTTGCGGCCGATTAAGAACAATAGTGCCACTCAGGGTTGATTTTTTCTATGCACAAATACATGCAAACATTTTTTGAGGTTATGTTTTCTAAGTTTCCTATCTTGTTATCTTTGACTCAGGTTAATGAAATACTCAATGACAACAATCGTATTCTCGACCTTATTTTTCTAAACAAAGATTTAGCTATACTGATGGACGTTCCTATTAATCATATTTTTCATAAATCAATCCACCTATTTTGCTTTAGTTGTCTAATGTTCTTTATCAAAAACAAAATATTATTGAAAAAAATGTCTGTGACTACTATAATGGTAATTTTCAAGACATGAGCTTCTTTATCTAGATTCACTTGATTGGGACATATTGCTTACAGGACTTGATCTCATTAATATGTATAAGTTTTTAAAGTGGCAATAGACAAATAAGTGCCAACTAAACATCTTAAAAATAACAAAAATCCCCCATGGTTTAATAAGACTTTGTAATCTTAAAAATAAAAAGAATAAAGCTTACAAACGATTAAGAATATCTAATGACGACATACAGCTAAAATTCAAATACTTGCTTTGCCAACTTAATTTTGATACTCTTAATAAATTTCTTTATCAATCTACCGAAGAAAATCTAAAAAATAATAGTAAATCATTCTGGGCTTTTGTTAATACCAACATAAAATATAACGGTCTTCCTGCCTGGATGACTCATCGGATGATGCTAAAATTTTATGTAATTTTTTAGCGAACTTCTTTAAACCGGTGTACTCCAATAATAATACTAATGTTTCCTATTCCCTAACTCCTGACGCTATTTGCGACTTGGAGAGTATTAGCATCAATATTTTTTATTTGAATATTAATATTGAAGGTAAGCACACCGAAGGACCAGATGGAATTGCGCCTATTTTTTTTAAAAAATCTTATCCGTTGTATACTATCACAGTAAATCGCTGTCATGTGGAACTTTTCTTGATGTTTGGAAAGTATCACATATTGTACCTATTTATAAATCTGCCCCTAAGCAAGATGTTCGTAATTATAGGCCCAATTGTAAAATTTCGTCAATACCTAAATTATTTAAAAAAATTGTGTATGACAAATTATATCCGTTTCTCGAATGTTTTATCTGATTGTCAACATGGTTTCCGGACAGGCAGGTCTACTGCTACTAATCTTATCACGTTTTGCAACTTTATCGTTAACTGTTTTGTCAACCGTTTGCAAACAGATGTGATTTTCACGGACTTTGCAAAAGCTTTCGACATGGTTCATCATGCTTCTTAAATTTACAAGTTATGTTGTTTATCCAGTTTATGCACTTTCCACGGTACCTCAAAAGTGCATAAACTGGATTGAGTCATACTTATCCAATCGCCTCGAATTTGTTAAAATCAATGAATTGTTGTCCAGTCCTATTATAGTGACATTGTGTGTCCCCCAGAGAAGTCATCTTGGTCCATTACTATTTCTGTTATTTGTTAACGATCTTCCCCTGGTTATTAAACATTCTCTGTATTTGTTATTTGCTGATGACCTTAAGCTGTTCCGCTCTGTCAATTCTGCAGTTGATAGAAGTTTGTTGCAGATTGACTTGGATGCGGTTGCTTCCTGGTGCTCATCGAATAATCTTTGTCTTAACATATCTAAATGTCGGTCTTTTTCTCTGTATAGGAGTAACTCGGCACTATTTTTTACATACAATATTAATAATTTAAACCTTGAAAAGAATGCTATCAAAAAAGATCTAGGTATTATTTTTGATCGCCGTCCTACTTTTAAAGACCACTTCGACTACATCATTCCTATGCTTGGTTTTTTAAAGAGAACCTCTAAGGGTTTTCGTGACCGATTTACGCTTAAAAGTCTTTTTGTTAATCTAGTCAGGCCCCATTTAGAATACTGTCGTATTATCTGGAATCCATCCTTTACTAGTCATTCTCTTAGATTAGAGAGTCCAGAAGCTATTAACTAAATTTTTGTTTCTCAGATTGAATTGTCAAACAAATTTACCATCCTATAGCACAAGATGTGCCTTATTTAGATTGAATTTTCTTGTATGTCGCCATATAATGTTTTCTATTGTGTTTGTTAGAGGTGATACAAAGAGTATGTATATAAAGAGTTACAGAAACAGAGAAATTGGTCTTTAAAATATTTTCAAGCATGTAAGGATTGGGTTCTGCCGGCGCGCTGCTACTGTTATGTTGCCGACGTTCTTAAGGTATTAAATATTAAATAAAAAGGATATTAAATAATAAGCTAAATACTTAATTTGTTTGGAAGTTTTAATTTTAGTGAGGAAAGAAAAAGTGTTTCAGCGGAAATAGAATAAGTAAATTTACCGCAAAATATTTGCATTCAATTACTTTAAATATTTTATTTTATTCAATTACTTAGTTAATTTAAAATATTTTTATATAACCATTTTATCAGGTTATATAAAGCGACAATTAAAATTAAAAAAATAAAATAATTTATAATACTTTCCTGCAAACACTTAAAATAAAATGTTACTTTTCTGTATTGCTCAAAACTATTGCAGAATTTTTTTAAGAAAATCACAATTATTTTAGCATAATTTAGAATTGAACATTGTTTATTTTTAATAGCCGATAATTTGAAGTATCGCATGCTTTATCAGATATCAGCTGTAGTAAAAAAAATCGCAAAAATTTCTATGAAATGTTGTGAAAATATTTTCTTAAACAGGTTCAAAAAATTATGCAATAATGTTCGCTACTTTGAACATTTTTAAAATAAAAAATTAATTCCAAATAAATTAATTAATTTTAATTCAAGTTTAATTTAATTTAATATTTTCGGAATTTGTAATTAAAATTGTAGAGTTCAGTATTTGATAAAAAAATACAATAATATGTTCGATATTGGTAAATTGAAAGAAAGCCGTTTTGCTGTATTTCATAAATATTTATTTGAATCTACCAAATGGTCGATATAGAAAAGATAAAATTCTGAAATAAAATATAGTTAAAATATATTCATGAAATATAATATCAATTACATAAAAAATCTTCCTTGCTAGAAATGTAGCAAAAAAATGTAAATAAAACTCAGCAAAAAAAGTTGAGAATCAAAACAGAATATTAGAATACCTGCAAATTGGTAAAGGGAAACTGGGGGCGATGTAACAATGTAACATGTCTGACTGTCTCAACCTGGCGAGGCCAGCATAATCTTTGTGAAATCGCCTCAAGTCGACTCAAACCTCCACGTGGTGTTTCCTGGGCAACGTCAAAACTGACAAGCGTTAGTTTGGCTTCTAATCTGAGCGGCGGGCCGCCCTAGGCTTAAAATAGGTTGTGCGTCGGGTTTGAAGCCCACCCGTGAAAACCAATTTCAATGAAAACATCTAAGAAAAGAAGAAAAATGATCCCCAAATCTGATAACGACCTCCGCAAACGAAAAACTGATAATGATTTACGGATATGCACCTGGAATGTCCGAACCCTTAATTGGGAAGGTGCCTCTATCCAACTACCTGATGTCTTGGAAAGATACAAAGCTGATATCACTGCTATCCAAGAAATGTGATGGAAGGAACAGGGTTGCATTCGGTATGCACCCTGTGATATCTACTACAGCAGCCATGCGGAGAAGCACGAGTTTGGATGCGGATTTGTAGTCGGCAAGAGACTACGGCCCCACGTCCTGCGATTCACACCTGTGAACGAACGACTTGCCATAATCCGCATCAAGGTTAAATTTTTTAATATAAGCCTAATATGTGCGCACAAAACAATGTCCGACAGAAGACAAGGACAATGAGATCAAGGAAATTTTCTACGAGCGCCTTGAAAATGCTTACGAGTGCTGCATTTAAATCCAAGACGTAAAAATCGTGCTTGGTGACTTCAACGCTAAGGTGGGCAAGGAAAATATTTTTGGTCCAACAGTCGGAAAGTTCAGCCTCCACGACAACACCTCCGATAACGGAATGAGGCTGATTGACTTCGCCGCAGCACGAAACATGGCGTAAGTAGCACTAGATTCAAGCATCTCAATATTTATAAAGTCACCTGGATGTCCCCTGATCAAAATACCAAGAATCAAATTGATCACGTTTTGATCGACGGAAGGCACTCTTCCAGTGTATTGGATGTACGCACGATCCGTGGTGCAAACATTGACTCGGATCACTATCTTGTTGCAGCCAAGATCGGTACACGTCTGTGCGCAGCTAAGAATACACGCAACCCTACACAGAGAAAGCTAGACGTCGACAAGCTGCAATCGAAACAGACAGCCGATGCTTTCGCCACTCGACTCTCACTCCTGCTTCAAAGCACTCCTCCAATCGATGATATATGCGCGCAGTGGACACACATTTCCAACTCCATGCGTGCGGCTGCTGAAGAGGTGATTGGCTACCAACGCCCTCGCCGAAACCAGTGGTACGACTAGGAGTGTCGCGACGCCACTGCAGAGAAAGACGCCACCTACAAAGCCACCCTGCAGTCGGTTGTAACGCGCGCTGCTAAGGAGCGATACAAAGAAAAGAGGAGGGAAGAGAGACATATTTTCATGCGGAAAAAAGAGAGGCAGAAAAGCGAGAGCAGGAGAAGATTGAGATGTATGATGACAGGAATGAGGCCCGAAAATTATTCGAAAAAATAAGACGCCTTGCCGATGGTTTTAAAACCGGGGCCTCTTCCGGCAAGGATGAAAATGGGAATTTAGTGACAGATGTCCAGAGTACACTGACGTTATGGAGGGAACACTTCTCTAAACTTTTAAATTGTGACGCTGTCAACAATCCCGCCAATAGAGATGATATTCCGGAAACCCCAATTGCGGATGACAGCGTTGAGGTTCCGCTGCCCGACTATGATGAAGTTCTGACAGCTATAGCTCGGCTTAAAAATAACAAAGCCGCGGGAGCTGATGGCTTACCTGCTGAGCTGTTTAAGAACGGAGGCGAAGCTCTACTTAAAGGCCTTCACGAGCTTCTATGCAGAATATGGTCGGAAGAATGCATTCCGAACGATTGGAATCTCAGTGTGCTCTGCCCAATCCACAAGAAAGGCGATCCCACTATCTGTGCCAATTACCGTGGGATAAGCCTTCTTAATATCGCATATAAGGTCCTGTCGAGCATTTTATGTGAAAGATTGAAGGATTGAAAGATTGTAAACGAACTGATCGGACCTTATCAGTGTGGCTTCAGACCTGGAAAGTCCACCATCGACCAGATTTTCACGCTATGACAAATCTTGGAGAAGACTCAAGAAAAACAAGTCGACACCCACCATCTTTTTGTCGACTACAAAGCCGCCTTCGACAGCCCAATAAGGAAGCACCTGTACTCCATCATGTCTGAATTTGGTACTCCTGCAAAACTAATACGACTTTGCAGGACCTCTCCCCACCATTTATTACCAAACGAGGTTTCAGACTAGGTGATTCCTTATCGTGCGACTTTTTCAACCTAATGATGGAAAAGTTCATCCGAGCTGCTGATCTGAGACATAGTAGCACAATATTCTACAAGAGTGTTATGCTGCTTGCGTATACTGATGACATCGATATCATTGGCCATAATACGCGCGAAGTCAGTGCAGCATTTTCCAGATTAGAAAGAGAGTCAAGTCGAATGAGTCTGGCAGTGAATGCAGATAAGACGAAATACTTAGTGTCAACAAACAAACAGTCCCAGCGTCTTGGAACCCACGTTACCGTTGACAATACCTCCTTCGAGGTTGTGAAGAACTTCGTTTATCTGGGATCCAGCATTAATTCAACCAACGACATCAGCATTGAGATCAAACGAAGAATAACTCTTGCCAACAGGTGTTACTTTGGGCTCAGTAGGCAATTGAGAAGCAGAGCCCTCTCTCGACGAACGAAAATCACGCTCTATAAATCGCTCATCATGCCCGTCCTACTTTACGCATCACAAACCTGGACGCTGAGCAGTTTAGATGAAAAGACTTTAGGAGCATTCGAGAGAAAGATTCTTCGTAAGATCTACGGACTAATCTGCGTCAATGGTGAGTACCGAATACGGTGAAATGATGAACTGTATGAGCTGTACGCTGACATCGACATAGTCAAGCGCATTAAAATCGAGCGGTTTCGCTGGCTTGGTCATGTTCAGCTCATGACAGTCGATGCTCCAGTGAAGAAAACATTCGATTCGGTACCCAGCGGCGGTCAACGCAGAAGAGGACCGCATCTTCGTTGGAAAGACCAAGTAGAGGACAACCTGATGAAGCCTGGAATTTCCAACTGGCGCCAGCAAGCGAAAGACAGAAATGGCTGGCGCAAATTCTTAGATGAGGCCAAGACCGACATACGGTTGTAGCGCCAACTAAGTAAGTAAGCAAATTGGTAAATTCAAGGCAATGTTGCTTTGCTTCATTTCATTCATATTTCCTTAAATATACCAAATGATCGCGATGCTAACCCAGTCTACCAAATCATATTGCAACAATATAGAAACAATATCATAGCAATCAAAATTTGTATCATTTTCGGTTATCGTTTTTGATACGAAAACAATACACTTTTCGAAAATTTCGGACCCATCGTTACAATATCATTTTCGATATCTTGTTTCAATATTGTTGCAATACTTAATTTTTAAATGTTTCCGATATCGTTTCTGTATCGTTTTAAGCATTGTTTTCAATATTGTTATGATATTGCGAAGCCAAAATTATCAATATTTTTTCGATATCGTAATACTCTCTACTTTATATATTTTTTATCATCGTTTCAATATTGATATACTGGCATTTTCAATATCGTTTCGTTATCTAAGTATTGCAATTTTTCAATATTATTCCGACATCTAAATATTACCTGATTTCTATATTGATTCCAATATCGTTTTGATATCAATATAATGAAATTTTCCGAAATACTTTCATATCGAAAATAGAAATCGTTGCAATATTGAAACCACATTGAAATAATTAAAATTTTCAATAAATTTATATTTTCTATTAATTGAATTAAATTTTATTAATTTCACAGTAATTACATGGTTTTTATTTTAATTTGTAATTAATAATTAATAAATATGTTTTTAATATGCATTTTTAATATGTTATGTAATTAATTTATTTTTGTTTGTTTTGGTGGTATTTAATACTTTTGTTTTCCCTATATTTTGCATATAAAAAGAAGGTTTTTGTTGTTTCTTAAAAAACTTTAGTGTCTATTTCGGGAAACTTGCGTTGAAATGCAGCTGGAATTAAAAACAAAACGTTAGTAACAAAGCTATCAATATTAAAGAGATATGTCAGTTTTCCCCTGTAAGCATGCTGTTGGACATCAACCTCCATTACAGATGATAAATCTTCTGTTTCCTCCTTTAACGTTTCTGCATTATCAATATTTTTTATGTATATTTCAAAAAGTTCTGTAGCCTCATTTTTTAAACATCGTTTACTCATTTTAATATTTTAAATAAGATGGCTAATAATTCTTATTGGAATTCACTCACCCTTTCGTCTGACTAATGTCCCACGTACACTTTAACCATTAACCTGTGAAATAGGAAAATTTGTTAATACATTGAAGTGGTGCAGCAGATTAAAGAAACAAAAACGAATAAATACCTACTATTCTTTAGAAGAAAATTGAAATAAAAAAAATACTCACAGAATATTTGACATTAAGCTCAGAAAATATATGTTTCTAACTGTGAAACCTAAACAAGAGCGTTGAGCGGCGCGTTGCTAGCCGCTTGACGATAACGCTGAATTGTCATCCCTAAATAAGAGCGGCGGATTATGTCAAATGTTGTCAAATATTGTCAAAAAGTGTTTGGCATCTAGTAAATAAATTTTGTGCTTTTTCTGGTGATAGGAAATTTGTTTAAATTAATATGAATTCCGAATACGTCGATGCAATTGAAGACTTGGTGCTGCTAAAGTTGATAAGGGGGATGTGTGGACGAAGAGGAAATCGTGCGCTCTTCAAAAGCCGTGACAGCCCAAGTAACATTGTTGGAGCAACTAGGTGCGAGTGAGTCCTAAAAGTGTTCTATAGGTGTATAATATGCGGTTAAAGCTTTACCGCAGCTTTGTTTGCTGCTAGTTGCTTTTAATTTTAAAGAAAATGCTCTAAATATGATTTTTTTACCATTTTGAGCTTTAATACTTTATACAGCTCTGTAAAGGATTTTATCAAATCTGCAAAAGAGCAGAACTCTAAAATTTACTACTTGCTCTGTAAAGGATCTTTTAAAGTAATAAAAATTACTATACAGCAGTTTTAAAACTCGTAGATTGAGTATAATATTTGCTTTAATGTGTATTTTTGTATTGCATTTTTAAAGCGAATAGATATAAAATACTGTAAATTAATGCAATAAATTTTTTGGGAATAACAAGTGACTAAAAAATCTGATAAAAAAAAATCTGATAAAAAAAATAGCTTTTTTGAAAAAAATGGCGATCTTATAAAAAATAGAAAATCTTCGGAGTTGAAGCAAGCTAAATATTAGTGTTTACAATAATATTTAAAACGAAATTGATGATTTCTATGATACATATATTTAAGAATAAAGTACTTAAATTATTTTTAGTTGATCTTAAAGAATGTTAAAAATTTTCCAACTATTTCTAAATAATTAACACTTCTTAATTTTAATTATTGTTAAGCCCGTTGTAGTTTTTCGAAGTACTACATTCACGTTTCCGATAAATTCAAAAGCGCACCGAAATTCGCAGCATATAACGAATACACGAACATGAGTCTGATATAATAATCACTTTATTATTTCTTTAATTTATTTGTCATTCTTATCATCACAAACACTTGTCAAATTTTATATATTTATTGAGTTTATTTTTAACACATACATACTTAAACGAATAATAAAAAAGAGCTTTGCAAGAGCTCTTTTTTGGGTTCGACAGGGACTCTTTTTAAAGTTTACAGCTACTTCTACTCCTCATATGAAGTAAAAATAGTGCTTTTAAACTCAAGAAAGTAGCCTTATATATTCTCTGCAAGAGCTTTATTAGCGCGACTAAAGCTATAGTTGAAGCTTGCTGCTATGTAAGATAGCACTATAAGCTCTGCAAGAATGAATATATGGCTAATATTGTTACTTGGGAGGTTTGGATTTTATGCCACCGGAGTAGACGTGCTTATTGAAAAGAACCCGGAATTATTTTTTAAGTCCGTAAGGCTAACCCACGAACAGTTCAAGGTATTATTGAATTTAGTTGAGCCATGGCTTCAAAAATTCTCGCATAGAAAACCCATTACGCCAGATCAAAGATTGTACATCACTTTGCAGTGAGTAAAAAAGACATAATTTTATATTATTATTAATTTTAATACTTTCAGTTTTTTTGGCTCATGGATGCGCACTCCATGTGATTTCAATGAAATTTAGGATTGGTCTAGAAACAGCCATATGCCTAATTTTGGAAACATGTGATGTGATGTGGCGAGTTTTATCACCTCTTTATGTAAGCCCTCCAAATGATGTTGAGTGGACGACGATATCAGACGAATTTTTGAGAACCACCCACTTGCCACATTGCGTGGGTGCACTGGACGGCAATCATATCCGAATAAATTGCCCACCAAAGTCTGGCTCCCAATTTTATAACTATAAACATTTTAATAGCATTGTAAGTGTATTAATAGAAGACCAAAATAATTTAGTTAAAATTTTTGGACATAGGTTTTACTTGCCGTTTGTGATTCCAACTATAGTTTCACCTTAGTGGATGTTGGCGCATATGGCAGCCAAAGCGACGGCGGTGTATTTAAAAATTCACATTTTGGGGAATTAATATTCGAGAAGAAGCTAAATACTCCACAAGCAATAAATTTGCCAAACTCCAATACAGTTTTCCCATACTTCTTTGTTGCGGATGCTGCGTTTCCATTAAAGGAAAATATAATGAAGCCGTATTCAAAGGTAAATAGATTTATGTGATCGTAGTAAATGCTACGAATATTTAATTAATTATTGATATATAGGTTACTGACGAAACTAAAGATAATTTCAATAAAAGGTTGTGTAGTGCCAGAATACGAATTGAAATTGCTTTCGGTAAGTTAACCTTTATAGTATCATCTATTGCATATCACAAAAAATTTTGTCTTTTAATAGAATAATTTTCAGCAAAAAAAATTTAAACCGACTTAAGCTTTGCTAGAATATCGTCATACTTTACAAACATAAAACATTCAAACTTAATAATTTGCATGCAGCTATATGGATAAATTATATAATTGTTAATTAAGTGATGACTTAAAAAGATACTACTTTGAAATTGCGAAAAAATTTAGAGCATTTAAAGAACGTAATTGGTGAATACTGTACAAGTAAAACATTATTTCTGAGATGTAACGTTATTCTAGCAAGGCTGCGATAAGTACACACTTTTCAAATTTTTATGTTTTTGTTTCAGGTATACTTACTGCACGATGGAGAGTGTTGAGAACCTGCATAAGTTTTTCCCCAAAAAATGCAAGGAAAGAATGAAAATATTAAATATCTCAACTAGCAACTAGCCCTGAGCACCGCTTTTGAACAGGAATACTCCAGTTACTTCCTCGTCACCTTCTAACATTCCTTCTTTGACTAATAGTTCAGTTTTGACTCCTATTGAGCCTAGAAATCTATCAAGCTTAAGGGCAGTGTCAAGGAAAAAAAATGTATTTATTTTACGTCTTCAGCCCGACACAACTGTTGAAAATGTATCGACTTTTATCAAACATAATAACTTGTTGAGTCAAAATGCATTTTGTTCATGCAAAAAAATAGGTAATAAACCTTCCCATGCTTCCTTCATTCTCACAGTTCCAGCTGAAGAGTTTGCAACTGTTCTAAACTCTAATTTGTGGACTGATAATATACTCGTTACAGAGTTTCAGCCTAAGAATAAGCCTAGAGGGACGACTCAAGCCGCTCGTCAATCCCAAAAAAACTGAATAGGTTATCCCTTTACTATCAAAATGTAAGGGGATTACGCTCTAAGACGCGAGACATATTTTTAATGTCTCAGAATTTCTCTGAGGATATTATCGCACTGACTGAAACTTGGTTAAACGGAAGCATTACTGACTTAGAATTGTTTGATAACAGTTTTGAAGTTTATAGAAGAGATAGACATGCTGACAATACTTCTGCTGTCGGTGGAGGTGTCTTATTAGCTGTAAGGAACTCCTTCGTTAGTTCCATTTTTGTTATTCCCTGCTCTGCTAACATCGAACTTATATGCGTCAAAGTTGTACATTGCAATTCTAATGTATATCTTATTAATGCATACGTTCCTCCTAAGAGCAGTGTAGAAGTTTATGCAAGCCTTGCCGATTGCATAGAATATGTCATAAGTATAATTGACGTTAATGACGACATTTTATTGTTAGGTGATTTTAATCTGCCTGACTTGAAATGGGAATCTTCTGACGATGATACATATTTTTGTGCATCTAATTCCAAGACTCGCCAAGAGCATATATTTGTTGATAATATATGTTCTGACTTACAACAAGTGAGTTGTATTTATAATAGTCGTGAAAGACTACTTGACCTGGTCTTAGCTACGGATAGTAACAATGTGATTGTTGAGAGGGCCCCTCATGTTTAGACTGCTGTTGATGAATACCATCCACCATTGAGCATATGGTACAAATCAGACAGGGATAATATAGTAAAGTCTAACTCAATAGATAAAGTTTATGAATTCAATTTTAAAAAAGCTGACTTTTTGAAGTTGAATCATTTACTTCAAAGTAAACTTCATGTTTTTTAGAATATGTTAATAATAACACTCTTGATGATTCAATTAAATTTTTTTATATGGAAATCTTTGCTATGTTTTCTCTGTCCGTGCCATATAGCCTCAAATTTACGAAAAATTGTGCTTACCCCTGGTACACAAAGGAGTTAAAGATTCTTCGCAACAGCAGGAATAGGGCATGGAAAAAATATGTCTGTAGCTTAGACTTGAATGACCTAGAAATCTACAAGCGTTTGTTTCTGGACTTTGAAAATTGCTCAGCTACCTTATATCAAAATTATTTAGACAGTACTAAGCTGAGAATATTGTCTGATCCGAAGAGATTCTGGGGTTTCATAAACACCAAAAAAAATCTGATGGATTCCCTTCATCATTTAAAACCTCTAACGGATTTACTGACGATCCTGTCGTAATTTGTGGTCTATTTGCCAATCTCTTTAAAGAGTCATTTTGTTCAGACTCTTTTAATCCTGATGAAGAGTACTTTGAATATATGAACTCTACACCCAGGGTTTCATTCTATATCCTTTACTTCAGAGGATATTTTAAAGTATATTGGATTGATCGATGAGGATTTTAATGCTGGACCTGACGGAATTCCTGCCGCAGTGTTAACACGATGTGGTTCCGTTCTAAGTCAACCACTGTCCATGTTATTCAATAAATCAATTAGCGAAAGTATTTTTCCACTTTTTTGGAAAAAAATCTTTTATAGGTCCTATCTATAAAAAAGGTTGTAAGAACGATATAAACAACTACAGGCCTATCGCGAAACTCTCGTCGATTCCAAAACTTTTTGAGCGCCTCGTGTATGATCGTGTGAAAATTCACTGTGGGAAGGTCATGACAACTCGTCAGCATGGATTTGTTACTGGCAGATCCACTGTGTCTAATCTCCTCGATTTTACAACGTTTTGCTTAAATTCATTTTATTCAGGTAACCAGGTCGACTGTATTTACACTGATTTTAGTAAAGCATTTGATAAACTGCCACACAACTTAATTCTATTTAAACTAAAGTTAATGGGTTTTCCACAATTTTTTGTAAGCTGGATTCAATCGTATCTGACAGAGCGATCTTATCAAATACGATTTCGAGGCGTATTGTCAGCTGAATTTATTGCTGAATCAGGTGTTCCTCAAGGTAGCCACCTTGGTCCACTTCTGTTTATTTTAGCCATTAATGATGTAACCCTCATCATCAAACACTCTCATCTACTTATCTATGCAGATGACATGAAAATATACAGAACAATAGATGCTAAAGACAATTCAAATCTGCTCCAGTCTGATTTGAAATCCTTTGAAATTTGATGTTCTAAATACAATATGTTTCTAAATCCAGATAAATGCCAAACTATGACCTTTTCGCGAAAAAGGAATAATTTAATTTTTGATTATAAGATAAAATATACTGCATTAAGTCGTGTAGATGCTGTCAAAGATCTGGGTATATGCATGGATTCTAAGCTATCGTTTAACGTTCATATTGATTACATTTGTAAAAAAGCATCGTCTATGCTCGGGTTTATGAAACGCTGGGCCAAAGAATTTAATAGTATGATCACAACTACAACGCTGTATTATGCAATTGTGCGACCTCAGAGTATGCAAGTCAAGTTTGGTCCCCAAGTTACAATGTACATGTTGAACGTATAGAGAGAATCCAAAAACGTTTTGTTCGGTTTGCTCTAAGGGGCTTAAGTGCAACTGACACTTTAAACCTTCCTCCTTATGAGGATCGTTTAAAACTATTAAAAATGCAATCTTTGAATGAGAGAAGGAAGTCTGCAGATATCGTCTATTTACACCAACTCATAACTGGTGTATTCGATTCACCAGAACTCCTAACTCTTATAAATTTTAACACTAACCGTAGAAGCAGTAGAAATGCTAACAATTTAATTTACTTACCTTTTAGTAGAACAAATTATATGGCTACTGCTCCTTTACATCGCATGAGTACCTTTGTTAACAACTGTAGCTTTTTTGATGTTAACTTATCGAAAGGTCAACTCAAAAGTAGATTGAAAACTAATGTATGATTAGATCTATGTAAATGCATGGTTAGTTGTTATGTCTTGTGTTGTCCCTGAGCCCAACCATTATGGTGGGTAAATTTTTCTTACTTTGGATTGTTTTGGACCGCTCTTAGCGATATCATTAAGGCTATTCACGGTTTGAGCGTACTTTTAACAAATCGTATTTATAGCATTTGTTATTGTTCAAACTGTGAGCACCTCGCGATGTGACTGTCGTATAAAAAGATTGTGCAACCCTGTGATGTATGTGATTATGCGGCTGTAGACAGAGCATAAAAATACGAGGTACAAAAAACACGTCCAAGGGCTGCTTTTATTTACTCGTGCCTGAGTATTTGCATTTGTATGCAAAACAACAACAAAGCAAAATACGCTTTCATAAATTGGCGTACAAATAGCAATTCGAACTAATGGCAGACCAGCGTATTCGAACTGTGAATGGCCTTATTGAGATGTTTTAAGGGAGGGTTCTCCTGGATTTTTTTGGATTTGGCCGAAAAACAAGCAAAATTTGAGAATGGTTTGTGGGAAAATGAAAAGACATACGAACTTATGCTTTTGAACTTTGATTCGTGGTTTATTGACGAGTAAAAAAAAAAAGATATTTGAAAATCATCGACCTCGTCGACCTCTGCGCGCAAAACATCGACCTCCCGCGGACAGTGTGGGGCCTCAGGTAGTGAACTGAAATGAGAAATGTATAAAATTTATTAAAATTGATAACATTTCATATGCCTGGAACCTAACTTCAATTAAGTTTGGTAAAAAAAACCAATTTTATGGACTTTTAAAAAAAAAATTGAAATTTTTTGCTTTTTTTTACTTAGATCTCGTTTAAAAATTATAAATAAACAATTTTTATGCCAATGTTAGGTTCCAGGCGTACAAAAAAGTATATACTTTTAAACATTCTTTGAATGAAGGAAATCGGATCAATAGAACAAGCCCTGTGCTGTCCGTTAGATTAGAAAACATGGTTCCGAGAAAAACGCGTTTAAAGTTTTTAGAAAGTTGGTACGCGCGCGTGACATGGGCACGTTTGACACGCTCTAGCTCGAGAAATACGCGTCGTATTGAAATATCCCTTAGCACAAACATTCTACATATATGTAACTTTCATTTTATGTAAAAAAAAATCGATTTTTTCAAAAAATCCAGGAGAACCTTCCCTTAATGTTATTTGGGCTGGTTTTTAAGATGATCTAATGCGGAGAAAGTGCGAAAAAGCTGTAGTAGCTGAACTCTATTGTTATTGCATGTTACACATAAGATGAATGTCTTATTTATATTTACAGGTTGTGCTAGCAACAATTGTTTTACATAACTTTCTGAGATTGAGTTCAACGAACTCTTCAGTTGCGGAGGAAAGCGGTAGCTCCACTCTAGGGAGCGTGAGTAGAACTGACACACTTACTCCCAACACATCAAATCAATTAGCACTAAACCTGAGAAATTAACTCTGTCAGTATCTTAATTCGATTTAAATTTATTTTCATGTACTTACATTTTTTGCTAAATCTTGTAATTCATGTTTAAAAAAAAGAACGTTAATGTATTATAATTAAAATTCTAATTAAATAATGAGAAATAATTACAAAATTATTATAAAATTTACATTTCTTTCTGTGACTCTAAAGTTTGAAAACATACAAGAAAATAATTATTTTTTTAAATTAAAACTAGTGTTCCCCCTTAATATCATAATATAGCTCATTTCATGCAATACTGTCATATAAACTGTGCACACATAGTTTTAACAGTACCTCTGCCCAAAACAGACCCCAAGAACGTCGGCAGCATAACAGTAGCAGCGCGCCGGCAGAACCCAATCCTTACATGCTTGAAAATATTTTAAATAGCAATTTCTCCGTTTCTGTAACTCTTTATATATATACTCTTTGGGTGATATTCATAACAATTTTAATGTATATAATTAATTACCTACAAACACTAAATTTTAAGTTACGTTTACCAGCACTAGATTTTAAATTAACGTTAATTATTTACTTAAGCGCACACTAATTAACTATGTTATTTATTATATTATCCCTTATATTATTTATAAGATTTTTAAAATCAGTAATTTTGATTCAAAGTAAAAATAAGTATTCCTTTTATTTTTAAGCCTAGTAAATCGGCTGACTATTTTAAAAGACTTCTGCGCCTGTGGCTTTCTATAAAGAGCAGGCGAAGGTAACTTAGGCAAGTCCTAAAAGTAATTATAAAGAAGGAAAAATCCTTTTTAAATCTGCGACCACCACATGGCGATCCTGCCAGGAGATGTCAAAAAGTCAGTTGGTTGAAGAAAAATTAATTCATACTACTGTAGGAAGCTTGCCTGTTTGAGGCGCATAGTAAACAACGATCCAACCCCCCTGGCAAATGTCTTAGAGCATTTGGATGGAGATCGATGAACTCAAAAAGGAATTAATCACAACAAGAAACAGAAACAAGTATAACATTTTTTTATATAAACAGAAAAAACATGTGATTTTAAAAAAAAACCTCTAAATTTGAAAATATGAAGTTTACAAATAATTCAAATGGCATGTAAATATATAATTAATTTTATTATTTAAAAGAATTATAAACTTACCACTATATTGAAATATTAAAACGTTAACTTATGTACTATGTACATTGAAACTTTTCACTTAAAATTTAATAACAATAAAATTTAATGGAAATAACAGGAAACATGTTTGCTTGAGTACTCCATTATTCATTGCTTAGTTAATTTACTCCATATAAATACATATAAAGAAGGAAAGAGAGAACATATTACATGCACACACATACTGTCTGCCTAATTCTTTTTGGCAATATATTTGGCATAATTTTTTATTTTTTTTCTTTTCTATTGAACACTATTTTAAATTGTTTTATATTTTTAATAAATTTGTTTCACTTATACTATTTTTTCAATTCTCGCGTGTTTCAATTTGCTTTACGACCGGCGTTGAATATGAAGTTATTTCGCGTTTGTTTTTGTTGAAAATAGTAAAAACAAACAGATTTTGTTGAGTACCGCAACAGAGTTGCCGTTAAAAAAAAATAGTATATCTTGTATTATTTCAATAATGCAAGACATAATTAATAATTTAAAAGATATATTAAAAAACTTTAAAAAAAACTCCAATTCGAAAATATACATCAGAATATTTAATAAATATTTCTCAGAGTGTAACTGAATTGCAAGCAAATTTTAAAGAATCACTTGAAATAAAAAAGAATTCAATGAACTAAAATTTACAACAGCTTTTGAAGCAATATACAGTATTGTTCGTAAACTAAGCAACCGTTTCATGGTATAAATTCAAAGTCTCATGATAGTTTTGTTTACAAAGTTTTTAAACTTCAATTATTTTTTTATTATTTTATTATAAGTAAGGTTTATAAGGAAAATAAAAACAATTAATTTTCAATAGTACTAAGGAAAAAATATTTACAAAAAAACTTAAAACTCTATATTCAGCTGTTCGTAATCTAAGCAACTTTTTAATATTTGGTGTAATATCCCTTGTTTTTTATAACTTCTCGACATCGTTTTGTCATAGACTCACTTAACCGTTTAAGTGTAGTTTTACTAGTACGGAACCATTCTTTTTTAAGGCCCAAAAGTAGTTCATTTTTATTTTTAAATCGACAGCTGCCGATCTTCCTTTTGAGTATTCCAAATAAATTCTCAATTGGGTTTAAATCTGGCGATTGGGCCGGCCACTTCATGACTTGGACCCCCTTTGTTGTAAACCACTCTTTTACAAGCTTTGAGGTGTGTTTAGGATCGTTGTCGTGCTGAAACTCCCAACGCAGCGGCATTTCCCATTCGGCGTATGGGAGCATATGGCTTTCTAAAATGTTCCGGTATACAAATCGATCCATTTTTGTATCGATCTCGATGAAGGGCCCTACTGCTGTTCTAGAAAAACAAGTCCACACCATGACATTACCACCGCCATGCTTTACTGTACCACTACAGTAACGGGGATGTAACCGCTTTCCTCTGGGTCTTCGGACGTGACATATGCCATCGGAATTAAACAAGTTAAATTTAGACTCATCGCTAAATAATACTGAATTCCATTTTTCGGGTGTCCAATTGAGATGTTGTGTTGCAAACTCAAGCCTAAAATTACGGCAAAGTTTAAAATTCGTTACAGGGTCTAGGAATTTCAAAACTTACCTTTTTTTAAATGTTTCTTGGTTAAAATTGTTTTCTTGGATGGTCTGTAGCTTCTTAGGCCATTTTCTAAGGCACGTTTCCTTACTGTGCTAGAACTTATATTTAAGTTAAGATCCTGAACAATTTTTTTTTTGATGACACAAAAGGATTTTTTTTAATAAAACGAACGATTTGTTTGTCCTCTCTGTAATGAGTTTTTCGTGGTCGACCTTTAGAATAAATTGTATTTACCGACCCAGTCGCTTTATATTTTTTTATAAGTCGAGAAATTATTGACTTATTAATATTAAATCTTTTGGCAATCGAAATTTGCGACTCACCATTTTTAAAAAAATTTATAATTTTCTCTTTTAGATCTTGTTTATATTGTACACGCGGCATCGTAAAAAAACCAGATCACGAGATGACGATCGAAAAGCAACTAAAATATTTAATGATTTACACTTGAAAAATAGAAAAATCTTGAAAAGAAAGTGAAAAAATACAGTTAGACCTCTTATTTTGAAGGTCACTTAGCAGCGACGGAAAAAGTTGCTTACATTACGAACAGCTTTCTATGGAGTATATTCGTTTGACTATTTGTAATATTCTATTTTTAGACTAGAGCATAATTTTGTTATTGTTGGCTTATAGGTGGCTCATCAAGTAATTACAAAAATATGGGCCATTCCACATAAAATCATATACAAACGCGTAATTAGAACTTGAATGCAATTCAAAAATCGGTTGCTTAGTTTACGAACAATACTGTATATAGAACTAAAAGTAATTATAGATGCTAAAATTAGATCAATATTTATTATTTAATAATATTTATATTTAGATATTTTTAATTATTTTAAGGTAATACCTGAATTCACTGGGAAATTTTATGGCTTAAATAAATTCATAAAAACTATTGAAATTGTCGAGAAATCAGTACCAGATGACAAAAAGATTTTAATACTTAGAATTTCTTATAAAAACACGACTAAGCGACACAGTACAAAATAAATTTTTTTAGCTTCTTCTCCAAATTCAACTGCAACTCTAATAAAAGCTTTGAAAGATATTTACAAACCAAGACACCTAACGCTGTTTTTGGAGAAATATCAACACAACGGCAAAATAATGTAAATGTTTCTCAATTTGCAGAAAAAAATTGACAATTTGGTTTCAGAGTTAAATAAAATTCAAATAGCAGAAATTGGCGAAGAAAGTAAGAATTTCATTATAAGATCCAATGATGAATACCTTTAAAAAGGATTATCAAACCACGATATAATAAATACAATAGAAGCAAGTAGAGTAAAAACTTTTAGCAGGGGACCAGGAAGCAGGGGACCGATTACGCAACTCGAAGTACTTCGTTTTTAATCCGCTTTTAGCTACTCGCTTCGCTTCGTTTTAGTTTATTATGCAATTCGATAAGAGCTAGCATTTCACTTCCAATTATTCCCAAAGAAATTGTCAGCTGCTTCCAAAACGTCAAAATCATATGGTGGCCTTTACTTAACTTTTGCGCATTTTCGCTTTAACCAATATTTATTGTTTTAAATAAACAAAACTATTTATAATGGATTCGATAAGTGTTTATTTAAATGCGGAATCCGGAGCATTGGTGGATTTAACAAATTTGCGAGTGGACAGGAAGCTAATTAGAAGTGGCTCATCGCCTCTTGACTTGACAGACAAGGAGTAAATAATTAATTGTTTATTGAGAAATATTTAGATAAGCAATTCTATTTTTACTTAATAGGTTTGTGAAACTATTTCGATTATCAAAGGCGGCGTTTGTTTATGTTTTAAATAGCGTAAACGAAGACTTTAGAACTCGAAGAGCAAGTGGGTCTCCTGTTATCCTTAAACTTGCAGCCACTTTGAGATTCCTCGGAGAAGGATCATATCAAAAGGCCATTAGACAAGATTTTCATATTGGAATGGCGCAACCAACCATATCGATTGCTATGAGTGAGACCCTCAAAATATTGGAAAATAAATTGTGTCCAAAATTTATCAAATTTAAAATGAATGAGCAAGAAAAGAAAAGAATCGAAGGACTATTTTTATAATAAAAGTGTTTTTCCCGGTGTTATATTGTGCGTAGATGGGACGCATACAAGCATTATTCGTCATTCAAGAAATGACCGCCACTTTTATAATAGAAAAGGCTATCATAGTATTAACGCAATGATGGTATGTTACTTGACATTATTAACAGTAAAGTTTTTATTACCATATCAATAAAAAGGCTTGCAATCACCAAATGAAGATTTGTTGCATAAATGCTAGTTACGGTGACAGTGCACATGATTCAGTAGTTTGGTCAATGAATGCAGAAAGACTAGTGATGGAAACCAACTTTAACAATGGGGACACAAGCAAAATCCTTGGTATTTAACAGTAAAATACTGATATTATGAATTTATTATTATTTATTTTTATTCCCACAGGGGATTCGTACGGATCGCCGGCTGTTAATAGCCTTGAAGCCAACTATAGTTCTGTGCACTCCAGATGTAGGTCCATACTTGAAAGATGCTACGGTGTATTAAAAGGACGATTTAGATGCTTGTTACATGCAAGAGAGCTTCATTATGAACCAGAAAAAGCAACACGCATAATAAACGTTTGCGCAATGTTTCATAACATTTGCTTAAAGTTTAAAGTCAATTTTAACGACGAATTATATATTCAAAATGACGAAGATGCAAGCCTATCTCTGTCTAATGATTCAAGTCTGCCTTTAAGAAATGATTCTGTTAACATAACACTATTAAATATTGCTGATATTTCAAAAAATTTAAGAAATGAAATAATGGATTCATTATAAAATAATAAAACAAAATGTATGTAAAACAAATTAAAGTATTTTTCAGTTAATTTTCTCTTTTAGTTTAGTTTAGTTTATGCCCCTATCACCGTCTGCGAATCGAACAAAAATTAAGTCAAATTCGCCAAGTTGGTATCACCGTCGGCGAATGTTTAAATTTAATTCGACTGAAACGTCAAAATCAGGCGAATGAAAAAACTTCGTGGTATCACTGTTCGCGGATTTCGCAGATGATATTCGACTTAAGCGTCGAAAACAGACAAAAAAAATATTTGGTGACAAGCCGGCGAATGCGTTTGATTTCTTTTTATTTTGCACATAAAAATGGAAAATAAAAAAAGGTAAGTAAATTGCATTGTTTGTATTTTTTGTGGTTTGTTTTTGATTTTAAGCAATTTATTTATTTTTAGGATGAAAAAAACCAACAGCCGGCAGTTCCATAAAATGGTCCAGCTTATGGAGCAGAACCCGAACATAGTCATGGCTTGATCCGGGAAATCTTGCATCAATAAACCTTATAACTATATTGTGATCACAAGCCTGCATATGAAGTGGTTAGAAATTTAAATCAATGTCATAGCGTAGAATCTACGATCATTACATTTATGCTGAAATATCCCTTTCGGTTTAAGTAGTTGTGTTTTGCCTGTGCTGGGGCAACAATGCCAATATGCGTGCCATCGTCGCAACCGATAACTTCCGGGAATCCTGATTTTGCCTAAAAAAAGTTCCGAACCTGTTGTTTCTCCTGTTCGGTCATGGTAGCTCTTATCCATACAGGGCAAAGTTACGATTAGGCAATAATCCCGACAACTTCGCTTAAAACTGTGGACACCGTTGATTGCGCAAGACCTAATTCAAAATCGTTTCCAACGCTCTTTTAGTAACTACCCTCAGCAAAAAATCGTAGTGTACTAGCTAGCTTCAAAATAGGAGGAATCGCACAACTTCGAATTGACTGCATATAGTCTTCAATATTCTGCAACACAAAGACAAAGACTTCCTTGTTAAGCATAAAATATGATTGAAATTTTTAAGAGATTTTAAAAATTTCACTGAAGATAAATATTTCACAGGGAATAAAAAAATACTCACAGGTCGTCAGGAATCTCTAGCGGATTGGATTTATCCCTAATATTGCGTCGTAATCTGCACAAAGTTTGTGTTTCCTCAGTTTCTCCAATAGCTCCGTGCTGCTCAACATTTTGATATTTTATTATTTATTTGTATTTATCGCAGCTTCATTGAAATTTGAGGTTTGACGTTTCTAAGCGAATTTTTATGTTTTCTGCTTTGGCAGCACCGTATCTGAGGCGAATAAGTAGGTTCGCAAACAGTGATACCGCAAAAAGAAAAATTCGCCAAATGATTCGATTCGAGTGAAGCATTCGATTCGCAGACGGTGATAGGGGCATTAGTTTATTTAACAAAAATTGTTGACATATAAGAATAAATCTTTTGCATGCCGCATTTGACAATGGAAATAACAGCATCACTTTTAAAAAACAAAATTAAAAATACAGTGTGTACTTTAAAAAATAGCTTCTTGCTTATAAAAATAATATTAGTTTTGTACTCAAATAAAGTGGCACTTTGTAACGATGCGTTCTCACGGCTGAGGTAAGCTCGCCGGAACCAGGATCGTTGCAAGAATTTAGTAATTGCAAACACTAAATCAAACTCAAGGGTTTTCAAATAATGACAATATTTATTCACAATTCGTAGCTTAAATCTAACTTAAATCTACCTAGAGCTACCCTATTCAAATTGATCTGTGATAATGTTTCGCAATTTAGATAATGTTTCGCAGTTTAATAAATGTTTCATAATTTAAATAATATTTTGTAATTTAAATAATGTTTTGTAATTTAAATAATGTTTCGTAATTTAAATAATATTATTTGTGAGTTTCTGTAATTTAAATATTGTTCTTAAATTCCCAACTGTCTAATCAGCCGGGGAGAATGCGTTACAATGCCAAAGGAAAGGATAGTTTTGAAGCACAAATGGGTCGCAGTTCTCGCTAACCTTGAGGCAAGGAAAAATGCAATCGGGCTACAAGTCGCAGTTCACGCAAAGCTTATAGTTCACCGAGGAAAAGGATGCTTAGGTTAGGTTTAAAGACCAAGCTTACGTTGGGTACGGGCTCGTCCTTGGACAGCGGATCCGAGAGTTCGCGTTCACGCTAATCTCGTTGGAGGAAAATGGGTTCTTGGAGGATTAAGAACGGACTGGATGGTTAGAAGCACAAAAGGGTCGCAGTTCTCGCTAACCTTGAGGCAAGGAAAATGCAATCGGGTCACAAGTCGCAGTTCACGCAAAGCTTGTGGTTCGCCGAGGAAAAGGATGCTTAGGTTAGGTTTAAAGACCAAGCTTACGTTGGGTACGGGCTTGACCTTGGACAGCGGATCCGAGAGTTCGCGTTCTCACTAATCTCGTAGGAGGTGGGAATAAGGTTTGAGGAGGAATTAATTTGGCTATTACGATTTATTTAATTTCACTCACTTTTAATATTAAATTATTTAAATATTTGTTAGCAAAATTATTTTATATTTTAATTACTTTAAACTGATATTAAGTTATTTTTAGAAAAAAATGTATTTAATTATATACGAAAATTATGATTAAATAAATCTACGAAAATCAATGAAATAATAAATAAACAGGAATAAATGATACTTAGTATTGTCCTGCTGCTGCTGACTTCAGGATTTGTCCTGCTATGGCCGGCGTTGCTCTGTCTCTGTCGCTGTTGACGTCTTCCTGGTGCTGACGCTGTGGCTGCTGCAATTTGGTGCTGTTGACGTCGACTTTGTTAATCGTCGTTGATTAATTACGACGTCGTTGGTACACGTTGGTACAACTCATGCAGGTGTTCGTTTCTCATAAACATCGTACGATGGTGCCGTTGTTACATGCAATGAAAAAGCAAATACAACAAATTATCGCCTGATCGTATAGCTGTTGTTTAATTACGCATTAAGTTTTGCCGAAGCAACAATTATATGGAATTTAACTATATGTGTTTTATGCTTTCCAGCATCCCAGTGAGAAAAAGGGGGCACACCTTATTGGCATGACTAAGTGGTTCCTGCCTAACTAAATTAAGATGAAGAATGTCATGGTAGTATGGTTTAATTTCATGCCTGTTTTATTAATTATATTATATAAATAAATACTATTTATATAATGTAGTAAGTATTAATATAAAATTTAATAAGAATTTATTTAAATAAAGTATATTAAATAAAAGTAAATAAAAGAATATTAGTAATAACTTAGCCTATAATTCACATTTTCCTTAACCTACTTAAACCTAATCTAACCCCTAGATTGGGTCAACCACCCCGTCTTCTGCTAGACCTAGCCTTGACCACCCTTGAAGTGGCCCTCGCATGGCTAATCTCCGCACTGGGTAATTTGGGTTGGACTTTGTGTGTAGTCGACCGTATACGACCCAGCAGGAAACGATATCTGAAATGAAAGTTATTACTATTAAAACATGTAGGGCAAAACTTTGCAAAAGTTTTGGTCCTTACATCTTCCCCTTACTTCAGTGGGCGGTGGCGGAGGGTCTCGGTGTCGTCTTTGCGGATGTTCACCTGGAATTGGCGGTTACCGATGGTGACGAGGAACCGGATCCTTTTGCCTTCTTGTACCCATTTCTGATGCTGTTCGGCTAACAAGTTATTGAAGTAGGGTTTCAGCGGATCGGTAGCTGGAAGAGGTTGGGTTGACCATCCTGTGGTTGTTTGACGAAGCTCGCCCAGGCTCATGTCGCTGTCCTTATCGATGGCCTCTGCTGGAGATACTTCCTCTGTCATCTCCCTTAGGAAGAGGGGATCCTGGATTCGGATATATGCGTGCTGTGAGGTACCGGGAACGCTTGGCTGTCGTCGGGATCCGCGTGCTGCTGTATTTAAGCTGACGAGGTTGAGCGCGCGTTTGCATGCGCGTTTGAAGTTTACTTGTCTTTTAAACAAGGTTTCGGCCTGTTGTCCCAATGGATGGCTCTTGACAACTGGTGTGGCCTCCTTTGGGACTTGCTGTTGGCCGCTCGAGTAGCTGGCGCTGGCATATTGCCGCGCGCTGTGGATGGGTGCTTGCTGTTCTGGCAAACTGGTGACGTGGGCCTCGGTTTCGGGCTTACTTGCTTCTGTTGGCTGCTCTTGCAGGCTGGCGTAGCCGAATTTGTGGATGACGCTGGCGCGCGTCGTGGTGTTGTTTGTGGAACCTGGCATAGGTTCGCAGCTGAGTTGTGCGAAGTCGCTCTCAAATCGCTGCTGCTGTTGTACACAATGCTGTTGTGGGGCACAAATCACGCTTTCACGTAACTGGGATGTGCTGGCATGCTGTGGTGGGTCTGGCCACGTAAAGACGATGGGTGAAGAACTGCTGCTCCGTCTTGTCGATGCTTTGCTGGGACTCTGTATCGATGCCGTTTGGTTTGCGTTGGGCGTGGTGCTGCTGGTGCTAGAGCTAGTAGTGGTTGACGTTGATGAACTGCTACTACTGGAGCTGGTGCTGTCGTCAGATGAACTATCACGTCGAAATCGTCGTGGTGTACGCTGGATCGCTCGCTGTTGCCTTTTCGGAGCCTTGGCTGGTGCTGGAGGTGTTTTTATGGCTGCACTGTCGGTTTTCACTGTGCTGGTGAATTCAGTCAGGTATAGTGGTGGCAGGCTGGTTCTGACTGATTTTTCTACCAAGCCATGTATTAATGCTGCAAGCTCGCGTCGCTTGTTGGCTGCCTCGATGGGTGAGAAATACTCTCTGCCGCCGACTGTTCGTAGGTCTGCTCCAGGCTCGCGCAGAAATAAGTCTGCGAAGTGAAGTACAAATGGCCCACAGTCTGTTGAATTTAATTGCTATGGGACCACAACATCGTAGCTTGGCACTGTAGCCTCGTTCCAAGCCGCAAGGGTAGCATTTGGGTGCGCTGCCTTCCACTCGCTTTGGAGGTATGTGCGCAATATTGGCGCTACATGGCTTCTGGGTGCGTTGGCAAACGAGTCGAGGATCCATATCCTACCACGTCGCGGTACTGGGCACAACTGGCGTTTTAGGCATATAATCGCCAAGTACCAATGACATCCTTCGTTGATAGGCACTACAATGTATGCTTTTTCCAGGAGTTGAATGCGTTTTGTCCATCGACGCAGTCGGTCGATCTGACTCGGTTCGTAACCGCCACTTGCCACCTGGCTGAGCTGCGTGAAAAAGTGTGAGCTAAAGATGTGTTCGCTCGCTTGTATGAGACTCGGTTGCTGAAGGTACAACCATTTCAAATAAAATTCAATGAGGCTATCGTTAAATAGCCTTCCACACGCAATTCGCTCGTAATCAGAGCGGTAGATAGTGATGCCGCCCTGGCCGGGGGGGTAGATGAGTATGGCCGATTCGTGGCCTTGAGTTGACGTTCTGCTGACATTGGATTCGCGTGCCGCTGTGGTTAAGCTGTCGCGATTTACCGATGAGGTGCTGGCTATGTCGACCCTTTTGCACTGCTCTTCTGCTCTTGTAGGATGGTGTGTACCATTTCCATCATTTGCTCGCTTCATTTTTCACTTGGATTTTCCCGAATAAATCGTTTAAATCGATGTTATTAGTTGATTTTAAGATTTATAAGTTTACCTTTCAGTTCGCTTGTCGTGTTGTTTTCGAAATAATAATAACGAATGCCTGTTTAAATTTCTAGTGTTGCAGGTCTGTCCGATTTTCCGATAACAATCAGTGTTGTTATTTTTCTGATTAGAATTCTAGAGCTGTGATTTTCAAGTGCTGTGCACACGTGCCATCGATGTCGCACTACTTGGTTCATACGACCACGAAAAGGTATCGCTAGGAGGAAGTGAGCAAAGTGCTGGGTTGGTAGCTGTAGGGGGGTTTCGGGGTGTTAAGAATATATCAAATACGGCGGAATTTTATTCTAATAGAATTTTACGTATTTTTATCCGAAATAAAACATGAAGTTTGTTAATTTTATCAATCTCAACATGAAAATGAATAAAATAACCCTGTGTCGTGATGATTTTAATTCTCAATTATGCCTATCTTTACCCAAGCTTTCTAACTTTACTCCTTCTATTCGTTGGTTACATCTTATTACGTTGCAGTTTATGTTACTAATTCGTAATTTCGTCGATTTTCTTGAGATCTTATGCTGTTCTACGGGATTGTGAACGTATCTGGTTCCATCTTTTAGGATTGCGCAACCTTCTAACCGTTGTTTCAGCTGATGCCGCCACCTTGGTGTCCACTTGAGGTTTTTCGTCTCGCTACTCGGTGTGCAGTTATTACGCGGTTGCCGCCGCGATTTGGCAGTTGTTTTATGGCGGATACGGCCGCCGGGTTGGCTGTATGGCTCTGGTGCTATTATCGCTGACTCTGGTGATCCTTACTGCGCTACTGGCGCAGCAGTCCTGCTGCTCATACCGTGGTACTCTTGACTGCACGATTTTGTTGCTGTGATCAGGTTTCCTAGGGATCTTGTAGGGTTATTATGACGCTACAGCCATTGATGCACTGCCACTGCCTCTTGACCTATTTTTAATGACGATGGTCACGTCGTATTTGGCTCGATGACTCTTGTGATCCTTACTACCCTGCATGGTATAGTAGTCCTGTTGCTCATACCGTGGTCCCTTTGACTACACGATTCTGTTGCTGTAACCAGGCTCTGGTGGATCTCGTAGCTCTATTAAGACACTACAGCCGTTGACACACTGCCACTGCCGTTTGACCTATTTTTAATGACGATGGTCGCGTCGTATGTCGACTGCTACTTGTCGCTTTCCACAGTTGTTTTAGCGGTTGCTGCCGCGTCTTTTGCCCATTTTTTTAAAACGACGTTGGCTCGTCGTACTTCGTCTTCTACTTATGACAGTTGGTTTTGCGGTTGCCGCCGCGGTTGGCATTTGTTTCTGCGGATGCGGCCGCCTGCTTGACCCCTCCTCCTTGGCAGTTGGTTTTGCGGTTGCCGCCGCGGTTGGCAGTTCTTTCTGCGGATGCGGCCGCCTGCTTGACCCCTCCTCCTTGACAGTTGGTTTTGCGGTTGCCGCCGCGGTTGGCAGTTGTTTCTGCGGATGCGGCCGCCTGCTTGACCCCTCCTCCTTGACAGTTGGTTTTGCGGTTGCCGCCGCGGTTGGCAGTTGTTTCTGCGGATGCGGCCGCCTGCTTGACCCCTCCTCCTTGGCAGTTGGTTTTGCGGTTGCCGCCGCGGTTGGCAGTTGTTTCTGCGGATGCGGCCGCCTGCTTGACCCCTCCTCCTTGGCAGTTGGTTTTGCGGTTGCCGCCGCGGTTGGCAGTTGTTTCTGCGGATGCGGCCGCCTCCTCACAGTTGTTGACGCGGTTGCTGCCGCGCTTGTGACCTTGTTTAACGACGTTGGTCCCGTCGCGGCTCGCTTGGCCCTGTGCAGTTGTTTCCGCGGATGCTGCCGCCTGTTGACCTTGTTTAACGACGTTGGTCCCGTCGACGAACTTCTTCAGTTCGCCGACATGAGCTTTTCTTACTTTGGACTCACCTTTCTTGCGAATCTGTGCAATCACGGGCGAAATAAATCCGATGACGACGTAAGGGCCTTCATACTTGGGAGCTAATTTCGCAGCGAAGCTGTTTATTGCGCTAGACAGCGGATGCTGTTTGACGAGTACCTTCTCGCCTATCCTTGGCTGCCAATCGCGCCTACGCAAATTGTAGTGACGCGCCTGGTCGCGCGTAGCTTGACTCAATTTGCACCGCACAAGTTTAAATATTTCTTGCAGTTGTTCTGCACGTGCTGCTGGTGATTGAACTTCTCGGCCGGTGCCCATCGTTTGCTCATCGAAGAGTGCTCCAGGGAGTCTTGGTTCTCGACCTTGCACTAGAAATGCCGGACTGAAGCCAGTGACATCAGACTTGCTGCTGTTCAGTGCTAAGGTGAGCTCTGGTAGACACTCATCCCACATCTTATGTTGATTTTGACTGAATTGCGCTATCATTGTTTTGAGCGTCTTGTTGGTTCTCTCAGTCGGGTTTTCCTGCGGCGAATACGGGGCGGTGAACTGCTGCCGGGTACCAATCTCCTGCAGGAACTTCCGAAACGCACGACTGCAAAACTGAGAGCCGTTATCAGTTATGAGTACCTTTGGGACTCCAAATCGGGCTAATATTCTTTCTCGAAAACCTTTTTTCAAATTATCGCTGGTGGCTTTGCGCATCGGTACCGCTTCGGTCCATTTACTAAATTTGTCGAATAGTACCAAAATCATGGTGTTACCGTGCTTCGACCTCGGTAATGGCCCAACAAAATCGGCGCATACGACCGACCATGGCTCGTCTGCGATGCGCGACAACATTTTTCCTGCAGGAGCCTGCTGGCTTGCTTTGTAGCGTTGGCAAATCTCGCAGCTTCTCACATATCGGCTGACAGCTCGAAACAGGCCAGGCCAGTAATAGCGATTGGTTATGCGGCCAATGGTCTTACGCACTCCAAGGTGGCCGGCGCTGGGCTGGTCGTGGTTTTCTGCCATAACTCTCGCTTGCAGGTACGTCGGCACGCACAGCTTCCAAGCGGCTGCTTCTTCGTCGCCAATCTGGTTAGGTATGTGTCGGTATAGGCTGCCATCTTCCTCCATATAATCAGGAAATTTTTCAGGATTGTCTCGAACCTCTTGTTTTCGTCGCTCTAGCCAGGGACAATGCTGTGTTTCTGCCGTAACCTCAGTAGTCTTGCACAGGTCATCCAACGTAACAGTCTTGTAGGGTAATGCATGGGCGGCTCCTTGCCGGGCGTCAAATTTCTGCAGCTCAGTTTTCAAAATTCTATCCAGTGACTTCTCTAAGGGTACTGGGACGTCAGATAACGTTGTACACGCTGGTTCGCTGTATGCAGGTTTTCTGGCAGGCCGTAGCATGATAGTTTGGTTGCCCCAACCAAAAGTGGCTTTAGTTTGTAGTAGAAAATCCATCCCAAGTAGGAGGTCATCGGTTACACCAGGGAGGATGAGCAGTTGTAGTCTACATTGCCTTGATCCTACCCTTACTTTCACGCTCAAGACCTCTTCAACTACTTTTAAAGATCCATCGGCCATGCGCACGTTGGTTGTAGCCAATTGTTGATTACTTGTGGTGCGTAGTTTATTTGCTAGTGTATGGCTCGCAAAGCTGCGCGTGGCTCCCGTGTCGATGGTGGCCTCCATTTCATGCTGGTCTATCTGCACTCGCACCCAGATCCGCCTGTCGTCATGTTGTAGTTGTTTTATTGCTGTCGAGGAGTGTGGCGGCTGGACCCGTTCTTTCCTCGAACTGGAGCGGGTCCTCTGGCGTTTCCCTGAAATTGTGTTTCACAACATTCGAAGGTAGCTCGGCCGCGTCGTCCACATTCCTTACAGAAACATATTCGATCGTTTCTACATTCCGTTTGCTGATGGTCCTCTTGACCACATCTACTGCAGGCTATTCGGACGTTGATAAATTCGGCTACTGGTGGTGGTTCCGGTTCCATATGACTATGCTGTTCGTCTGAAATTTGCTCTGGTACTTTCGCCTTTGCCGTGTTTGGTATGGCAGATCGATATAATTCCTCCTTGCTTCGCTGAGGGTTCCTACTCGGTCCGTCCGACCCTCGTATGATTTCGTAGTCCTCAGCAAGGGAGAGCAATTCGGTGAAACTCGAGAAATCGCGTCGTCGTATATATAATTGGTACTCCTGTCGACAATTTCTGAAGACTCGTTCTACCTTTTGTGCCTCGGTCCAGTGGGCATGCCGCATCAGATCGATAAGGTCCAGGCTATATTCTTTGAACCTCTCCTGCGGCTTTTGTACTCGGCTTCGTATTTGGTCCTCTAGGCGCTCAAAGAATCTGGCTGGTAGGAAATAGGTGAGGAATCTGTGTTTAAAATTTGCCCACGATTCACTAGGGTTTTTATTATTTCGCCACCAAATGAGGGCTCGGTCCTTGAGCAGCTCTGGCATCACCCTGGGAAAGTGGTCCTTATCCACGCTGTACACGCAGGCGAGCTCCTCTAGCCGCTCAACGAATTCCAAGGGGTCTCGGCCCTCCTCGAATCTAACGGGCCACCTTCGGACCTGATCCATAATATTGCCGTATGATGGTGCCTCGTGAAATCTCCCTCGTCCTGTTGTCACCTCGGGTATCGTGATGCTCACCGGTATATCCTCTTGGCCTGGTAGACTGAGCGCAGCTGTGTGTGTCCCCGGTCGTGGCGATGGCGTTCTTCGTTCGCTGTGTTTGCTTTCCAGCTCCACCAACCGCTTTTGTAATTGCGGGTTTTCTTCAAGGTCTACCACGGCGGCTGCAAATCTCTTGCGTAATTCCTCCACAGTTCCTTCTTCGCTGAGCCCAAACTCGAGGGCGTAAATCAGCAAATCATCCTTGCGAAGGCTGTGTATCCATGAGGTCTTGACCATGGTGACTCTGCTTCGTTTAGTTGCCGCAATGACGTGGTGATTATTAATTTTATTTTCTTATTACCCACTCGCCCAACCTAAATTCAAGGAAGAATGTAAGAATACCTTTACCGTTGCAAATTCCTAACTGATACGTGTTTTAATACCTCTGAAAATCCAATAAAATTATTAAAGAAAGTTTATTATAATATACCGTGTTGGTTAGCCCTCTGCTAGGTCTCACACTCAATGACTCAAAATTTTATGCATGGGTGGCACCTTTGCCTCACCCAAAAATTCAAATTAAAATCAATATAAAACGTATATAAATAATCTTGATATCTTTATCAAACGACACCGTTAATATACCACCAATAGACCTGTGACTTATAGTATCTCCCAACTATCTATGTGTCCACTAGGTCGTGGTATATTTTCTAGATGTGGTAAGTTTATCAAGATTTGTCCAATATAGATAGGATAATTCAACTATCTCTCAGTAAGCAGAATTATACAAATTATGAAAAGCACATGCGAGGGGATACGATTCAAAATATATCTAGTTTCGCACGATATTGGCTTTTATTTAAAGTTAAATGTTGTTAAAATGTATTTAATTTATTTACTTTTACAGCGGTCAACAAATTTAAATATCCTTACGCGAGATAGGCTCCTTTGGCTATCGTGTATGCGACGGTAGAATATTTAAATTGACTAATTCAATTATTAAATTTATTTCGTGAGTATGTAGTCTCTTATGGCTACCTCTTGCTCACGACGTGTGACCACAAAAATAAAATAACTAAATCAAGAGCAAAAAATTATGATATTAAATGTCCTTGAAACGATTTCTAATTGTTTCAAGAATATTTAATGTAATTTTTAGCAGCTAAATTGGGAGTAGATAATTAAGCTCAAAATATTTCAATTTAAAGCTCACTGGATTTGGTAGAATTTAAGCAATTCTGAAATGAGCTATAAATTGTGAATTTATTTAAATTATTGTCTTTAAAGATGGTCAAGTATTTAGCTTAATATCCTTTTATTGAGATTGATTTAGTGTCCCTGCTCGGGCGCCATTGTAACGATGCGTTCTCACGGCTGAGGTAAGCTCGCCGGAACCAGGATCGTTGCAAGAATTTAGTAATTGCAAACACTAAATCAAACTCAAGGGTTTTCAAATAATGACAATATTTATTCACAATTCGTAGCTTAAATCTAACTTAAATCTACCTAGAGCTACCCTATTTAAATTGATCTGTGATAATGTTTCGCAATTTAGATAATGTTTCGCAGTTTAATAAATGTTTCATAATTTAAATAATATTTTGTAATTTAAATAATGTTTTGTAATTTAAATAATGTTTCGTAATTTAAATAATATTATTTGTGAGTTTCTGTAATTTAAATATTGTTCTTAAATTCCCAACTGTCTAATCAGCCGGGGAGAATGCGTTACAATGCCAAAGGAAAGGATAGTTTTGAAGCACAAAAGGGTCGCAGTTCTCGCTAACCTTGAGGCAAGGAAAAATGCAATCGGGCTACAAGTCGCAGTTCACGCAAAGCTTATAGTTCACCGAGGAAAAGGATGCTTAGGTTAGGTTTAAAGACCAAGCTTACGTTGGGTACGGGCTCGTCCTTGGACAGCGGATCCGAGAGTTCGCGTTCACGCTAATCTCGTTGGAGGAAAATGGGTTCTTGGAGGATTAAGAACGGACTGGATGGTTAGAAGCACAAAAGGGTCGCAGTTCTCGCTAACCTTGAGGCAAGGAAAATGCAATCGGGTCACAAGTCGCAGTTCACGCAAAGCTTGTGGTTCGCCGAGGAAAAGGATGCTTAGGTTAGGTTTAAAGACCAAGCTTACGTAGGGTACGGGCTTGACCTTGGACAGCGGATCCGAGAGTTCGCGTTCTCACTAATCTCGTAGGAGGTGGGAATAAGGTTTGAGGAGGAATTAATTTGGCTATTACGATTTATTTAATTTCACTCACTTTTAATATTAAATTATTTAAATATTTGTTAGCAAAATTATTTTATATTTTAATTACTTTAAACTGATATTAAGTTATTTTTAGAAAAAAATGTATTTAATTATATACGAAAATTATGATTAAATAAATCTACGAAAATCAATGAAATAATAAATAAACAGGAATAAATGATACTTAGTATTGTCCTGCTGCTGCTGAATTCAGGATTTGTCCTGGTATGGCCGGCGTTGCTCTGTCTCTGTCGCTGTTGACGTCTTCCTGGTGCTGACGCTGTGGCTGCTGCAATTTGGTGCTGTTGACGTCGACTTTGTTAATCGTCGTTGATTAATTACGACGTCGTTGGTACACTGCTGCTGCCGATTTGGCTATACGGTTTTGGTGCTGTCGATGATGTCGATGATCAATACTGCGCTGTTGACGCAGTTATCCTGTTGCTGAAGCCGAAGTCTCTTTCAACTGTGCGGCTGTGTTGCTATTGACAGGATGCGGTAAATCTGGCAGCGCTATGTGGCGCTGCTACCATTGACGCACGTCCGCTGCCCGCTAGGCTATGCGGTTCTGTCGCTGTTGTCGTCGGTGTCGATGATCAATACTGCGCTGTTAGCGCAGTTATCCTGTTGCTCAAGCCGAAGTCTCTTTCAACTGTGCGGCTGTGTCGCTATTGGCAGGATGCGGTAGATCTGGCAGAGCTTTATGGCGCTGCTACCGTTGACTCACGTCCGCTGCCTGCGTTGACTGCGCTGCTCTGGCGCTGTCGTCCTGACGGTCGATGTCGCTGCTGCGCTGTCTTAGCGTAGCTGTCGTAAAGGAAGTTATGCTGCTTGTAGTTTCTGCTCACTCGCTGGACTTACTGTCCTACTTCGCGGTTTTAATAAGACTGATATTTCACTGATGACTTCTCGGTTTCGCGTTTCAAACAAGACTCACTTCTTCATCTCGATTCTAGTTTGGTATACCCTCGCTTGTTATGCTCCAACTCATGCAGGTGTTCGTTTCTCATAAACATCGTACGATGGTGCCGTTGTTACATGCAATGAAAAAGCAAATACAACAAATTATCGCCTGATCGTATAGCTGTTGTTTAATTACGCATTAAGTTTTGCCGAAGCAACAATTATATGGAATTTAACTATATGTGTTTTATGCTTTCCAGCATCCCAGTGAGAAAAAGGGGGCACACCATATTGGCATGACTAAGTGGTTCCTGCCTAACTAAATTAAGATGAAGAATGTCATGGTAGTATGGTTTAATTTCATGCCTGTTTTATTAATTATATTATATAAATAAATACTATTTATATAATGTAGTAAGCGCTGTTGACGCAGTTATCCTGTTGCTCAAGCCGAAGTCTCTTTCAACTGTGCGGCTGTGTTGCTATTGACAGGATGCGGTAGATCTGGCAGCGCTATGTGGCGCTGCTACCATTGACGCACGTCCGCTGCCCGCTAGGCTATGCGGTTCTGTCGCTGTTGTCGTCGGTGTCGATGATCAATACTGCGCTGTTAGCGCAGTTATCCTGTTGCTCAAGCCGAAGTCTCTTTCAACTGTGCGGCTGTGTCGCTATTGGCAGGATGCGGTAGATCTGGCAGAGCTGTATGGCGCTGCTACCGTTGACTCACGTCCGCTGCCTGCGTTGACTGCGCTGCTCTGGCGCTGTCGTCCTGACGGTCGATGTCGCTGCTGCGCTGTCTTAGCGTAGCTGTCGTAAAGGAAGTTATGCTGCTTGTAGTTTCTGCTCACTCGCTGGACTTACTGTCCTACTTCGCGGTTTTAATAAGACTGATGTTTCACTGATGACTTCTCGGTTTCGCGTTTCAAACAAGACTCACTTCTTCATCTCGATTCTAGTTTGGTATACCCTCGCTTGTTATGCTCCAACTCATGCAGGTGTTCGTTTCTCATAAACATCGTACGATGGTGCCGTTGTTACATGCAATGAAAAAGCAAATACAACAAATTATCGCCTGATCGTATAGCTGTTGTTTAATTACGCATTAAGTTTTGCCGAAGCAACAATTATATGGAATTTAACTATATGTGTTTTATGCTTTCCAGCATCCCAGTGAGAAAAAGGGGGCACACCTTATTGGCATGACTAAGTGGTTCCTGCCTAACTAAATTAAGATGAAGAATGTCATGGTAGTATGGTTTAATTTCATGCCTGTTTTATTAATTATATTATATAAATAAATACTATTTATATAATGTAGTAAGTATTAATATAAAATTTAATAAGAATTTATTTAAATAAAGTATATTAAATAAAAGTAAATAAAAGAATATTAGTAATAACTTAGCCTATAATACACATTTTCCTTAACCTACTTAAACCTAATCTAACCCCTAGATTGGGTCAACCACCCCGTCTTCTGCTAGACCTAGCCTTGACCACCCTTGAAGTGGCCCTCGCATGGCTAATCTCCGCACTGGGTAATTTGGGTTGGACTTTGTGTGTAGTCGACCGTATACGACCCAGCAGGAAACGATATCTGAAATGAAAGTTATTACTATTAAAACATGTGGGGCAAAACTTTGCAAAAGTTTTGGTCCTTACAACTTCATGACTAGTAAAAGTAAAAAACATACTTCATAAAAATTTAAAAGCTTTCCCTCTTTTTCAACATAACTTCTTCTTTTAATTCCATTTTCTTACATCGCAATTTCATTTCTTCAAATTTATTCTTTGATTCTTCAAACCGCATTTCTTATTTTCTATACTTTCACTTTGCTTTAATTCAAACGTTTTTTCCAGTAACTCAACCTTTCTTTCTTGAGCTTTGCGAATCTTTCTTATTTCGTCACTTTGAAATTTTATTTCTTTACTTCGTCAAGAATTTTGTTTTGTTCCTTCAGAAACTTCACTGACTGCTTATGGAAAGTGTTTTATTGTGTAAGGACTAAAATTCCTACGTAATTTTATCCCCACATGACTTCTTACTGTTACTTCCATTTTCAGTACACCTGTGAGTTCACGACTGGGTTGAGCACCGGTACAAAAAGAGAGCAAATGCAACCCTGTAGGGATTACAACGGTTCGACGGCGTAACATGTCGAAGCATACCCCAAGCATAAGCAAGTGTGGCGGGTGTGACCTACACGAAAATATATTTAAGTTAGAATTAAGGCTAATGAATTCAAATTATACCCCATATTGTTCATTGAAACATCATTTATCCTACCTCGATGGTAGCAATAAATATAAGAATAAATAACTTGCGTAAATGAAAGTGAGTTTTCGGGTTTTTATTTATAATATTAGTGAAGGCATGGTGTCTTCCAAACAGCGGAGGCGAGTAGACCATCTACCAGTCGTTGGAGACATTAAGGTAGATATTCTAGCCCGCCTGTGGAAATAAATAGAGGTAATAAAATTATAGGATAAGAATTTAATATTTTCTTATATTTAGTTCGAATATATTTTACTACGGGGTAGTTTAATACACCCAAATTTACTTAGTTTAAGCAACCAGCGATACACGGCTAGAAATGTCTTAGGTACTCCCATTTAACATTTAGGTATTACACATAGGTTACCCATGTCTGGTTCGGTGCTAAGTTTTCCTACAGGGACAGTCTACTCGTGATAATGTGTTTTTATTTCTTTTCTTTGCATGTTTTTGACGTAATGGCTCCAAGCTAACAATCATATAACTAGCTAACAAACGGCAACATCACGCGATATTCTAGAACAAACCACGAGAGAGAGAAACCACCAACAAGACCAACAGTAACCTACGAGAGAGAGGAGGAGTATATAAGACAGAACTTAGCTAGTATCGAGGAAGTTTTGGTGACAACCGTGGAAATAGACAGACGTGCCGGTCTGCAAGAAGTGTACACAAGTTTTCGTTGGTGGCAGACATAGCGCTGCCCACACCAACCGTCGACATCAGTAGCAGCAACGAAGATAATATTTTAAAGCATCACCGTCGCTAAGCGGGAGCTTAGCATACATACGCTACAGTGCAGTAACGACGACATTACACCTTGCGGACGTCGTCAACTACGCCAACGTCGATCTAAATACGTCAACAGCAGCAAGATACGTCAACGTCGCTCAATACGTCCACCTCGATATAGGACTTATCGAATTTAGGAATTTAATCAATTAAAATCCGATTAGATTATCTCAACCAAATATTCAATAATAATTTCGTAATAATTGAAATAATAATTATCAGAAAGAGTATTTTCTACATAATTTAGGTTCACCTCATTTAGCGTTTTCTTTAATTAGAGATTTCATATAGCTAGTTTTAGGGATTTACTCAATTAAAGTCCTATTAGATTATCTCAAACAAACATTAAATAATACTTTCTTTTGCACTTGCGGAGTGCCTCCTCACGTTATCGCGGAGCGTACTTCCAGAAATCGAGTGCGATCACCCAACCAAAGCCAGCCAGCAGTTAGGTCAAATAGAGTTTGTGAAGAGTTTCTAGAGTAACTTTGAGTCAAAAGCGGGCGATTTAGGGGGCCTAACCCCAATCGCTTTTGAACTCCATTCTCCCATCTCGGGACCAGACAATTTAATACAACAGTAGGGTCTCTAGGGCTAGGTATCTGGCGAGGAGTTTTGATCAAGGCCGGGCGAATGGGCCTAACCATACTCGGGTTTGGTCAAACGCTCTGCAAATCGGAGTCGGGCGAATGGGCCTAACCATACTCGACTTCCGACCAGCCACGTTTTAACCTGAAATCATTCCTGGAAATGTCCGTACAGAGAGTTGTACCTTAGGACCGGGTGGTGTAGAGAATAGGACCAAAAGATACCAAGGGCACCAAAGGCACCAAAATAGCAGGGGTAAGCCCGGATGAAACTTGTGTTTTCCAACGCCAAGAGACGGTGACACTATTGTGACATACAACGTATAACGTGAGAGGGCTACTCTAGCTAAGCATGAGATAAAGTTACTTCTTACGGAATAAAACCGTCGGGAAAGTAGTTTAGGACTAGGTTTAAAAGAAAGGGTAAACACTTAGATGAGAAGACACTAGGGTAATAATTAAAACAAATAGATTTTGTAGTCGAAATATACTTAACTATGTACATGGAAAATAATAATACATGGACTAACCAAGTATGGTCAACTAGGCTAATACTTATTAATTATACTGGACAATAGGTTCACCAATATCTACTTGAGACTCGCCTTCAGCGAAGTCAGGTACTAGCAGATAAGACATTATTGTAAATTAGTATACCTATTGTGTATGGCAACTTTACTCTCAGTTGAGTTGCGGTTGCCAAATTCTTATTATCGATGGCAACACTCAGAACAATTGATCAACTCGCTGCTTTTACAGTTGCTTGTCAAGTTTTTGTGTTATTATCGATAGCCACTGTTATTTGGTTTGGTTGCGGAACCTGTCAAAAGTCAGCAACTGCTAATTACTTGTTGCAAGCTGGCGTTGTGCAAAAGCGAGAAATGGATGCAGCGTAAGTTTTGGAAATTTGTGTTATGTGGATTATTCATAGATTATTTATTTTCATAGAAACATAAAAATTACAAACAAGCAACAGTTCGAGCGATTGGCAGAGCTTATGCTGGAAAGCGGTGTTTAAAATTTTTTATTTCGTCCAGTACATAACAAAACGCTTCTTTGCTTAATCGGAACTAACTAAGAAACCTGTAAAATTTATTCAAATAAGCAAATTTTTATACAATGTTTGTATTTACAGTATTATATTACTTTGAGAGTTCCAAAGGGTTGGATTTGTCTCTGATTTTACTTCTTATACGCAACACTTCAACATCACTGCATCCGTTTCCGTCATCAAAATATAAATCATTACTTATATCCATATTTATTTGTTTTCTTTCTATAAATGGCTTTTTCCAATTTAAACTTATTGAATATATAAAATTTTTAACATGAGCTGTTTTCTTTTTGACAGCTCGTTATTGTTTTCTTTGGCAACTCGCTGAAAATAACAACTTGAAATTGGTTGTGATACGAAATACCAAATGACGGTTCGGTTGCTTTAAAGTTGGGTTGCTTATTTGGCTACGCAACTCTGTTTGGTTGCCCTACGCAATAGGGCTATAGATTTAAGCGTATTAGCGATTGTTAAATAAACATCATTGAATTCTAATACTGCTGTCTTTTGACTTGGTGTCCGTTTATTTTTATAAACGAACAAATAATTTGCAACGGACCCTGGATCCGGCGAGCGCGTCCTCGGCCGTAATTTGGGTCGTTACAGTTGTTTAACTTGGATCTCTAATAATGTTTAGAAGTCTTAGTTGGCACACGAACTTGCTGCGGTTGCTGTTGCACTTCTGACTCTACTAGGTTGTCATCCGTATAATCATTTTCTGATTGAGGTACAGATTGAGAAATGATATTGTAACCTCATGTTCATTGTCAACTTCTGTTTCAAATTCGTTTTCGTCTTGAACTGGAGACTCTCGAAAAAGGTCTATTGAATGCGAAGCTCCATATTTATTAACTCAGGCCACTTTCCATTGCACTCAAGTCGAGAAGATCAATGACATCCTGCTCTAAACTTGAAACAACGTGTTGAACGTTAGGGCTACCTCCTGTTCCGCGGAATGACTTTGTGTTGTGGCGCACTTTATTTTTGATAGCATACTTGTAGTCCTTCCAAACCTGCAAAATACAGTTGACTGATTGTATTATAGCCGAATGTCGCAACACTTACTTTTTTCCATCCTTCAGTAGTTTTAATAGGTGGTCCAACGCTGTTTAGAATCCTTGTTAAACCTGCCCATAAATTTTTGATTTGGCTCGAAATTCTGGAGCAGCCAGCAAATTTCTTGCTATTCTAACGTTTGCTTGCATAAATTCGACGAGAACTGTGAATTGTTCCTGCTCTGTGTGACACGAATCTCTGCAAATTGTATAACACAGTTTGTTAAACAAACAAACGTAAAGCGCTAGTTAAAAAATTATTTGCAATTTATTTTATAAGATTTACTTACTTTTTCGCATTTAATTGGCTATTTGCCATTTTTAGCAAAATTTTGTGTTCTTAAACATTCTTTGTCTCAAATCCGCCAAGAAATGTCAGTCGTATTCTTAAACGAAAGTCAGCTCGAATTCGCCTCCTACGCTTCATAATAGGGCGAATTCGAACACAAACAAGACAGAGACGAGTTGCATAATAGTAAAATTCAATTCCGCTACCATTTTCGATAGTAGCCAACTTGCGTAATCGGCCCTCAGTTCAAATTGCAGAAGAAATAGAAATAAATAAGCCGGAAAGCTGATCCCTTTTCCGAAATTTCTGATATTATTTCTGATATTATTTCGAAAATAATATCAAAATTTTCGAAATGGAGTAAATTCTTAACTTAATGTAAATGGAAAAGAAAAAGAATATCAATATGAAAAAAAAAATTGAATATTGAAACCTAAGATGAAAGGAAATGAATTTAGTAGCATGTCAACTGTAAATATTTATATACAGGGTCCGCCAAATAATTTTTTTTTTAAATACTATAAAAAAAACTACTGGATATTTTTTCAAATTTCTTTTTTTATTTGAAAGTACAATTCTTCCGGTTAATAATGGAAAATAATTTTATTCAAATGGCTGCCTCGGCTGGCCATGCAGTAGCCTACACGATTTGTCCAATTTTTAAGCACATTATCGATTGTGTGCAGATGTATTTCACCAATGGCTTCACGAATATTGTTCTTTAAAGCGTCAATTGTCTCTTGCTTGTCGACGTAACACTTATCTTTGAGGGCACCCCACAAATAATAGTCCAACGGTGTCAAATCGCAGCTCCGAGGTGGCCAAACGACATCAGCTCTGCGGCTGATAATGCGATCTTCAAAAACAGGGCGCAAAACATCGAGTGTAGCTTCAGCTGTGTGGCACGTAGCGCCATCCTGTTGAAACCAAATGTTGCCAATATCCTCCTCTTCAATTTTTGTGAACAAAAATCCGTTCAACATGGCCCGATAACGATCGCCATTGACTGTAACGGCCACTCCTTGCTCATTTTCGAAGAAAAATGGCCAAATTATGCCTCTGGACCAAAATTTGCACCAAACAGTGACTCGTTTTGGGTGCAGCGGCTTTTCAATGTATGCGTGCGGGTTTTCTGTGCCCCAAATGCGACAATTTTGCTTGTTTACATACCCGCCAAGATCAAAATGAGCTTCATCTGAAAAGATGATTTTTTTTGGCAAAATCGACATCTTCTGTAAGTCGATCGCAGGCCCACTTCTCAGCGTTGTTCAAGCGTATACACAACCATATTCGTTCAGCGGAAGGATAAAACTAATTATCTGTCAAATCAGACATGAGCTAAGTGTTACCATTCACGAAATAAGCACTAGTTGAAAAAAAAACGTTATATAGCGGACCCTGTATATTAATGTGTATTTTTACTATTAATATAAATTAAAAAAAAATTAAAAACAAAAAAAATATAGATAAAAATTATTCATTAAGGGTGTGTCAAAAGGAAACTTTCCAGTCATAGTAGGATACAAAATATAAAGTTTGATACAAAATATTTGTGTGTTGAAATAAATTTGTCTTTTTTGCTGAGTCAAATGGACGATGAAATTTTGACAATTACAAATTTTGACGTTTCAAATTTAGGTCGTGTTTTAGCGCAAATATTGTATTTAATTTGAATTTTATTCACTTATTTCGTAAACTTGTAATATTGTAAACTTAAAAAAATAAAATAAAAAAAAACGAAAGTGCTTGAGTTTGTGTGTGCGTGTGTGTGGGCCAACGATCTCCCGGTGCATCAGCAAGTGCACCAAAGTTAAATTGGCTTTCTTTGCTAGCGAACGTCCTCCAAGTGCCACCACCAGCAGCACAAGCAAGTGCAGCGCAAATTTCTTGCTAGCCAACATCCACCAAGTTCCATCACCAGCAGCACAAGTATATAAAGCGCAAATTCTCCGCTTTTAATTTATTTAAAATTGTTTTTATAACATTAGTATAATTTCGAGCACAACGTACGTAGTTTTGCTCAATAATAGTATCTACCATATATCTCTGCGGCGTGTTATACCATCTTAAGTGTAAAAATCATATTTAGAGAAATCTTGCTTCCCGCCATACAAGTTATATGAAAGGGTGTTCCGTTTTTGGGCCATAACTTTAGCTACGGCCATGCTAGCAGCTCCAGATTTTGTGTGGTTATATTGTTATACGCGTATATCACAGATCTGATATAATTATAAAACGCCACAGATATATTTGATAACCAGACCATAATTTCAACAGAAAACGGAAATTTATTTTTGTATTAAAACAAACACAGTCAAATATCATTATCGCCGGTTTATACCTCGACCCCTTCCACCACGACCACGGGGACCACCACGACCACGAGATCCACGGCCTCTTCCACGGTTTCCTCCCCTAGATGAATCCTTTTTCTTTGCTTTTGATTTCGGTGTGTCATCAATTAAGAGCGTTTCCAAGGGTAAGCTGTCCGGCAGTATAAAATATCTGATATTATTTCCTCTTATACTTATTGATTCCAGCTGCACAGGATCTCGATGTTTAATTGTCATTTTAACGGCTTTCAAGTGCGTGTTCATTGCAACATCTACACCGGTGATAGTTCCATGGATTTGTGTACCATTTTTCAATTCGATTGTAACAGTCTCATGACTAAGTTTCATCAAGAACCTTTAAACAAACATTGCAATCAACATAGACAATATATAAAGAAATATATACTTTACCTTACCAATTTCATTTCAATTAGTTAAAATTAAGAGGAATTGTTATATACAGACAAGAATATATATCAAACACAAGAGTTTAAATACTACTGCCTACTTTGGTAGTGATGTGTAATATACAAATAGATATTACTAACTGGGTTCAGACGACACAGCATGTTGATCAAACTTGAGTGAACCATAAAGCAGTAGCTCTTTCCTGTAAAATTCAGCAAGTTACCGATTTGTGTGACGTCTTGCGTTATCGATCCCTAGTTACCGATTTCATGACTACTAATGTTTCTGCACTTTGAAATCGGTAAAAATTCGGTCCATGATGACCGAATCGATGAGAAACAGTTAAAGATGGTATGACATGGAATTATATAAGTAAATCAAATCTACATGATGACATTGAGTTTTTATTTGTTGATGTTATTTATGAATATAAGTTAATGATATTATTATATGTGGTGATTTCAATAGTGATCTACTCGTATAAACTCGTTTAGCTGAAGACATGTGTTCTCTTGGTTTTACGTCGCCTAGCTGCACTATACTTACACATTTCTCTGAAAGTCGTAATACTTTGCTAGACCTCTTTTTTGTACGCGATAGTGAGAAAGCTTTACTCTATGACCAACTTTCTGCTCCCGTTTTTTCCAAACACGACCTAATTTTCCTCTGATTTGATTTCCAGCTGGTTGTACCTGAACAAAAAAGAACTTATCGCGATTTTAAAAATGTTGATTATAATTCACTCCAGGTAGAGCTAAATCTTATCGATTGCACAGAAATTTTTTCCATGCTATCAGTTAATGATCAGTTGAATTTCTTACAACTTAAGTTAACACTTTGTTTGAAAAATACGTACCACTTAAGACTAAAGTACTCAAACATAATGATGGGCACTGGTTTTCAAATTCGATTAAAAGTCTAATCAAGAAACGTGATATAGCATACAGCAAATGGAAACGTCTTAAAACACCAGAATGATATACTATTTTCCGAACATGTAGAAAAGATGTATTCAGGGCGGTGAAGGTTGCCAAGTTTACATACTATGAAACTAAATTTAGTTCGGCAATAGACTGCAAAAGGAAGTAGAGCATAATTAGGCAAATCGGAGTTCTTAGAACTTCTCTGCCAATTGATACCATCGTAATTGTTGATGATCTAAATAATAAATTTATTGATATTCCCATGCCGATGCCAAATGGTAACTTCAACCGTTACCTTCAAAGAACAAATAGCTCAAACTCATATTTTAGCTTTCAACGTGTTGAAGATGCCGAGATAGTGCGAAGTTGCTTAGAAATCAAATCTAATGCTGTCGGTTTCGATGAAATTCATCTAAAGTTTTTCAAAGCACATTAAACACATTTTTAACACAAAAAAACTAAATCAGAATTACCCGCTATTTGGAAAAGAGCTAAAATAGTTCCCATTCCTTAAACTGGAAACGATTACCGCCCTATAGCAATTTTGCCATATTTATCGAAAGTTTTTGAATCGCTTGTGTATAAAGAAACAAACAAATATGTATTGTGTAACAAAATGTAAGCTGATAGACAATCAGGTTTCCGACCAAAACACAGTTGCGTAACTGCTCTACTAGACGTGTCCGAAGAAATACGAAATAATCCTGATCGAAATGAGTTTACTTTTTTGATTATCCTAGATCACTCGAAAGTTTTCGACACGGTCAATCACCGAATTTTATGTTGAAAATTGTCCTACATGTTTAATTTTTCGCAACTGCCACTCGACTAATGAGTTCATACCTTGCTAATAGAATACAAGCAGTGAATATCGGCTGCGCGATCTCAAGTTTTTTAAGTATGAACCGTGTAGTACCTCAGGGTTCTATAATGGGCCCGTTTTTATTCTCAGTTTATATAAATGACTTACCACCCTCTATTCTGCACCTTTGTGGCATACAAATGTACGCTGATGATGTGCAATTGTATACTAGCTGTCGCAAGTCTGATGTTCACTCCTGTGTCGTAAGTTTGAATGAAAATTTACGTAAAATTCATGATTGGGCTTCTGCTAATGGTTTATGCCTCAATCCAAACAAGTCAAAATGTTTAGTTTGTAAGGACAAAATTTGGCGACAAATTTTACCTTCATATTTTTATAAAAATTTATAAATTTTTCTAGTGCGAACCTGTGCAGCGGCAGACAAGCCAAAAGAGCCAGAGAATTGCTACAAGAAAACCACCTGCTGAAAGTTCGCCCCATGACTTAGACGGCCAGAGCCGAATAAACACCCAAGCAGATACCCAAGATGACTATCAAGAGGGCTTGATGTCAGGATGGTACACCCCAGGCGTCGAAAGACCAGCAAGGAAGCCAACCTGAGCTTCTGAGCATCTAGGATGCCTAAAACATCTTAAAGTCGGATTTGAATATTATTCAGGAATCCCATAAAAGGGGATGTCATAGAAAAATGTAAAATAGGTGACGATTGGTCACTTGATGTAAATACGAAAAATTAACTAAAAAAGAATTCGCAGCGCGTGCGAAAACCAGAGAAAAAAATAAGGTTTTCATTCATAAAGGAGAAGTCGAGCTATTAAAAATGACCAGAAACTAACCGTTTTACTAAAATAAATAAGACCTAGATGGGACAAAAGAAAATGGCATTTTCATCTTATAGAGATTTAATTCCACCTGTAGGGTAAATTTCCTGTTAAAAAAGCATAGGAAAATAAATTAGGCCAAGGCAGGCGAAGATCTACACATTTTAATTACAAAATGTGTAGACAAAATTAATTAGACCCATGTCCGATGTAGGGTTAATAAGGGCATACATAAAGTTAGGTACAGCAATTAGGCGAGGGGAAAAAGGGTTATGCGCCAGAGCGTAATTGTTTAGAATTCCCATCTTCAGAGAGACGATAATCCAGAACCTTCTTTTTCTTGCACACACATCTAGGGCAAGACGACCACCATCAACGGGATCCGCGAAGGGGGGTTCGCCGCTACATCATGCCACTTGAAGTTGGGATAACCATCACTCACACCATTACACCACCGAGCGAAGAACCAAGGCGTCATTCCGAGTGAGAGAGCGCCAATATGTAGTCAACACCACGCTCTGAAAGCCGCTCACACAACAATCATGGCGGATAAAAACTTCACCGTCCTGTTCGGAGACCCACTCATCAGACAATTATGGCGACCATAAAACTTCACCATCGTGCTCTGAGAGCCGCTAACACAACAACCATGGTGGCTAAAACGTCACCATCGTGCTTTGAGAGCCGCTCACACAACGACCATGGTGGCTAAAACTTTACCATCGTTCTTTCAGAGCCGCTCACCAAATCATCATGGCGGCCATAATAGTCGCCAACATGTTCTGAGAGTCGCCCCCATAATAATTATGATGGCTAGAAACTTCAACATCCGGTTCTGAGAGCCGCTCATACAACCATCATGGCGGCTAAGACATTCACCATCATGCTCTGAGAGTCGGTCATTAAACAATATGGTGGCTAAAACATTCACCATCATGCTCTGAGAGTCGCTCATTAAACAATCATGGCGACAATAATATTCACCATCGTACTGGGAGAGTCGCTCACCAAACAACCGAAGCGACCATAACATATACCACCATGTCCTAAGAGCCGCTCACACAATAATCATGGTGGCTAGAAACTTCAACATCCGGTTCTGATAGCCGCTCATACAACCATCATGAGGGCTAAGACATTCACCATCATGCTCTGTGAGACGCTCATTAAACAATCATGGCGGCTAAAACATTCACCATCATGCTCTGAGAGTCGCTCAATAAACAATCATGGCGGCAATAATATTCACCATCGTACTGGGAGAGTCGCTCACCAAACAACCGAAGCGACCATAACATCTACCACCATGCTCTGAGAGCCGCTCACACAATAATTATGGTGGCTAGAAACTTCAACATCCGGTTCTGAGAGCCGCTCATATGAACATCATGGCGGCTATGATATTCACCATCATATATTCCATACCACCATATTCACCAACATACTCTGAGCGCCGCTCATATAATATTCACCATCGTGCTCCGAGAGTCGCTCAGTAAACAATCATGGCGGCAATAATATTCACCGCTCACATGACAGCCATGGTGGCCATTAAAACACACCCATACTATCACACGGCTGAGCGACAGATCACGCCATGTGGACTCCAACATATTAAAGCCGATGATTGCCTGGCTACGAGAGCGAGGGAGATGGGAATACTATCAGCGCCAACAGAATCATAAAAGGCAGCCATTAAAATTTCACCCATACTATCACACAGTTGAGCGACAGATCACGCCATGTTTGGCCCCAACATACTTCAAGCAGCAATAAGGTAACCACGAGAAGAAGCGAGAGGCAAACATGAATAAAACCTAAAAACAATAAGAGAGAGAGTCTACCACTATACTCGTGACAGTGGTACATAGATTGCACAGCCAGCAACAGATCGCTGTGACTATAAAAGACCGAACAGAAGAGAAATCGAGGTTAGTTCGAGTCGGTCAGTCAGTGAGTGAAAGTCAACAAGTAAGTCATAAGTAAAAGTGAAAGTCAACCTCAATACGAAAGTACAGCCAACACAGTAGTCAACCGAGGAAATATTAATTCCACCAGCCACGAGTGAGGACACCGCAGTGAGCTAATAAAGGATTAGCCAAACCACTACGCCGTCACACAGGACACGTCGCAGGAAATCGGAACCACTAGAATTAGCAGGCGGACATAACTTTAAACAACTAGCTGAACTGAGGACCAAATAAAGAGCGAGTGGCTAGATGCAGGACGTTCACAAGTAGTGGTATATATAGTGAAAAGTGCAGTGTTCAAGTGGTCCCACAGAAACCTTTCCTAAATCCTTGAAATGCCAATGTACACTCCAATAGCAACCGCAATTTTTATTCAGTTGCTATCGAAGCGTCATTCACTGGGTCTGTCTCGTCCTCAACCTATCCCTAATCCTTGCAGTGTAATTGCACACTCCAATAGCAACCGCAATTCTTATTCAGTTGCTATCGAAGCGTCATTCACTGGCTCCAAAAATTCAACCACGAACACACGATTCACGCCCACTATTGAAGAATAAATCTTGCAATCTGGAAATTCGCTTCTGATGTCACATACAGGGCGAAATCAAATAAGGACGAAATTACACCCATCCCAGGATTTGGTGATATCTTTCCTTTAATCATTATTTATCGAATTATTATACATTTGCATCAGTGCGTAGTGACCCCTTTCAGGATAATATCACTCAAAGTAAATTTCATTTAATAAATTGCATTTCAATTTGAAGATTTGAAAACCCCTACAGTGTAAATTATCAAAGCAAATTTCATTAATAAATTGAAATCAACTTTTAAGTTTTGAAAGTGGAAACACCTACAGCGTAAATTATCAAAGTTACCGCAGGTCCTTCTGACCGATTATTTAAAGGTGAACCTAAAATTGAAATAAAATAGAGTCAGTTTAAATTAAAGTTTGAATTAATTGTTCAATCGGTGTTTAGTAAGTAAAAGTTAAGTCAAATTATCGATAATCGTTACATCTTGTTTGCCGGAAGCAAATAATAAAATCAATAAATTTTAGGTCACAAAATAAATCTTTGATTAATTACTTGAAGCAAATTTTGAATAGTCGATTTATTTTAAATTTATAGTTTCACCTACCCATTTAAGCAAATAATAGTACACTACGCACTTAGCCTTTTATTTGTTTATTATCGTAGAAATTATTATTATTAATTATTATTGAAATTAGTACAATATTAGTAATTATCATTGAAATCATTATTATTAATTTTCACTGAAATTATCATTAGTAATTATCATTGAATTTTGAGAAAGACGCAAATTTAAACCCATTAGAAATAGGATTTGTAAATTAATTGTTGTACATTTGATATTTTGTAAAGATTTTATAAAGTCAACTAAAGACTGACCAATAAAATTGTAACGTTTGATTGAACCGAAAGCGTTTTGATTTAGTGTCCCAAAATTACAGATAAGATAAATTTTAGAACGACCCCTGGACAGCCACTTTGTTGTCCCAGCTATAGACGCCGGTAAGGCGGTACTTTACATGGCGCCCGAGCAGGAACACTAAATCGATTAAGTTAATCAAACGTTATACAAATTAGGGTTTTGGTTATTGCCAACAATTGCCCCAAAACGATAGGGTCTTACGAATTAGACATTTGAATAACAATTTCGCGTTTGTTTATAACAAAGGTGTACATCCTAACACTAATCCATTTTGAGAAAGTCTATCTCATAAATTTCAAGGGTATTTAATATTTTGATTTTTTTTTTGGGAAAATTTTCAGCAGGTAAAACCAGGTAAGGCTTATATTGGAGGCCACGTAAAGAAATCCAGGTTATAATTCGCACAGCAACCTCTGTGGGGTTTTTCTGCTGTCGACAGGACCTGTAGAAAAATAATAGAATCTCAAAAATAAAAGAAAAAATATATAAAAAAATAGATAATAAACGGGTAAAGGCCCTAGAGAAATTTATAATAATTTTATACGGTGAATAGCAACTTGGCTAATTGATTAACATCTCGTCGTAAATCTGTTGAGGGTGAACGATAAGACACGCAGTATGGTAAAAACGACGTGGATTCACTGATTGCGGAAAGACGATCTCGTCGCATACGCGCAGGAATTTGGGTTCGAAGAGAGTGGTACCGTTGAGGAATTACGCAAACGTCTTGCGAGCTTTGCTTCCGATGCAGAAAACGAGATGAAATGGGAACAGCGCCTTCAGGAGTTGGAAGTAAAACACGCCGAACGAAGACCCATCTCGCTTCGACCTCCGTCAACAGCACCAGAAATGACTAACCAACCAGTTGAACCAGCGTGCCCTGAATTACCCATACCCAGAATGATGGGCCGACGAGAAGATTTCACTAGACATGGAAACGTCATCGACCAGGCCCGGAAGTGGGCCGTAAGATATAATGGTGGCACCGAACCCTTAGAATTCATCGAAAGAGTGGAAGAACTGGCGGCAGTATACAACATTGATAAAGACAACTTGCTAAGAGTAATGCCAGAACTACTAAGAGATCGCGGCCTAATTTGGTTTTTAACATTTTTTTAACGCGATTTTTAACATTCTTTCTACCCATCCGATATTTTGAACGGCTGGAGGACGAAATCCGAGGCCGTCTACAACAACCAAGAGAGTGGTTTAAGGACTATTGTTTGGAGATATTAGACTTGATGCGGCATGCAAACTTTCCAGAAGAACAAAAATTGGAACGAGTTTTTAGAAACTGTCAGCTTGATTACCAACTTTACATCAAACGCAAGGACTTCTCAACGCTGGACGAGTTGTTGGATATGGCAGAGGAATTTGAAAGGGAGGCACCGCCGATGCCCCCCGATTACCCACGCCCCGGAAACTGACTCAACATCGCATGGTTATACCTCAAGAAGACGCACGGGTCAATCCCGCGACTGCCTGCCGCCGCTGTTTACAGAACGGCCATTTTAAACAGGATTGCAAGAACGAGTTCATTGCTTTCTGCTGATTGTGTGGACGTCGTGATAGGCGCACCGACGAGTGCTGTTGACACAACACGCAAGGTCCCATTCAGAACCGAGGGGAGAACGGGGCCAAGGCAATTACACACCCGGCCAGCCAAAGTTTCTAAATCATGACCAACACCGAATCTATGCCACGGTCAAGATCGGAGATCTGCAGACGGAAGCAACAATCGCCTCAGGCACAACACGGAGCTTCATGAGTCAAACCTTAGCAGAGACTTTAGGATCGATAGGATGCAGTCAACCGACTCGAATAAATGTACGCATGGCAGATGGATCCCTGACTAGGGTGACCGAGACGCGAGAAGTGGATCTTGAATTGGGGACATGTCGCTGTAAGCTGCTGTTCCTGATCCTCCCGGAAGTGTCCGATGACCTATTACTAGGGATGGACTTTCTCCTTAAAGTCAATGCACGCTTACGCCTGTGTGGAGAGACGATCCGACTGAACCCTACCGACATAAAGCCGTTTTACACTGCCGCATGTACCTCGATGAAAACAGAAGCCCAGTTATCGACGACAGATGTGGACGCGTTTTTAAGGGAGGAACTATAAAAATTTGACGCCTTGCAAGGTCCTTCAAACATCACCAAACATAAAACCATCATGCTAGATGACCGGCCGCTGAAACAAAGGTACTTTCCATGAAATCATTTACGGTGCCGGGTAGAGGACTGTTTCAGTGGCGAGTGATGCCATTTGGTTTGCATTCCGCATCAGCGACGTACCAAAGGGCCCTCGACCAAGTAATTGGCCCAGAATTGGAACCCTTTGCTTTTGCCTATTTGGACGACATTATTGTCACCGGACGCACCAAAGAGGAGCATCTAAAAATTTGAAAGAAGTCTTCCGCCGGTTGAGAGCCGCGAACCTAAAGTTAAATCCCGACAAATGCGAATTCTTTCGATCAGAAACCAAATATTTGGGCCATGTGGTAATCGAGAAGGGAATTCACACGGATCCTGACAAAATTGCAGCCATCCAGATGTTGACACCACCAACGAGCATTAAGGAGCTGAGACGCATACTGGGGATAGCCTCCTGGTACAGGCGTTTTGTGCCTGACTTCGCCACCATCGCTCAACCGATGATGCTATTGCTTAAAAAAAGGACGACACTGGAAGTGGGGACCCGACCAACAACAGGCATTTGATAACTTGAAAACCAAGCTAACGGAAGCGCCGGTACTAGCCTGCCCCGACTTCAACCAACCTTTTACGCTACAAACCGATGCGAGCGATTATGGACTCGGAGCCGTCCTGACCCAAGAAATTGAGGGAGTCGAAAGAGTAGTAGCCTAAGCGAGCCGCAGCCTTATTCAGGCGGAGAAAAACTACACACCCACCGAAAAAGAGTGTCTCGCCATAGTATGGGGCATTCGAAAAATGAGGTGCTATCTTGAAGGTTACCGATTCACAGTCATTACCGACCATCTGTCATTAAAATCGCTTAATTCCATCGAGAGCCCGTCAGGCCGGATAGCGCGTTGGGCCCTGGAGTTACAGCAGTATAACTTCGAGGTGCAATACCGAAGAGACAAATTCAACGAGGTCGCAGATGCACTGTCCCGACAACCATTAGAAAACCTACGAGTAGCCACTGAAACTGTTGAAGACACCACACTATGTACCTGGTTAGAGAGACGAAAGGCAGATGTTCGTGAGGATCCTGAGAAATACAAAGACTATCTGGAAGCCAAAGAAAATCTTTACCGACATATCCCGAACCATATTGGTAACGAAGAGGCCGCCCCATGGAAGTTGTGTGTGCCACGACCCCTGCTTGCCCGTGTAATGCGCGAAAATCACGACCAACCTAGCGCTGGACACCTGGGCATACGGAAAACAATCACAAGGGTGGCAAACCGCTACTATTGGTCGGGCCTATTTCGAGACGTTAGTAAATATGTCAGGTGTTGCGAGGTGTGCCAAAAATACAAAACGAGTCAACAAGCTCCAGCGGGAAAAATGTTATCTCGGGTTGCAGTCGGCAGTGATATGCGCCGACTTCGTTGGACCATTAGTAGAGCATTTGGGAAATATATGCTAAGATTGGCACAAAACAGCAATTTACCGGGCCCTATACGCCACAGGAAAACCCCACCGAGCGCGTCAATAAAACTTTAAAAACTATGATAGCTCAATATAGTCAAGAAAAGCATCAGACGTGGGAAGAATATTTGCCTGAACTTACGCTAGCCATAAACAGCAGCCAGTTGGATGTGACCGGCTACATCCCTACTTTCTTAACGCAAGGACGCAAACCACGCCTCCCAGGTGCGCTCTATGATGAGGCCCCGTTGGGCACTGGACTCGAACTCCAAACACCAGCTACCAAGGCAAAACAACTGCAAGAAATATTTGACTTAGAACGCCACAAGCTTAGTCAGGCCACCCAAGACCAGGCCGTCATTACAACTTGCGACGTCGAGACTGGCAGCCACAGGTGGGGGATAAGGTCTTAGTAAAGCAACACCCCCTCTCCAGCGCGATCAACAGTTTTGCCGCAAAATTAGCACCAAGTATGCCGGACCATACCGTGTAGTTGGATTTGAGTCACCCGTCATTGTCCGTGTGCGGAAGCCAGGCGAAAACAGAGTAAGCAGAGTCCACGTAAGCGATCTTAAAACCTTCTACGATGAAACCAACGTTAACAAACCTTAAATATTTCGTTCATGATGTGTGGCGGCAGCAACCGCCTTAACTGCGCAACTGCAGCGGCAGCTGCGTAATAAACTGTCAAAATGACCGCACCAACACCACCAACTGCCGGTCAAACAAATTGAGAAGACTGCGCGCCCCAACCACGGGCCAAGTATGACAAATCCAGAACATCAACGTCGCTACCATAAGGACCAATTAATTTAGGCTATTAGCACGCTACTGTCGAGCATTTTCCAGTCATCGAATCTTCATCAACTGCGGCGGCAGCAACCGCCTTAACAACTGCACAACTGCAGAGGCAACTGCGTAATAAACTGCCCAGCGGACCGTGCTAGCAGCACCAAGTACCGGTCCAAAAGAGATGAGAAGTCTGCGTGCCCACCACCGGTGGGCTCGAGTGGATAAATCCAGCACTAATGTGATCCCAAAAGGTCAATTAACCTTGACATGCGACACGCCAACGTCAAGAATTTTATACCCAGCCAGCGACCATCAACTCGGCGGCGACGATCGCCTCAACAACCATCATCAGCGGTGGCCATCGCGCTACCAAGGCCAAACGGACGACAACACCCAGTGCCCAAAACTACAGATGGAAGGATGTACATCTTTAAGAAAATCCATCAGCAGCAGCCGCAGCTGCCAAAACAACTGCAACCAGAGATGGTAGGAACATCTATAAAAAATCCGTCAACAGCAGCAGCAGCTGCCGAAACAACTGCAACCAGAGATGGTAGGAACATCTATAAAAAATCCGTCAACAGCAGCTGCAGCTGCCGAAACAACTGCAACCAGAGATGGTAGGAACATCTATAAAAAAATCCGTTAACAGCAGCCACAGCTGCCGAAACAACTGCAACCAGAGATGGTAGGAACATCTATAAAAAAATCCGTCAGCCCACAGCCGCAGCTGTATAAACTGCATTAGCATAAGAAATTTAGTGTAAGAATGTTAGCGTAGGTAAACTTATTATCTCGTAAAACACCGTCACTTCGACCACTGTCACCATGGGGTAAAATATAATTAAAATTTACAACACATAAAACGGAATTTATTCTCTCGAAACAAAACATATCTGGTAAAATGCTTTCTTGTAAGCCCTATAAAATTGCGTCTATCACCTAAGTCTCGTAAGAAAGACATTCTGGCATTCTAATTTTAAAAACCAACCTCCCGTTACAATAATATTTGACATTCTCGACTCTATCAACCATACAGGCTGACCTTTAATAAGGTTGCCTCAACCAAACTGCGCGTGTGAACGCTGACAACCTTATGAAAGGCCAACCCTGATATCGCCATTACAAACAGTCTAGGCACACGCTTGATAAAATTCATACTTACCATTTCAGTTATAGTCGAATTGGATTTCTACAGCGACAACAAGCGAATCTCGAACCAGACGAATTTTAAACCTAAAAGTATATTAGAGCAAAAGACCGAAAGACAATTGTTTTAACAAAAAAATCGGCATACAGTGTAAAGTGCAAATTAATCATCGGCGTCAGTGCACAGACATTCAAAAGCATGAAGCGATTTCGCCCAGTGAACAATGAGGCCGGCAGCACGCCCCCTGAAGTAAAGTTACTGCGAGTCCAGATGCAATTAGGAGCGCCACTGTCAACCAACGCGATCCTATGCTACCCAACTGGACCAGGCAGCATTACTATTTACTCGGAGGATTTCGCGTGTCTTGCCGAGGGACAATTCCTCAATGACACCATCATCGATTTCGTGTTAAAATGGTTGAGCGACCAGCAAGCAGATACAGTGCGCCAGGAGCTATAAACTTTTAGCACTCATTTCTAGCACTCTATACACTTTTAGCGGGACCAAATTGGTTCCCCGTCAGCGAAGCACAGCAAAAAAGAAGTGAGATTGCTACGCCCATCCATCAGCTAGCCAACGACGATGTTCGCCGGACGCTTCCCATATACATTTCTAGTGCGGCCACCAGCTCCCAATTTAAATTTTGATTACAAAATGTGTAGACAAAATTAATTAGACCAATGGCCGATGTAGGGTTAATAAGGGCATACATAAAGATAGGTACAGCAATTAGGCGAGGGGAAAAAGGGTTAAGCGCCAGAGCGTAATTGTTTAGAATTCCCATCTACAGAGAGACGATAATCCAGAACCTTCTTTTTCTCGCACACACATCTAGGGCAAGACGACCACCATCAACGGGATCCGCGAAGGGGGGTTCGCCGCTACATCATGCCACTTGAAGTTGGGATAACCATCACTCACACCATTACACCACCGAGCGAAGAACCAAGACGTCATTCCGAGTGAGAGAGCGCCAATATGTAGTCAACACCACTGTAGTGCACTTCAATCTAAACATTTCTATAACTCTAACTTAAACACATTTGTTCTATACAATTATTATTTATAAACATTTAACACATAAAGATCTAGTCTACAAACTAACATTTCTATAAATGTAGCCTAAGCACATTTATGTAGCAAACAAACAAAACAAACACATAACTATTGTTTACATTCTTGCTCGCTTGCACTTTATGTTTACATAACTATACTACATAACTACACTAAAATGACTACATAAACTAATGTTCTATTTAGTTACAATTATATTAAATAAGATATATATTTAATTTTGTATTTATTTTAAGTTAAAAAATACTGTTACTTGGCTTTATAAGCCGAAGAAAATCTTAAAATAAAATCACTAAAGTTTTGAGCTTTAAACCAACAGCTCCTTTTATTTTATTTCTAAGCGCCTGAATGCACTTTCGAGTGACGGCGCAAAGAATTTTTTTTTTAACTGGCCAGTAGCGCTCTTAAGCGCTGGCAATAACATTATACGCGTATTATTAAAATAACCGCGTAAAACTTTAATACACTTAAAACGCGTAAGCCGCGTATTAAAAAAAGTCGCGCGTCCAACCCTTACATGGCGATCCTGCAACACGGACCAAGGAATCAATGAGAAACAAAATTTTGTTTTGCCGACGGCAAAACGCAATGGTGTCGTGAACGCACCAAAAGCCCAACCATCGCATATTTATATTGAGGAGTACTAACGGCAATCAGATGCGTAAGGAGCAGCCGATGCAGCAAAAAACAACAATACCATCAAAAATAACAACAACGAAAGCACACATAAACACATTAACGATGCGTAGAAGCAGCCGAAGCAGCAAAAACAACAAAACTAAACAACATTTTTTCATTTGAAAATTGAAAAAACAGAAGATAAGTAAAATGGAAGTTAGGAATTCAATTAATGTGGTGATGCAACTTAAAGTGATTGAGTCACCACAGTTGTAAAATTAATTGTGGCCTCTGCGGGTAACAGCTCCTGCTACCCGGCCATCGCCGTTTCCCTGCACATTGTAATGCAAATTTTTATTATTATTCCTGCTAAAATTTCTGTTTGTGCTATTATTGTACCGACAACTATTGTTATTTTGAAAGTTATTATTGTTTGGAAAGTTTCTGTTTCTGTTAAAGCCTTGATTTGAATTATTACTATTGATTCTAAAATTGTTGCTATTGTTATTATATCTGTAATTGCTGTTTGAATAGCTATTTTGATAATTTCTCTGATTATTATTAAAATTGTTGTTATATTGTTTTATATAACATCTCTAAAATTGTTTCCAATTTGGAAAATATTGTTTCCATTAGCCTTTAAATTTTCTTCTACTGTCATACACCTCTCAACAGCCTCACCAAAAGTTTTCGGTGGATTTGCTAGTAATATATTTCTATATTCTGTATCAACACCTTTTGTGAAAATATTGAGTGCCATACTCTCATTTATTTTGTATACCGCATCTTTCGTGTCCTTAATTGGATTTTCTAGACTTTTTATTTCATACGAACTTAGCTGTTCTGAAAGTTCTACCAATTTTTCTCTGAAAGCTGCTATTGGCATATTATTTTGTTTTAGTGAACTAAATTCATTTAATATTTGTTGCAAATTTTTCGGATTTGGGTACGATTTTTCCAATAAAGTTTTTAATTCCGCAAAAGTAGAAGGCCGGTTTGAACGTCCAAGTATACTGCGTACTTGGGTGGTTAATTTAAAATTATAAATATATATAACAAAAATTTCCTTATCATCATCCTTCACTTAATCATGCAATAATTCTGCTTGTACAATAAAATCCTCTAATCGATTATAGTTTCCTTTAAAAATTTATACGTTTTTACCTACCACAATAATGTCGAAATTTGACATTTTAGGCGAAATTTTCTCTTCCTCCCAAATGTTTGATAAATCTAAATCTATATTACAAATTTCTTTTAAACTTTTTGTATTTACTTTTATAATTAAATTATTTATTATATTCACAACTTCATAATATTACTTTAATTATAATTTTACTTTTAAAATTCGACAATCTTCATTGTCTTTAATATTCTCTGTTTCAATTTTTATATTTTGAAAAAAATTCAACTTACTTTTTACGTATTCACTACTGTATTTTCTGTTTTTACTTTTCTTAAAGTTTAATATAAATTTTTCTAATATTAAAATGTTTCTTTCAATTATTTCCATATACAAATTTTTGTAATATATTAAGTAATTTATATTTTAATTCGTATGGAACACCCTGTGGTAGTACCATCATATAAAAAGTGTTACTATAAGAAAGTAAACAAAAGAAAACGAAGAACTAAATGACGTTTTAGTTCTTGAATGAAATGAAAACCGGTCGCGTGTGCGTACATCAAATAGAAAAAAAAATCGGTTAAAAAATATAAAAGTGAGTTCAATTTATATTAAAGTGTTTCTCGGATAATACTCAACATTGCACATATTTATCAAAATATGTGCATTGTTTTCATAATGGTGCGTAAAAAAAACGTAGATTTTATATATACGTTTGTAAATATTGTGTGTGTTTTTTTAGCATTAAAAAGATTCGTCGCAGCGTCAAAAGCTAAAGCGAAAAAATTTGCGTGTAAAAAAATTAAATTTGCGAAAAAAATGCAACAAGTATATTGCAAAGCAATACACTAAAGAAATATATATGTATGTGTGTTTTTGTGATATTTTTTGTTTTGTTTTGACTTGTTAAAACTGCTTAAAAAAGTTTGCGTTAAAAATGCAGCTCCAAAATAATGTAAACTAAAAAAATGGATTAAATGTTATTGTGTTTTATATATATTCTTTTTTTATAATGATTTTATATTCATGCTTAAAACTTTTTATAATTCGATTCAACTATTATAAATTATATTAAAAAATTAAATAAAATGTTGTTTAGTTTTGTTGTTTTTGCTGCTTCGGCTGCTTCTACGCATCGTTAATGTGTTTATGTGTGCTTTCGTTGTTGTTATTTTTGATGGTATTGTTGTTTTTTGCTGCATCGGCTGCTCCTTACGCATCTGATTGCCGTTAGTACTCCTCAATATAAATATGCGATGGTTGGGCTTTTGGTGCGTTCACGACACCATTGCGTTTTGCCGTCGGCAAAACAAAATTTTGTTTCTCATTGATTCCTTGGTCCGTGTTGCAGGATCGCCATGTAAGGGTTGGACGCGCGACTTTTTTTAATACGCGGCTTACGCGTTTTAAGTGTATTAAAGTTTTACGCGGTTATTTTAATAATACGCGTATAATGTTATTGCCAGCGCTTAAGAGCGCTACTGGCCAGTTAAAAAAAAATTCTTTGCGCCGTCACTCGAAAGTGCATTCAGGCGCTTAGAAATAAAATAAAAGGAGCTGTTGGTTTAAAGCTCAAAACTTTAGTGATTTTATTTTAAGATTTTCTTCGGCTTATAAAGCCAAGTAACAGTATTTTTTAACTTAAAATAAATACAAAATTAAATATATATCTTATTTAATATAATTGTAACTAAATAGAACATTAGTTTATGTAGTCATTTTAGTGTAGTTATGTAGTATAGTTATGTAAACATAAAGTGCAAGCGAGCAAGAATGTAAACAATAGTTATGTGTTTGTTTTGTTTGTTTGCTACATAAATGTGCTTAGGCTACATTTATAGAAATGTTAGTTTGTAGACTAGATCTTTATGTGTTAAATGTTTATAAATAATAATTGTATAGAACAAATGTGTTTAAGTTAGAGTTATAGAAATGTTTAGATTGAAGTGCACTACAGTGGTGTTGACTACATATTGGCGCTCTCTCACTCGGAATGACGTCTTGGTTCTTCGCTCGGTGGTGTAATGGTGTGAGTGATGGTTATCCCAACTTCAAGTGGCATGATGTAGCGGCGAACCCCCCTTCGCGGATCCCGTTGATGGTGGTCGTCTTGCCCTAGATGTGTGTGCGAGAAAAAGAAGGTTCTGGATTATCGTCTCTCTGTAGATGGGAATTCTAAACAATTACGCTCTGGCGCTTAACCCTTTTTCCCCTCGCCTAATTGCTGTACCTATCTTTATGTATGCCCTTATTAACCCTACATCGGCCATTGGTCTAATTAATTTTGTCTACACATTTTGTAATCAAAATTTAAATTGGGAGCTGGTGGCCGCACTAGAAATGTATATGGGAAGCGTCCGGCGAACATCGTCGTTGGCTAGCTGATGGATGGGCGTAGCAATCTCACTTCTTTTTTGCTGTGCTTCGCTGACGGGGAACCAATTTGGTCCCGCTAAAAGTGTATAGAGTGCTAGAAATGAGTGCTAAAAGTTTATAGCTCCTGGCGCACTGTATCTGCTTGCTGGTCGCTCAACCATTTTAACACGAAATCGATGATGGTGTCATTGAGGAATTGTCCCTCGGCAAGACACGCGAAATCCTCCGAGTAAATAGTAATGCTGCCTGGTCCAGTTGGGTAGCATAGGATCGCGTTGGTTGACAGTGGCGCTCCTAATTGCATCTGGACTCGCAGTAACTTTACTTCAGGGGGTGTGCTGCCGGCCTCATTGTTCACTGGGCGAAATCGCTTCATGCTTTTGAATGTCTGTGCACTGACGCCGATGATTAATTTGCACTTTACACTGTATGCCGATTTTTTTGTTAAAACAATTGTCTTTCGGTCTTTTGCTCTAATATACTTTTAGGTTTAAAATTCGTCTGGTTCGAGATTCGCTTGTTGTCGCTGTAGAAATCCAATTCGACTATAACTGAAATGGTAAGTATGAATTTTATCAAGCGTGTGCCTAGACTGTTTGTAATGGCGATATCAGGGTTGGCCTTTCATAAGGTTGTCAGCGTTCACACGCGCAGTTTGGTTGAGGCAACCTTATTAAAGGTCAGCCTGTATGGTTGATAGAGTCGAGAATGTCAAATATTATTGTAACGGGAGGTTGGTTTTTAAAATTAGAATGCCAGAATGTCTTTCTTACGAGACTTAGGTGATAGACGCAATTTTATAGGGCTTACAAGAAAGCATTTTACCAGATATGTTTTGTTTCGAGAGAATAAATTCCGTTTTATGTGTTGTAAATTTTTATTATATTTTACCCCATGGTGACAGTGGTCGAAGTGACGGTGTTTTACGAGATAATAAGTTTACCTACGCTAACATTCTTACACTAAATTTCTTATGCTAATGCAGTTTATACAGCTGCGGCTGTGGGCTGACGGATTTTTTTATAGATGTTCCTACCATCTCTGGTTGCAGTTGTTTCGGCAGCTGTGGCTGCTGTTAACGGATTTTTTATAGATGTTCCTACCATCTCATGTTGCAGTTGTTTCGGCAGCTGCAGCTGCTGTTGAGGTATTTTTTATAGATGTTCCTACCATCTCTGGTTGCAGTTGTTTCGGCAGCTGCGGCTGCTGTTGACGGATTTTTTATAGATGTTCCTACCATCTCTGGTTGCAGTTGTTTTGGCAGCTGCGGCTGCTGCTGATGGATTTTCTTAAAGATGTACATCCTTCCATCTGTAGTTTTGTGCACTGGGTGTTGTCGTCCGTTTGGCCTTGGTAGCGCGATGGCCACCGCTATAAATATGTATAAATATTCATATTTGTATCAATCAGAAATTTTCATTTGAAAATTTCAGTTGAATAAAATATTTTCAAATAAACAGTTATAAAAAATATATTTAAAAAATAAAAATTATAAATCAAAATTAAAAAGTTTGTTGTGCACTAAATACTGGCGATCCTGCCAGGAGGCGAACTACAAAAACCAACAACTACAAGTATCGGCATTGTGCGTCCAAAATAGCAAAAACAGCAGCCGCAGTTACAACAGCATCAAACTTCATTGCCAGCACCGTCGCTCTGGCAAACGCCACTGCTTTTGGAAACCATAGTGAGTCCGCCAACATCTCCGGCCTCGCTACCATCGCCAACGCCTGTAGCACCTGCTCTCCCTAATATATCAATAACCTTGCCGTCCTCTAATTTCCATCATACTACTTTTGCACAACATTTGCTGCATACGGAAGTCGCCTCCTACGCATACGTCCAAGGAACGCATTAGTCTCAACTCTCATGTCATGTCAGCAAGCAGCCAGACTTACAACAACAAATGCAAGTGCACCAATAAGAACTCGTGAGGATCCAAATCAAGAGGAAAATTACCAGAATTGCTTAATACGACTAAATTTATACATCAAAAAATACCCGTCAACGCCACCTCCACTTCAAGTTCCTCATCAGTCGTCGCTTCCACTAGCCAAAGCCACAACAACAACAACAACAAAACAACTACAGTAGCAGTAATAACAACAACATCTACAACAACAGCAGTAATAAAAGCAACAACAACAACATTTACAGCAGCAACAACAACAACATTAACAGCAACAACAACAACAACATTAGCAGCAACAATAATTTTCTTTCTACATAAAAAATATTTTTGTATACTGTGTTAAATCTTTTTTTGACAATTTATGTAAATCCTTTTTGTTTGTTACATTTTATAAAAATTTTTTCAGGTTGCCTTGTTATTCTAGTTTCTCACGTGGTACACACTTAGCTTCTTTTAACGAATATTATACAATCGGGACGTAAGAAACCAATTGTATCATATTCGTAGGCACTCCACTGCACTAGGGCAACACAAGTTAGGAAATACACTAATAGGCATACATTTTAGGAAATTATGAGTCTGTCACACACACCACCACCCGTTCCTAGGCAAACACCTATACCTTCACAAACTTCTGACCCTCTCGCTCACTTTGGCGAAGGCGACCATCGTCCCCTTATACATTTACAGACTGATTTCGTCAATCCATTTGACACTCCAATGCGGTCAGAAATTCAAGCGGCATCAGTTAAATTGCCACAATTTTGGACAACTTGTCCAGACGCATGGTTCGTCCATGCGGAAATTCAATTTCAATCAAAAGGAATTTCCACTGACAAAACAAAATACGAATACCTAGTTACAGCTCTACCTCAAGAGGTAATCATAACGGTGCTCGACTTTATTCCGTCTTCAAATTTATATGAAGGTTTAAAAATAACATTAATCGATAGACACACTCTGAGCGAGACTAACAGGTTCGACAAAATTCTGTCTGGCACCGAGATGGGTGACCAAAACCCATCTCAATTCTATAGAACACTACTCATGTTGGCCGGTACCAGAGTTGATAGTGAATTAATCTCTAAAATTTGGCTACGAAAGCTCCCCAAAAGTCTCAATATAGCATTGACCGGATCTAATCACAAAAACTTAGATGAATTATTGAGATTAGCTGACAAACTGTGGGAAGTTATGTCAGAAACAGAAGTAGCTTCAGTTGGCAATGATACCCAACGCATCCCTAAATCTACTGAACTCACGATGATTACGCAATCGTTTGCCGAAACGACCTCAAAGATTCTAACAAGTTTCAACAAACTGGCAATCGAGGTCCAAGAACTAAAAAACGATCGATATCGTAATAATTCACGAGAAACAAATTACCAAAGATACCCAAAACGTAGATCCCCTTCAAGAAGCATATCACGACCTGTCAACTGGGTATGCAGATACCACTTTAGATTTTGTAGGGCAGCTAGACGATGTGAACAACCATGTTCATTCAGACAAAACGACACTCAACACAACACAACACAAGACAATTCGACAAACTAGGTGACTCCATAATTGCGACGGCTAATAATGGAAGTCAAACAATTCTAACACGCCGTCTTTTTATTCATGACAATGACAACCACATAAATTTTTTAATAGACAGCGGAGCTGAAGTATCAGTACTTCCCGTAAATAAATTTAGACCCCACCAAAAAAATTCAGACTTAATACTGACAGCAGCTAACGGTAGCACGATTGCGACTTTTGGCAAGAAATTAATAAACGTAAATTTAAAACTAAGACGTGACTTTCCTTTTACATGCATATTAGCAGACATCACACGACCGATCATAGGAGCAGATTTTTTAACAAAATACGGACTCCTAATAGACTTACAACACAAAAAGCTCATTGATCCACTTACACAATTAATAGTCAACGCCATCACAGCATTCACAGAAACATCATTACCTAAACTAATTTCACTAGAAAACAAATACACAAATATACTCAAAAATTATCCATCACTGACTACAGAAGCAGACTACAACAAACCAGTTCAACACAAAACAGTACACCATATAACTACAGAAGGACAGCTTTATAGATACGGGAGCTGATATTTCCGTGTGCAAAGTTGAAAATGCTAACAATTTAAACACAAGATGTATTGCAAAGATAACAGGCATAACGAACGAAACTAAAGAATGTATTGGTACATCAAACTTAAAATTTTATATTGAAAATGAGGAAATTGAACATAATTTTCAAATAGTTGAAAATGATTTTCCTATAGCAACAGATGGAATAATAGGCCGAGACATGATGAGGAAGTATATGTCAAAAATAGACTACGAGACATGTACAGTTACATTTATAATTAATGAAAAAGAAGTAATATTACCAATAATTTTAAATGATTTTTATAATGTTACGGTACCCGCACGAACAGAAGCGGTAGTCCCGATCGATATCAAAGTTAAAGAAGATAACATAATTCTTAATGAAGAAATTAGTGAGGGAGTATTTTTAGGAAATAGTATTATACCCGCGAACGGAGTAGCGCACGTCAAGTTGATGAATACAACCAATGAAGAGATAAAAATAAAAAAAATTTTAATGTGAAAACTAAACCATTAAGTAATTACAACATTTTTCAATGCAAAGAAAATAAACATTTTAATAAAAATAGACTGAACAAACTTTTAACCAATTTGGATATTGGATGCAATGGATCAGAAGTCAGAAAATCGATAATAGATATCATCGCAGAATACCAAGATATTTTTCATCTCCCTGGAGAACATTTAAGCGTCAATAATTCTTATAAACAACAAATACAAACAACAGATTCGACCCCTGTTTTCATCAAAAATTACCGACTACCACAAACACAAATGACTGAAATAAATGAACAGGTTGACCAACTGTTACAGGACAACATCATAGAACACTCAATTAGTCCGTACAATTCCCCACTACTTGTGGTCCCAAAAAAATCAGCGGACGACACAAAAAAATGGAGACTAGTCGTCGATTTTAGAAAGCTTAATGAAAAGCGGACGACATTAAGCTTTTGAAACCTGAAGTTGTTTATCTTGGGCATTTGATAACAAACGAAGGCATAAGAACAGACCCAGCAAAGAATAGTGTAATACGAAACTACCCAGTACCAACAAACTCGGATGAAGTAAGGAGATTTGTGGCCTTTGCCAATTATTATAGGCGTTTTATACCAAAATTTGCTGATATAGCCAAAAATTTAAATGCATTGCTAAAGAAAAATACAAAATTTGAATGGAATGACGCGTGTCATCAAGCATTCAAAACTTTAAAATCAAAATTACTTAATCCACCAATTCTTCAATACCCTGATTTCGATAAACCATTCGTTCTAACTACTGACGCCTCAAATTATGCCTTAGGTGCAGTATTGTCGCAAGGTGAGATCGGATCAGATTTACCAATTTCTTACGCAAGCAAATTACTCGGAAAGCACGATTTAAACAAACCAATTTTAGAAAAAGAATTATGGGCCATACACTGGGCGATAAATTTTTTCAGGCCTTATCTTTATGGTCGCAGATTTTCAGTTGTCACAGACCACAGACCATTGGTGTCTCTCTTTTCTCATAAAAATCCATCGTCTAAAATGACACGAATTAGGTTAGACCTATCCGACTATGATTTCGAAATTAAACACAAAACAGGGAAAGCTAATACCACTGCAGGTGCATTGTCTAGAATAATTATAAATAGCGATTCGCTTAAAGCGATGATTCCAACAGTTTTAGAAAACGAAAATACAAAAATACTAGCCATAACGAGAAGTATGGATAAAAATAAGCATACAAAAAACTCAACCAGTAACAATTTAGAACGTATTCCAGGCAGGAAGATTGATCACCTTTTTGTGTGGGAATGCACTTCACTATCGGATATAAACAAAATAAGAAAACTAAAATTTATAACAGAAAAAGATTTTAAGGGTACTCAGATAGACAAAGAAGACAATCAGGTTTTTGTACGATGCAGTGACAATCCGATGTTTACACAGATGACTTTGGAGAAACTGATATCGAAGATGCAAAAACTAGGGATTGAAGAATTAGCATTGAATATTAATGATGATATATTTAAAACCATGGCCATGGAAAATTTTAAAAGAGTGTATAATAATTTAAAGATTAGTGAAAAAAGAGTAAAAATACTCATTTATAGAGAAGCAAAAAGAATAAAAGAGAGAGAAAACCAGAAAAGAATAATTGAAGAGTACCATAATTCGACCCATGGAGGTCATATGGGAATTAGAAAAACGATTTTAAAAATAAAGCAGAGGTATATATAGAAAAACATGAGTAGAATGATTAAAAATTTTATAAATAATTGCGAAACATGCAAAATTAATAAACAAACCAGACATACAAAAGAACAACTAACTGTGACAGACACACCAGGAACTAGTTTTGAAGTAGTTTCAATAGATACTGTAGGTCCTCTACGATTAACAAATAACTACCGGTACATACTCACCATGCAGTGCGAATTAACAAAATATGTTATAGCATGTCCTATGGAGACGAAAGACGCCAAAACAGTAGCCAAAACTATAATAGAAAACTTAATTTTGATTTATGGGCATTTTAAAACAATAAAGTCGGATAGGGGTACAGAGTTTACCAATGAGTTGTTGTCGCAAATATGCAGCCAATTGAACATAAAACAAGTATTTAGCACACCGTATCATCACGAAACTCTTGGTTCTATAGAGAGGAACCACAGAGTGCTAAACGAATTTTTACTTAATTTTTGCATAGATGACGAATGGGATCATTGGATCCCATACTTCACATTTGCGTACAATACGACACCTCATATCGATACGAACTATAGTCCATTTGAACTTATTTTTGGCAAATTGGCAAACCTACCAAATGAGCAATTAGAAACATTTAAAACTTACAATACTGAAAATTATGCGCAAGAACTAAAATTTAGATTAGCATATTCTTTAAAAAAAGCACATGAATTGATAAACATAGCTAAAGAGTAGCGAAAGAAAGATAATGAAATTTCAAACCCACTTAATATAAATATTGGTGATAAAATTATTGTAAAAAGAATGAATAGAAGAAAGTATCAATCACCATATCATGGTCGATACACGGTAATTAAGAAAAATGGAGTAAATACAATAACAGATATAAATGGAAAATTAAAAGAATACCACAATAATTTATTGAAAAAATGGATTAAATTGAAATTAAATTTTGTATTAAATATATTAAAATTTGTTAACATGTCGGAATTAATATATAAACAAAAATATTTGAATTGTATAATTACCAATTATAAATATATGTTATTTGAATTGTATAATTACTAGTTAAAAAAATAAATTGAAATTGAAATATAAACACTAACATAATAAAGTAATATAATTACCAGTTGGAAATTTATTAAAACATTTGAATTGTATAAAATAAAAAAAAAAACATTTGCTGTGTATAATTTTAAAAATTATTTTTTTAAATCAAATAATTTTATCTTAAGGATGGGGGTGTAGTGCACTTCAATCTAAACATTTCTATAACTCTAACTTAAACATATTTGTTCTATACAATTATTATTTATAAACATTTAACACATAAAGATCTAGTCTACAAACTAACATTTCTATAAATGTAGCCTAAGCACATTTATGTAGCAAACAAACAAAACAAACACATAACTATTGTTTACATTCTTACTCGCTTGCACTTTATGTTTACATAACTATACTACATAACTACACTAAAATGACTACATAAACTAATGTTCTATTTAGTTACAATTATATTATAAGATAAATATTTAATTTTGTATTTATTTTAAGTTAAAAAAATACTGTTACTTGGCTTTATAAGCCGAAGAAAATCTTAAAATAAAATCACTAAAGTTTTGAGCTTTAAACCAACAGCTCCTTTTATTTTATTTCTAAGTGTCTGAATGCACTTTCGAGTGACGGCGCAAAGAAATTTTTTTTTTTTAACTGGCCAGTAGCGCTCTTAAGCGCTGGCAATAACATTATACGCGTATTATTGAAATAACCGCGTAAAACTTTAATACACTTAAAACGCGTAAGCCGCGTATTAAAAAAAGTCGCGAGTCCAACCCTTACAGAGAACCCTCTGAGAACCGCTCACACAACAATCATGGCGGCTAAAAACTTCACCATAGAGCTTTGAGAGCCGCCATCCTGTTCGGAGAGCCACTCATTAGACAATTATGGCGACCATTAAACTTCGCCATCGTGCTCTGAGAGCCGCTCACACAACAACCATGGTGGCTAAAACTTCACCATCGTGCTTTGAGAGCCGCTCACACAACGACCATGGTGGCTAAAACTTCACCATCGTTCTTTGAGAGCCGCTCACCAAATCATCATGGCAGCCATAATAGTCGCCAACATGTTCTGAGAGTCGCCCCCATAATAATCATGATGGCTAGAACCTTCAACATCCGGTTCTGAGAGCCACTCATACAACCATCATGGCGGCTAAAATATTCACCATCATGCTCTGAGAGTCACTCATTAAACAATAATGGCGGCTAAAACATTCACCATCATGCTCTGAGAGTCGCTCATTAAACAATCATGGCGGCTAAAACATTCACCATCATGCTCTGAGAGTCGCTCATTAAACAATCATGGCGGCAATAATATTCACCATCGTACTGGGAGAGTCGCTCACCAAACAACCGAAGCGACCATAACATCTACCACCATGCCCTGAGAGCCGCTCACACAATAATCATAGTGGCTAGAAACTTTAACATCCGGTTCTGAGAGCCGCTCATACAACCATCATGGTGGCCCAAACATCCACCATCATGCTCTGAGAGTCGCTCATTAAAACAATCATGGCGGCTAAAACATTCACCATCATGCTCTGAGAGTCGCTCATTAAACAATCATGGCGGCAATAATATTCACCATCGTACTGGGAGAGTCGCTCACCAAACAACCGAAGCGACCATAACATCTACCACCATGCTCTGAGAGCCGCTCACACAATAATCATGGTGGCTAGAAACTTCAACATCTGGTTCTGAGAGCCGCTCATATGAGCATCATGGCGGCTATGATATTCACCATCATGCTCTGAGAGTTGCTCATATAATATTCCCCATCGTGCTCCGAGAGTCGCTCAGTAAACAATCATGGCGGCAATAATATTCACCACCGTACTCTGAGAGCCGCTCACATGACAACCATGGCGGCCATTAAAACACACCCATACTATCACACGGCTGAGCGACAGATCACGCCATGTGGACTCCAAGATATTAAAGCCGATGATTGCCTGGCTACGAGAGCGAGGGAGATGGGAATACTATCAGCGCCAACAGAATCATAAAAGGCAGCCATTAAAATTTCACCCATATTATCACACAGTTTAGCGACATATTACGCCATGTTTGGCCCCAACATACTTCAAGCAGCAGTAAGGTAACCACGAGAAGAAGCGAGAGGCAAACATTAATAAAACCTAAAAACAATAAGAGAGAGAATCTACCACTATACTCGTGACAGTGGTACATAGATTGCACAGCCAGCAACAGATGGCTGTGACTATAAAAGACCGAACAGAAGAGAAATCAAGGTCAGTTCGAGTCGGTCAGTCAGTGAGTGAAAGTCAACAAGTACGTCACAAGTAAAAGTGAAAGTCAACCTCAATACGAAAGTACAGCCAACACAGTAGTCAACCGAGGAAATATTAATTCAACCAGCCACGAGTCAGGACACCGCAGTGAGCTAATAAAGGATTAGCCAAACCACTACGCCGTCACACAGGACACGTCGCAGGAAATCGGAACCACTAGAATTAGCAGGCGGACATAACTTTAAACAACTAGCCGAACTGAGGACCAAATAAAGAGCGAGTGTCTAGATGCAGGACGTTCAGAAGTAGTGGTAAATATAGTGAAAAGTGCAGTGTTCAAGTGGTCATACAGAAACCTTTCCTAAATCCTTGCAGTGCCAATGTACACTCCAATAGCAACCGCAATTTTTATTCAGTTGCTATCGAAGCGTCATTCACTGGGTCTGTCTCGTCCTCAACCTATCCCTAATCCTTGCAGTGTAATTGCACACTCCAAAAGCAACCGCAATTATTATTCAGTTGCTATCGAAGCGTCATTCACTTCATTGAAGAATAAATCTTGCAATCTGGAAACTCGCTTCTGATGTCACATACAGGACGAAATCAAATAAGGACGAAATTACACCCATCCCAGGATTTGGTGATATCTTTCCTTTAATCCTTATTTATCTATTTATTTATAAAAAATTGCATTTAAATTTGAAGATTTGAAAACCCTTACAGTGTAAATTATCAAAGCAAATTTCATTAATAAATTGAAATCAACTTTTAAGTTTTGAAAGTGGAAACACCTACAGCGTAAATTATCAAAGTTACCACAGGTCCTTAAGACCGCTTATTTAAAGGTAAATCTAAAATTGAAATAAAATAGACTCAGTTTAAATTAAAGTCTGAATTAATTGTTCAATCGGTGTTTAATAAGTAAAAGTTAAGTCAAATTATCGATAATCGTTACATCTTGTTTGCCGGAAGCAAATAATAAAATCAATAAATTTTAGGTCACAAAATAAATCTTTGATTAATTACTTGAAGCAAATTTTGAATAGTCGATTTATTTTAAATTTATAGTTTCACCTACCCATTTAAGCGAATAATAGTACACTACGCACTTAGCCTTTTATTTGTTATTTATCGTAGAAATTATTATTATTAATTATTATTGAAATTAGTATTAGTAATTATCATTGAAATCATTATTATTAATTGTCACTGAAATTATCATTAGTAATTATCATTGAATTTTGAGAAAGACGCAAATTTAAACCCATTAGAAATAGGATTTGTAAATTAATTGTTGTACATTTGATATTTTGTAAAGATTTTATAAAGTCAACTAAAGACTGATCAATAAAATTGTAACGTTTGATTGAACCGAAAGCGTTTTGATTTAGTGTCCCAAAATTACAGTAAGATAAATTTTGAAACGACCCCTGGACAGCCACTTTGCTGTCCCAGCTATAGACGCCGGTAAGGCGGTACTTTACAAGTTATAGCTTGGAAACATAATTTCACTTCAATCCTACCTGAAGTCATACTAAACGGATCATGTATTGAGGTCGTGAAATCGGCAAAAAGTTTGGGTATTACTTTCAACAGTACCTTGGATTGGAAAAATCATGTCAATATCACAGTAGGAAAAATCTTCGGTATGTTCCGCAGCCTGTGGGCTACACAATATTTCACCCACTTTAATATTAGAATGCTACTGGCAAAACGTATCTCGTTCCCACCGTACTATATGGATCTGAAATTTTCGCATACTGTGACTCTGCAAGTAAGTGCAAACTGAACGTTGCTAACAACATCGCTCGTTATGTATTCGGACGTAAACGAACTGACCGCATATCACAGTATGCAAAACAAATATTTGGTTTGACTTTTGACTCAGCGCGGTAACAACTTGGTTAAACCTAGACTGTGACAAAACCGATCATCCACCTCGAAGCGTCGTGACATCTGCAACCGGATAACGAGGCACTTCCTGACTTAGCGGGCGTCTACATACCTAGCTATGCTTCGGCTTAGCTCGGGGAAAATGGTCGTGGGGTTGCTTCGTCAGGAAGTCGTGGGATGCGATCTGCACAAATTAAATGTATGCAGACTGTAAAAGGAAACGGAAAAGGAACATTTGAGTTAAAATTCAAATAGGCGGAAACAGGAAACGGATGGGAGAGAAAAAAAAGCAAAACAAAACGCGAACCGACTCGTAGCCTCTATGCACCATATAGTATGAGGAAGGAAGGTGTTAATTCCCCTCATAGTCTATACCTGCGCTGCCTGTTAATGAACGGAGAAGTGACTTCATTAACCTGAATAGTTCACCTAAGTGCAGCAGTCCCTTACCATGACCTTACCTTTCAATGGTGCAAAGAATTTTACACAAATTTAGTGGATTAACATTGTCATGTTTCCGACCTACCGTTTGTGGTATATGGCTGGTGCGTCATGTGGCAAGGTAGCCTTTGTTGCGCACCCCTGTCGTCCCTCTGGCAGCACTGGTACGCTGGCGTATTGCGTGGCTAAGGCTCGCCGGATGGGGTGGTGTTCTTACCAGCCTGGTCCGACAGACGGAAACTTCACATGAATAAAAAATCGTACCAGTTTATTTTAAAAATTACCGCCTGTTAAAAAAAACCGAAAAAACCATAAACAACGAAAAATCTCGAAAGAAGACAAAAAAAAACCCGATTATTTTATGAGGAAGTGCTGAAAACGAAGAAGGAATAGGAACCGGGTGCTTGCTGTTGCCACGTTGGCACGTCTCGTGGGTCGATCTTTGCTGTAGGTCGATCGCCCTTGGCTAACCCACCCCTTCGAGCCACAAAAGACCAGCCATGGTGACCCTGCGCCTTGGTCAAGGTCACCCCAAAAACTTTTATACTTACGCACACCCTGTCTCATCTACGCCACCCGTTCCCTTTGAATCTAAAACTCATGGTTTAAGATTTACAAAGTATTTATAACATTTAATATGGCTAGCAATCTATGGAGAATTTTTTTCTTAACATATATCTATACATCTTAATAACTATCCCGACATAGGAGTGGCGAATTTTAAGTAAAGTTAGTTTTAGATTATTTTAATTTCTGATAAAATAAGTTTTACATCAAATTAATTCTTATTTACATTAGTTTAGATTGATCTAATTATTGTGCAAACTAGTTTTAGTTTAATTTAAATCCTATTTAAACCAGCTCTAGATCAATTTAATTTTTATTTAATTTAGTTTTAGATCAATCTAATTTCAATTTAAATTAGTTTTAACTCATATAAGTTTTAGTGTATATCCGCTTTAATTTATATCCGTTTTGATTTAAATTAGTGATAATCTAAATTAGTTTTCGTGAATATCCGCTTTAATTTATATTCGTTTTGATTTAAATTAGTTTTAATTTATGTTTTTTTTATTTGAAATTCGTTTCCATTAATATTCGTTGAATTTTAAGTTAGTTTTCAATTAGATTAGTGTAATTTTATGTTAGTTTTCATTTATTGGGTTTGATTTTATGTTAGTTTTCATTAGTTCGTTATTATTGGCTTTAGTTTATACATACAGGACGAAATCAAATAAGGGCGAAATTACACCCATCCCAGGATTTTGTGATATCTTTCCTTTAATCCTTATTTATCGAATTATTATACATTTGTATCAGTGCGTAGCGACCCCTTTCAGGATAAAATCACTCAAAGTAAATTTCATTTAATAAATTGCATTTAAATTTGAAGATTTGAAAACCCCTACAGTGTAAATTATCAAAGCAAATTTCATTAATAAATTGAAATCAACTTTTAAGTTTTGAAAGTGGAAACCCCTACAGCGTTTCGTTTTATTTTGAGTTTTGTTTCCGGTTATAATAATTTTATTTCCGTTTAGTTTCGTATTGGGTTGATTTATTTTTTTAGTTAAATTTTGAATCCTATGGCTTTTATTTTAGTTTAGTTTTTATTTTGTCATCTCCTTATGTTCAATTTATCTTATTTTTAGTTTATTTTATTTTATTATATTCGTATGTTAAATTTATCTTATTTTTAGTTTCATTTATTTCATTATATTCGTAGGTTAAATTTATTTTATTTTTAGTTGAATTTATTTCATGATATTTTATGTTAAATTTATCTTATTTTTAGTTTAAAAAAAAATCTGTTCGTATGCAGAACATAATTATTACTACTATTATCTTTCTTTGTCTTTTTCTTTTTGATATATGTTGCATATCTAGGGAGTAAGGGTATGTATGTTTAAAAAAAACAATCATCAATATCAATTAATTAATTAATTTAAATGTGTAATACCATAAAATGGCTTAAAAACATAACGTAATGTATTAATAGTAATTATAATAATATGTTAAGTTTAATCAGCAATTAATGTAACTATAAATATTTTTTTTTTATGTGTTCTGCTTCCTTATATGTATAATATACATTGTATATGCTTACATATGTCTACATATATCTATATATACACAATATGTATATATAAGCATATAAAAAATCTTAATAATAAGCTATTCAAAAATGTTAGACCAGAGGGCGGATTCTGAAAAACGCTAAAGCTAAATCTCCACCGCTAAAGCTAAATTTATAGTTTTTAGCGATATTGCTATTCTGAAAAACTCCATCGCTTATTTTTATGCTAAAAATTTAGAGACTGAACGAGCTTTTAACGAAGAATAAAATTAAAGCTGTCATAGCTTAATTTTTAGCGATTGCTGCGATTCTTAACTTTTTTTAGCGATTTACAGAAACTCTAATTTTATTTTTAGCTATAATTTTAGAGTCCAATATTTTGTTGCCGCTAAGTTAAAAATTAAGAGATTTTTCAATTAAAATCGTAATTTTTGATATATATATATTAAGAAAAATTAATACTTTGTCTCTTTTGAAAGTTTTCAAAGAAAAACATATCACCAATTTAAAGCACTTTTCCGAAAACTTGCTGTTTGTATTTATCAGTTGTATTAATATTAGGGGTATTCACGTTTCAGTGCACTTGCTTGTGCAGTTGAGGACTTGTGCAGTTATGCAGTTAGGTTTTCGTGAACAAATCACTAACACTTTTTCCAAGCTGTCAAATTTTTCAATGCACACAAGTGCAGAAATGCTCAAATCTTCAAGTTTTAGGCTGCAGTAGAATTGCAATTGCTAATTGCCACCATTAGCACCAGTAAACCATTTTCAAAATAAGAAACAAGCTTATTTTAATTATTATATTAATTTAATTAAAATTCGAAAGAAACTTTAAAAAGTTTTTGAAAACTTTTCGCTCGGATGATGCATTTTTGACAGTCGGAAAGAGAATTTTTGATATCAGTGAGGTGAATTTTATTGTTAAAAATTCATGGACTAGTAGAAATATTGACAACTGGCATTAGAATTCTTGAGTGAAGCAAAAGGGTTGTGCTTTACCAAATTGTTAGTATCAGTGTTTTGCTGTGTATTTTTTCTGGAAAAAGTAGTTTTATTTATGTTTCCGTATAAAAAAAGGATTGTGATTTGCTTTTAATATTTAGAAAATAATTGTTATTAGGCTAAAAATACAAGCTTGAGGAGCAATTAAAAAGCATGGAGTCACTGCAGTCGTCTTTAATTTATTTAAGTGTCAATAAAAATTACTACAATTTTTTTTGAAGATTTTTAAAAACTAGGCTAGTCTTAGGAGCTAAAGGGTTTAAAATAAATATTTATGTTAAATTTGGAAGTTCATTACTTCTGACATACGCAATGTCAGGTTTTTCTTTACTGCATTCAACTTGCAAAACTAATGCATTGAATATACTTTTTGAATATTTATAAATATGGCCGATAAAGAGTTAATACGTGTTCAAGGATGTTTTATGGTTAGGTGATTGATCGACTGAGTATAAGTCAATATTTTCTTTCGTATGACAATCGATTGAGCTCAAAATTTGGCAGTAAGTGTATATCGAGTATGGCAACCTTTAGGTATAGTGCAATTTTTATTTAGTGCAATAAAAGGTTAAGGATTTTTAGGTCCAATTCACAAGAAACCTTTAACACTGATACTTTTTTTTACTTAAGTAAATTTTAATAGTGGAGTAAAATCTAAACACATAATTTAAAAACATGTTTTCAATTTATTCCATCTCTAAGCTAATTAGGTAAAATACATACAACAAAATAATAATGAATAAAAATTGTTATTTTTTACAAATTTTTAATGTTTTAAAGTTTTGGTTTTATAAGTTATTTTACTTAAAACAGTTAGATTCCTTGTAGCTCATAATATCATTTAGAATAAAAAAATAAGTAGTAGAAACCGAGGCAGTCAAATGTTTCTTAAACTCGTTCATTCGCTGAGAAGACGTCAACATTTCTGGATAACATTTTCATGTTACATTTGGCACAGCAAAAACTGACAATTTGAATACAACAGATACAAATTTTTTTTAACTCAACATTTTCTTTCCTATAGAACCAATAGTGAAAAGTTTCCGAATGGCACACAGCCATAACAAAATAATATTTTTGACATAAGAATCGCTAAAACAGCGCTTCCTGTGGCGAGTAGTAAAAGCAACATTTTTAGCTAGGCGATTTGAAACTCAGAATCGCATTTTAGCGAAATCGCTATGGAATTGAACGAAGCATTTTTTTAGCATTTTAGCGATAGAGATTTAGCTTTAGCTAGGCGATTTTCAGAATCCGGCCTCAGTTTAAACATCAAAAAGCATTGGATTTTCGCGGAATAATGCAGCATTGATTTTCTTTTGTTAATTTGAATTTCAACACCTTTTAAACACATTGCAGACAAATTAAGCCAAAATACACACTGCATGTTTTGCAAAATTCTAGCATCAACAAATCCAACAGACCCACACACAGAAAACATTTGTGGCGTGCAAAGTATGGAGAAAACGAAAAAATTAATTGCAACACGTTTAGCCAATAAAGTTTAAATTAAATTAAACTCACTTTTTGTTAACCAAATGAAGGTACTAAAATCTAAAGAAACTAAGGAAAAATGTTGATGCGAGTCATAAAAAAAAATCAAAAGCTCAAATACCAAGCTTTACGAAAATTGCACCAAAACTAAAATGCAAAACTGGATTAAATCCTTTGCCGCGTATTTTTTATGGCAAGAAATTAACGCACATCATCCACCGTAAAGTGTTGCATATTTGTTCGTCTTTGTTTTAAGTTGTGTTAAACTTTGCAAAGTGCAGGAAAGCAAGCTGTTTTCGTTTTACCGCTATCGCGTATTTCGGGCTTAAGGTAGCAAGTAAAAGTTTGAAAATATTTCTCTTATTACAAATTAGAATAATTTATAGGCACAGGGTAGTAATTATTTTTCTACTTAATTAACATGTTGCTGTTGAAGTTCTGCTATATCATCCGCTATTGGTTGTGGATCTCACCACTACAAGAAGCAGACGAACTACTTTTAGCCGCAGGTACAACTTAGTTTTATTTTGGCTTTATAAAAAGTTTTATTTCCTAAAAAAAATCCTATCGTTGATGCGTTTAGCTTGCCCAAAAAGAAGAAAATGATGTAAACAAAATCTTTGACACGCTTACCAAGCCCAGGTAAACCTGTCTCAAACCTGGCGGGATTGTAGGGTCCGCTGCTGATGCCGCCGCTGTTGAAGCCGTGGTAGCTGGTTATTGTGGTTAGTGATGGTGCAGCTGCTGATGCGATGGTGATGTTGCTGGTGGTGATGGTAATGCCGTTGTAGCGAGTGATGATTATGATGGTGATGTCGTAGATGATAGTTTGTTTGTTGCTGTTTTTATCGTGCATTTTTTTTATATATTTTTTTAATATTTTATATAATTATATTTTTTCTTAGTGTGTCTTGTTTTCTTATTTTCAGTCTTCACCCTTTTCTTTCATCAGTGTCGTTTTCTTTTCTTTGTCCTCTTTTTTCCGATTTACACTTCTCTTATTTGTTTTCCTTTCAGTATATTTAGTTTCTCTTAGTTTTCTCTTAAATTTTCACTATTTTTCTTTGTACCTTTTCTTTCTTTCCACTGTCACTCAATTTCAATTTATCATATTTTTCTTAGCTATTCTATTTTCTTCATTTTTTTTCTATGATTTATCTTTCTCATCCTTTTGTCTCATTCTTTTTTTATCTGTTATAACTTTAGTATTACAATTATTTTTAGTTTAATTATTTGCAATTTTTTTTTTCTTATGGGTTTCACCTTTTATTTTCACGTTTCCAATTTTTGAAAACTTTTTCTTAGTTAATTTTTCTTCAAAATTTATTTGTTGCAATTTTATACTTTTCTTTTTTGTGAACTTTCACCAGTTTCTTTCCTATTTTCACTAATTAATTTAATTCTCTTTTAGTTTTTCTATTCTCTCACTTTTCTTAACTGCAAGCACATTAGTTTTTCAATTATTTTTAGTTTAAATCTTTTCTATTTTTTTCACTTAACATTTTCTAATTACTTTTTCTTTTTCTAGTTTCTTTAATTACGTTCTCCATTTCTTTAGTTTTACTATTTTCTTAGTTTTACACTTTTTTTTCAATGTATGCTTTCTTTACTTTCACTTATTTTAGTTTTCTCTGAATTTTTGTATTTTTCTTTCTCTTCTATTTATACCTTTTTATTTTTTGGTTTTCACTATTTCGTATTAATTTACTTTTTTAGTGTATCTTTTCATTTTTGTCCTTTTCTTTTAGTTCACTATTTCATTAATTTTTCACTGCTTCACTGGTTTTGAGTTTATTTTTATTCTTTAAATTTTTCGGTTTTCACTTCACCAATTTGTTTGTTTATTTAGTTTCTATGTCTTTATTTTTCTCTTACATCTTAACTATTTTTGTTCTATTCTTTTCAGATTTTATCTTTAGTTTTGTTTCTTTTTCAGTTTAATTAATTGCTCTTTTCACTTTCTTCACATTCTCTTCTTTCGCTTTTCACAAATTAGCTATGTTTCAATTTTCTTTTAAATCTTCTGATTTCTTAGTTTTTTTTTTATTCTCACTTGTCTTTTATGTTTTGTTTTAGTTTTCACCTTCTTTTTCATTTCTTTCTGATATTTTCACAGTTGGTGGTGGTGATGATGTCGTTGTCGTTGCTGTTGTTGACGCAGCTGTTGCGGGCAAACGCTAGAGGTGGGTGCAGCTATCGCTGCTGGTGTGTCTGGTGTTGATAGTTTGGGTGGCAATGTTGGTAGTGTGGCAGAATGCAGGATGATCCGGGTGGTTTGCTGGGTGTTGATGCGGTTGGTGAGGCAGTGGTGGTGTCGCTACTGGTGGTGGTGGTTGCCGTTGCTGTTTCTAGACATGATTTAGCATGATGACTTTTATATAGGTTTGCATCCGCCAGTTGGACAGTTCAAAGAATTGGATTATTCTTGAAGAAATGAGTGTGTCCCAGATGGTTAAAGTTGCCCAACCCCTTGGAAACGTACTCTTATCCCGTTACAGATGCGGAATCGGTGCATTTGAAGCTATGAGGTGGTAAAATTTTAGCATAGCGTTGAGATGGCAAACGAAGTAGCGGAAACTGATTTTGATCACTTACCCAACGCAGCCAGCCTTCGGACACAGCCATTGCTGCTGCTCTTCGCTATTGCCATTTTCTATGACCGATCAAACTGAGCGAAAATGTGTGAGTGGCTAGATTTTGACGGATACTAGCCGTATGGCAAGTAGGTTGCAGAGCGGCCACGACGTAGTGCACCTTGTTGTTTTCCTATGATTCCGCTGGACTAAATGCAATTGCCGAGCTAACTTTGTTACGAAAGTGGAAAGCTTTATGTATGAAAGACTCTCTTCTGTTGATGGCCATTACTTACCGAGCTGTTATTTAACGCATACTGTATGAGAAGAATGGCTTTGCATCTGCTTCTCTGAATTGCAAGTTGATGTTGACTATTCCTTTTTTTCTTCAACGCCAGCACCTCACAAATTAAATGCACCTTTAGCAAGTTTCATGCATGTTTTTGCTATATGTTTAGATGAATAGCAAAAGTTTAGGTTTTGCAAAGACTTTCAACGAAAAATCCAACTCTTTTCACTGTCTACCACCGAATGGCGATTCTCTGCTACAGAAACATCTACCCAGGGTTGTATTTTTGTCTAGTTCAATGATTTTTGGTACTTTGGCAGTGTTGACACATGTCATCGGTTAGGGTGAGTTCGCATGCATTTTCGAGGCATTTAGACGGGCAAACTACCGATGTTTTTCCAACTTCGCTCCTTTTTCGGTGGAATCGACCATAACCGAGGGGAGTAGGTAATGGTTGGCTTAGACTTTTGGATGACACGTCGAAAAATGGCCGTTAACCGACGCTTGTTTCGGTATTTCCATTGGCTACCGATTCAAGCGCGTGTCGGATCTCGCCATTTTTCAGACCGGTTTATTCGCGCCGAAACTAATTTTGCTATTGTTGTTGGTGTTTATCCACCTCAAGCATGTTTATTGCCATTTTGTTCGCCCGAATGTTCTCGAACCTCACCGAGATGCCACATCTAAATAAAAAAAAAAAATGTGTGTACTGCCACGCTAGAGGGCGCTAGTGGAAATACCAGGGGGTATTCATAAAAGGTACTATTCACTCTGTGCAGGTGCCCATGACAACATATTACCCATTTCAAGGGATTTTATATTTATATTGACAAAAATTTAGAATTGATTAAATACAGGCTTACAATGGTTCTACATTTTAGTTTTATTACAGTGTATGATTATGAAAAGTCAACTTAATTTTATAGTATTAAATTGCCATGGTAGGTTAAAGGTAAGTATAAAAGTTACACTTGATAAAAATTTTCTCAGTGTATATCGAAAGTCAACTTAATTTTATAATCATTAAATTGCCATGGTAAGTTAAAGGTAAGTATAAAAGTTACACTTGATAAAAATTTTCTCAGTGTATATCGGAAGTCAACTTAATTTTATAAGCATTAAATTGCCATGGTAAGTTAAAGGTAAGTTTAAAAGTTACACTTAATAAAAATTTTCTCAGTGTATATCGAAAGTCAACTTAATTTTATAAGCATTAAATTGCCATGGTAAGTTAAAGGTAAGTATAAAATTTCAGCGAGAAAAAAAACAAGTTCCAATAATGTTCCTCTTAGGGTATGACAAAAACAAAACATTAAATAATTAAGCTTGAATCATTTTTTTTTGTGTAAGTCGAAAGAAAAAAATTGTTTGTAAGTTTGACTCATTTTTTTCTTTGTGCAAGTCAAAAAAATTAGATTTTTAAGTCTGTATTATTTTATACTTAGTGCAAGTTGATAAAGTTTATTTTTAAGCTTGACTCATTTTTCTGTTAGTGTAAGAAGAAAAAAATAAGATTTTTAAGTTTATAGTATTTTTACCTTAGAGTATTAGAGTATTTTCAGAATTATTATTTTTAAGGTTGACTCATTTTTCTCTTAGTGTAAGTCAAACAATAAGAGTTTTAAGTTTGTATTATTTTTAGCTTAGTGTGTGGTAAAAACTAATCAGCCTAACCAAAAAAAAAAGTTAATGTCGACTCTAAATTTAGTATGAGCTTTTCTGACATTATTTCTATAGAATTTGCTGTCAAAAAGCTTACACTAAATTTAGAGTTGACATTAAAATGTTTTTTGGTTAGGCTGAATGTTTTTAAGTTTGAACTATGTTTAACTTAGTGTATGAAAAAGCTAATATTTTTAAGTTCGAATTGTTTTTATCTTAGTGTATGTCAAAAAGAAAAAATTTTTTTAAGTTTCAATCATTTTCAACTTAAGTGTGCATAGAAAACTAAAATTTTTAAATTTGTATTATTTTTAACTTAGTGTGTGATTTTTAAGCTTAAATCATTTTCATCTTAGTATATGCCGAAACGTAAGGTAGTTTAAGTTTAAATAATTTTTGTCTTTGATTATGTCAACAAAAAAAAATTTAATATTGCTGATAAGTTTGAATCATTTTCATTTAAGTGGGTATTGAAAACAAGTATTTTTTTATTGGAATTATTTTTTAACTTAGTGTATGCAAAAAAAGTTTTGTTTTTTGTTAAGTTAAAGTTAAGTTTTTGTTTTGATTTAAATTGCTTTTGGTTTCAATTTCAATTGAAATAACTACGGTTTTAGTTTCAGTTTAAAATCTTTTTGGTATTCTTGTTTGTTGTAATTTAAAGCGTTTTAGTTTCATTTCAATGTAAATTGATTTCAACGTTTGTTTCAATTCAAATTGATTGAATTAACTACGGTTTTAGTTTCAGTTTAAAATATTTTTGGTATTCTTGTTTGTTGTAATTTAAATCGTTTTAGTTTCATTTCAATGTAAATTGATTTCAACGTTTGTTTCAATTCAAATTGATTGAATTAACTACGGTTTTAGTTTCAGTTTAAAATATTTTTGGTAGTCTTGTTTGTTGTAATTTAAATTGTTTTATTTTCATTTCAATGTAAATTGATTTCAACGTTTGTTTCAATTAAAATTGAATGAATTAACTACGGTTTTAGTTTCAGTTTAAAATTTTTTTGGTATTCTTGTTTGTTGTAATTTAATTCGTTTTAGTTTCATTTCAATGTAAAGGGACTTCAACGTTTGTTTCAATTCAAATTGTTTCAATACCTTTTTAATCTGATTTAAATTGTTTTGGTTTCGAATATAGATTGACGTTGATTCGGGTTAAATTGTTCGAATTTAAATTGTTTTTGTTTGAATTTAGATTGTTTTTGTTTGGTTCCACATAAATCAATCTAAAATTTTTTGGCTTCAATTTAACTTTTTCTTTTATTTACGTCTTTCAATTCCATATTATTTTTTCAGTGTGATTTACGTTTTAAGATTTAGAATTGATATACGTATATTCTTATTTGATTTAAATTATTCATTTATTTTAAATGTAATTTACATTGATTCCTTATTTCGATTTTACTTTAAATTAATTTTAGTTTGATTTAAATTGATTTATTAAAATTTAAATTGATTTTATTTTCCGAATTTCATTTGAATCAATATTATTTTGCTTGGCTTTCCATTAAATTAAATTTATTTAATCTAATTTTAATATTAATTTCAATGTAAATTCATTTTAATGTGATTTTTCAATTCAAATTAATTTATTTTTATTTAAATTGATTTCAATTTCAACTTCAGTTCAAATTTATTTAATTTGATTAATATTTATACTGATGTGTTTTCGTTTAAATGATTTCGAATTCAAATTCAATTTAAATCCATATCAATTTGATTTAGATTCAAATTGATTTATGTAAAGTTAAATTGAGTTAAATTCGCAGATTTAGATTTAAACTGGTTTATGTTAATGTAAACTGATTTCAATTCTCAGATTCAATTCAAATTGATTTTAATTTGATTCAAATTCAAAGTGAGTCTAATGTGAAAGAAATTTTAATTGGTGTGTGTTAATTTTAGTTCTATTTTGAATTTTTGTTTAGTGTTATTTCATTTTTGTTGTAGTTTTATTTATGTACTTTTTTTTTTATTTTTTTATTAACATAAAGTAGGCAAATACAAAATAAACCCAACTGTTTTAATTAAACAAGGTATAATATTTTTTCTGGAATTACTGACCTTGGCACCCCATTACTATAGCCATTTTCAATGTGGGTGTTGGGGAGTAGTGATGCTGATGATGGTGTTGGCGAGATCCTGTTGTTGTCTACTGTAGCTGCTGTTGTTTTCTGTTGTTGGCCGTTGCGATTGTTGCTACTGATGCTGTCGTTGTTGTCGTTGGTAGCTGCTGTTGTTGTAGTTAGCAGCTGTTGATATCTTTAGCTGCTGTGTTTGGCTGTGGTGGATGTTGTCGGCTTTTGCTGGCCGTGCCGAGGTGGTGTTGGCAGGCTCCTGGGTGTTGACGATGGTGGTGAGGACTGGTGGCGTTTTGGTTCTGGTGGCCTTTTTTAAGCGCTCACCGTTGATTATTATGTATCAGTCCCAGTTTAGTTGATATGGCTAAGGATAGAATGATGCGTTAATGGCACTATTCGAAGAATTTAACAAAGGTTTCTGTGTGGCTGACAGAAAATTTGGTGGTAGCAATGTAAGCGTAGTTGGTGTAGTCGGTTGAGATGTAATTAAGTCACGACGACTACCGATCGTGTTACAACGGCGCTGTGCATAACTACCGCTCCCATTCCGATAGAGACGCCGTTGACGTCAAGAGCTGGTGGTGATTTATCCAGGAGCTCACAATGGTCAGGTACACGTTGGATGTGATTAACCAGAAGTTGGACCTCCTGTTCGGACTTTTCATGGAAACTCTTAAGTAGAGCAAACTGTTGCTCCGTATAGCGTTGGATACGTTCGTCCTTATCGGCGATTTTCCTTCTGCAAGCGTGCTTGCAGATTCTGTTGCAGCTGCTTAAGACGTTGCTGTTTGGGATCTAGCAAAAAATGCCGTATCAGTTCCTATGGAACACGAGCCGGTTGAGAAGTTTTAACCTACCGTTACGTTGTTGTTTCGTGTTTGAGATTGCTAGTCATTCGTCTGTTGAGGACGATCTATAGTAAGTAGACCAAATGTTTCCGAAAACGAATTAACAACGGCTGACATAGACACCCAAGGCAAGCAAAAACAAAAAACATCAAATAAATTTAATCACTTCAGAGTTGAAATCCCAGCTCAGGTTTGAATTTAAATTCAAATTCGAGACCAAACAAGGGCACAACACAACGGTTTACTGGTTGAGCCGATGAAAAAAAGCTCTTCCGGCTGATCAGTCGTAATGTTTCTTCTGCTGACTTGAATTTTGAATTCAAATTCAAGCCTGAGCATGGAAACAACTGCCGACTTAGCTGTCAAAACTGAGGATGCGTTATGACAGTGTCATTTTCATTAAGGTTGTTTCGCCAACCCACGCTACTACTATCTGTATTTGACGCTTGAGATTTTTCACCCCCCACAAGACACGCCTGCTTGGTATCAGAACGGCAGTTTTTTGTTAATTCTATACGTCTTTGGAACTCGCTTCCATTCTCTTTACAGCGTATTTGCAATGCAACCGTGTTTAAATCTAAGCTATCAGATTATTTGTCTTCACTTTAACTTATGCGATTCTTTTTCGTTTTCTTTTTTTTTCTCTCCTTTAATCTCCTTTTAATTTTATTCTTTTAATTTTCCCCGTTTTTTAGTTTTTTGTTTGTCTTATTATTTATATTTGTCTTAAATCTCAGTTATTACCTTCGGTTCAATTTTACAAAATTGTTAATGTTTTAACTTTTTCCCATATGAAATTTTAACTTTAAATTTTATTCAAAATTATGTTTTAGATCTTATATTTTTGTGTTGATATTATTGCCATATATGTAATCGGTGCTTAATTATAAGTTCATTCTTGCAAGCGCTTACATTTAATTAAATAAATAAATAACAATAAATAAACGTTGCGAAATTGAGTCAAATTACAACTTACTTACTTACTTAGTTGGCGCTACAACCGTATGTCGGTCTTGGCCTCATCTAAGAATTTGCGCCAGCCATTTCTGTCTTTCGCTTGCTGGCGCCAGTTGGAAATTCCAAGCTTCGTCAGGTTGTCCTCTACTTGGTCTTTCCAACGAAGATGCGGTCATCCTCTTCTGCGTTGACCGCCGCTGGGTACCGAATCGAATGTTTTCTTCACTGGAGCATCGTCTTTCATACGCTGAACATGACCAAGCCAGCGAAGCCGCTCGATTTTAATGCGCTTGACTATGTTGATGTCAGCGTACAGCTCATACAGTTCATCATTCCACCGTATTCGGTACTCGCCATTGACGCAGATTGGTCCGTAGATCTTACGAAGAATCTTTCTCTCGAATTCTCCTAAAGTCTTTTCATCTAAACTGCTCAGCGTCCAGGTTTGTGATGCGTAAAGTAGGACGGGCATGATGAGCGATTTATAGAGCGTGATTTTCGTTCGTCGAGAGAGGGCTCTGCTTCTCAATTGCCTACTGAGCCCAAAGTAACACCTGTTGGCAAGAGTTATTCTTCGTTTGATCTCAATGCTGATGTCGTTGGTTGAATTAATGCTGGATCCCAGATAAACGAAGTTCTTCACAACCTCGAAGGAGGTATTGTCAACGGTAACGTGGGTTCCAAGACGCTGGGACTGTTTGTTTGTTGACACTAAGTATTTCGTCTTATCTGCATTCACTGCCAGACCCATTCGACTTGACTCTCTTTCTAATCTGGAAAATGCTGCACTGACTTCGCGCGTATTATGGCCAATGATATCTATGTCATCAGCATACGCAAGCAGCATAACTCTCTTGTAGAATATTGTGCCACTACGTCTCAGATCAGCAGCTCGGATGATCTTTTCCATCATTAGGTTGAAAAAGTCGCACGATAAGGAATCACCTTGTCTGAAACCTCGTTTGGTAATAAATGGTGGGGAGAGGTCCATCCCGATTTTAACTGCGCTGCTGGTGTTGCTCAGTGTCATCCTGCAAAGTCGTATTAGTTTTGCAGGAATACCAAATTCAGACATGGTGGAGTACAGGTGCTTCCTTATTGGGCTGTCGAAGGCGGCTTTGTAGTCGACAAAAAGATGGTGGGTGTCGACTTGTTTTTCTTGAGTCTTCTCCAATATTTGTCGTAGAGTGAAAATCTGGTCGATGGTGGACTTTCCAGGTCTGAAGCCACACTGATAAGGTCCGATCAGTTCGTTTACAATGGGCTTCAATCTTTCACATAAAACGCTCGACAGGACCTTATATGCGATATTAAGAAGGCTTATCCCACGATAGTGGGATCGCCTTTCTTGTGGATTGGGCAGAGCACACTGATATTCCAATCGTTCGGAATGCATTCTTCCGACCATATTCTGCATAGAAGCTCGTGAATGCATTTAGGCTTTGTTATTTTTAAGCCGAGCTATAGCTGTCAGAACTTCATCATAGTCGGGCAGCGGAACCTCAACGCTGTCATCCAAAATTGGGGTTTCCGGAATATCATCTCTATTGGCGGGATTGTTATCAGCGTCGCCATTTAGAAGCTTAGAGAAGTGTTCCCTCCATAACGTCAGTGTACTCTGGACATCTGTCACTAATTCCCGTTTTCCTCCTTGCAGGAAGAGGCCCCGGTTTTAAAACCATCGGCAAGGCGTCTTATTTTTTCAAAAAATTTTCGGGCCTCATTCCTGTCACCATACATCTCAAACTTCTCCTGCTCGCGCTTTTCTGCCTCTCTTTTTTTCCGCCTGAAAATATGTCTCTCTTCCCTCCTCTTTTCTTTGTATCGCTCCTTAGCAGCGCGCGTTACAACCGACTGCAGGGTGGCTTTGTAGGCGGCGTCTTTCTCTGCAGTGGCGTCGCGACACTCCTGGTCGTACCACTGGTTTCGGCGAGGGCGTTGGTAGCCAATCACCTCTTCAGCAGCCGCACGCATGGAGTTGGAAATGTGTGTCCACTGCGCGCATATATCATCGATTGGAGGAGTGCTTTGAAGCAGGAGTGAGAGTCGAGTGGCGAAAGCATCGGCTGTCTGTTTCGATTGCAGCTTGTCGACGTCTAGCTTTCTCTGTGTAGGGTTGCGTGTATTCTTAGCTGCGCACAGACATGTACGAATCTTGGCTGCAACAAGATAGTGATCCGAGTCAATGTTTGGACCACGGATCGTGCGTACATCCAATACACTGGAAGAGTGCCTTCCGTCGATCAAAACGTGATCAATTTGATTTTTTGTTTTTTGATCAGGGGACATCCAGGTGGCTTTATGAATATTGAGATGCTTGAATCTAGTGGTACTTACGACCATGTTTCGTGCTGCGGCGAAGTCAATCAGCCTCATTCCGTTATCGGAGGTGTTGTCGTGGAGGCTGAACTTTCCGACTGTTGGACCAAAAATATTTTCCTTGCCCACCTTAGCGTTGAAGTCACCAAGCACGCTCGTAGGAAATTTCCTTGATCTCATCGTCCTTGTCTTCTGTCGGAGCGTGCGCACATATTAGGCTTATATTGAAAAATTTAACCTTGATGCGGATTATGGCAATTCGTTCGTTCACAGGTGTGAATCGCAGGATGTGGGGCCGTAGTCTCTTGCCAACTACAAATCCGCATCCAAACTCGTGCTTCTCCGCATGGCCGCTGTAGTAGATATCACAGGGTGCATGCCGACTGCAACCCTGTCCCTTCCATCGCATTTCTTGGATAGCAGTGATATCAGCTTTGTATTTTTCCAAGACATCAGTCAGTTGGATAGAGGCACCTTCCCAATTAAGGGTTCGGACATTCCAGGTGCATATCCGTAAATCATTATCAGTTTTTCGTTTGCGGAGGTCGTCATCAGATTTGGGGATCATTTTTCTTCTTTTCTTATATGTTTTCATTGAAATTGGTTTTCACGGGTGGGCTTCAAACCCAACGCACAACCTATTTTAAGCCTAGGGAGGCCCGCCGCTCAGATTAGCCGCCAAACTAACGGTTGTCAGTTTTGAAGTTGCCCAGGAAACACCACGTGGAGGTTTGAGTCGACTTGAGGCGATTTCACAAAGATTATGCTGGCCTCGCCAGGTTGAGACAGTCAGACATGTTACATTGTTCCATCGCCCCCAATTTCCCTCTCTTATATTTTTGTGTTGATATTATTGCCATATATGTAATCGGTGCTTAATTATAAGTTCATTCTTGCAAGCGCTTACATTTAATTAAATAAATAAATAACAATAAATAAACGTTGCGAAATTGAGTTGCGAATTACAAGCAGCTGTTTAATTAAATTTATTTTATTTTATGTGCGGTAGAATTTTACAATAAAGAGCGTGCCATGAATTTAGAGACGCAAAATAAGCAGCTTGTAAAAAAGCTGGATGAGATCAAGGAAGCAGTTTTAAGCGTAGAAACATGGGCTAACCACGAACAAACCTTAGTCGTTTCGACTTACACTGCTCACTGTTTTGCTTACAACCTTTTTTCTCTCATCTGATCGTGTTAAATATCCATATTGTAGTAACCACATTAGTTGTTAAGCTGCCCTCGTTGTGTTCGGAAGTCATTGGCTTTTTAATTGGATGGTGTGAATTTTTTATAAATGTAGTGTACGCCGAAGCGACTAACACTGGCTTTAACGTAACTTTTCATACCACCCCACGCATACTGCGTAAGGGGTATAGTAACTTTGTCACTCCGTTCGGAACGCTAATAAGGAGACGTGGTAGATATAGAAAAGTGTATATATTTTTGATCAGCATCACCTCCTGAGTCGATTAAGCCATCTGTGCATCTGTCCGTCTGTGCATCTGTCTGTCTGTCGACACGATTACAGCCACAATTTTTAAGCTAGCGTAGGGAAATAAAAAATGAGCAAAATCGGATGAAAACCACGCCTACCTCCCATAAGAAGTGCCTTTATCAAAACGGTATCTCTTAAATTGCCACAAAAATTAATATATGAACTTGGAATTTTGAGCTGTTTGGGCATAATATGTTCCTCAGCGGAACGGACTACAAAATAGCACGTAAGCTAGGATATTTAAGCGAGCCAGAGACAATGCTATCCGAAGCGACAAGCTAACAATATTACGCGAAAAACTGTCAAACAATCTCCATACGGCGTTCGAGCAAAGCGCGCGGCGATATAATCGACGAAAACGATAAGTTCATTTTTCACCATGACAGGAGGTGTATAAAAAGAATTTTACCCAAAGCGATTTCAAGCGCAACATTAACGCGAAATTTAGTAGAAAGTTTCTTAAATGTCGGATAAGCGAGGCCGTTGGCAATAACACCTACAAACTAGAAACTCTCGGCGGCAAGCCCCTAAGAACCTTTCACGCGAAGGATATCAAGCAATAAAATGATGAAAAATAAAGGCTAATCTGATATTTGTGCTAACCTTGTTTTTTTTGCGGCTAGGTTGGAAAATAAAATGTTCCGGAAACTGATGGGCAGGTACGAAGTGGATGGTCAAGGTAATTCGATAGCGGCGCAGATCAGAACCTGGAAAAATAAATTAGGAAAAAAATTACAAAGTAATTGGTCTTTAGAAAATTTTTTTTAGTGCCTGTCGTAATGACATGAAACTTCCCGGCATGAGTTGAGCTTCCACCGAAATCCTCAGAAAGTTGTCACTGCGCCATCGGCAACGAAATTAGAAAAGAAAATTAAAGAAAAAATTAGAATGGGTTTTTGATAGAGAAAAAAATAAATATCATAAAGATGGCCCTGCTAGCAAGGTAGAGTTTGAGACTCTTACGGCCGATTTCTTCACCGAGTGTCAAATCGAGCTAGTCCGAGTTCTGCTTAGAACTCAGTTTCAAACTGATTCTCGGTTCAAAAAAAAGTTAGAACTCTGTCATTTCTTCACTTATATAATACTTGGATCATTTTCAAAAGAGAGTGTTAGACACTAATACCCGGATCGAGTTTATACCAACCCTCTAGGAAATGGAAACATTCCCAGATTTAAGCAGGACACATTCCATGGAATGTAGGAATCATTTCCTTTGAAAACGCCATTTTTTTTTGCACATGATGTCGTTAGAGGGAAAAATTGCTCTCCGCTGTCTTAAAAATGAATGTGGAAACACATGATTTTAAACATTTAAATAGACTATCAGCGAGGTGCTAAAAACGCCTACTAAGGAGAATAGTAAGTCCTGTTTGAATATTGAAGTTTATATATGATATATTTCCTGTTTTATAAAAAGTACATATGGACCGTGCTACGTGGTTAGTTGCCGACAAAGCCAAAATTAAAGTCTGCCACGAAAGTCGCTTAAAATACAGTGACACTTTTGTTGTCATTGCCTGCCAAGTAAAGTGGATAAGCATGTCTACTGGTGATTGCTGGAGCAGACACGCAATTCGCGTGAAATAATTGAGCTGACATAAGTGGGAAATATCCTTCCAAAAATTTCTTACTAAACGTCCACTAGAAGGGCATTTATTCGCCGGGTAGAGTTTTTTAGTTTAGTGATTATGGCAATCAATTGGCCCATTAGACCTAGGCGTTTAAACTGAACAATTTTAAATGCTATAAGATCGTTTAAGTAATTTTTATGGCCGATTGGCTTAGTATTTAATAAAACGCGGTAGTTATATACAAAACTCACCGAATAAATAGTTATTTAAAATTTATCATTTTATGTGAAGTTTTTTTTTAAATAAAAAAATTTACAATACTTTAGGTGCTGGTGGTGGAATTTTGTATTCCGTCTCTGGAGTCTCGTAGGTTTTCTCCTCCTTTGGCTCAACAACAGACACATTATTAGGCAATGGTTTCCTAGGACCAATCTTGCTCTTGGGATCATAAGGCAACATGATCTTGATCTTAATACTCCAAACATTCTAGCGCAATAAGACGTGACGAGTAGCAGTTTTGGCATAGTCGTTGCATGGATCACCAGAGTGAATCATCAGACCATCGACGAACTTTAGAGACTTTGCAAGTTGACCACGAAACTTGCCAGAGACTATGTTTTCACAGCCCTTTGCTTCAGATTCAAAAATAAAACGGCCGGGTTCAAAATTGAAACGCCTCTGTACCATTGCAGTTAACTATCGAATGCGAAGTCCCTTCTCTCCCAGCAGGTTTCTGTTGTCATGATGATGATTTCAGTGTGCGATGGTGTGACGCGCACCTAAACTCCGGAGTTACCATCTTCAGCAAGTTTGTATATTTTTTATTATTAAAATCAAAAACTTGACAAGTCAAAACAAAGTTCTATTTTTTTATGTGAAGAAATAAAAAGAGCGCAAGACCGAGTTTTAAGATTGCTAGACTTCCGATTTCGGGGTTCCAGCTAAAACTCAGTATCAGTTTCGAGTTTCAAATTGAAGTTTTTATGCTTTAGATCTCTGTGAAGAAATGATTAAGTATTCGGGAGAGAACTAAAATTAGGTTTAGTACTCGGTCTAGCATTAAAACTCTGAGAAGAAATCGGCCGTTAAGATCTCAGGGTGTGGGAAGTAGCCTACGTAGGGTGATGCTAAATAGTAAACATAAATCAAAGAAAAATAGTTTTATGCCCCGCACACTGCCTTTGGCTGAGGTAAACTTTACCAAATGCAGAGTTTTTTTGCGTGTCAGTTTTTTTTTAAATAAATATATAAATTAGTTATTATAAGGTAAATAAATTAGTTACCTGGTTAAGTAGAGAAGCGCCCCGAATGCGGCCGTGTACTGCCATGAGTCGTAGTGAACATCGCAACAGCCAACCTGAAAATAAAATGAAAAAAAAACAAAAAGTTAAGATTTTGACACCTAATCACGCGAGCACTGAGATTAAATAATCATTCATTCAGAGTTAGCAAACAGTAAAAGAAATCCGCACTATGAAATTAGAAAAGTAAAGGTAAAGCTCTAGAAGGTTTAATTCAAGCACGAATAAATGAATCAAAACACCACGAGTAGAACATTTATTTAAATGAACATCACACACTGTATGGTAGTCACATTTTCGAGTGTTTTAAACTTTTTATTTAATTTTCTAACACACGAATTATTGGTAAATTTTAATTACAATTTTATTTTGATATCACTCCCGACCATGGTCAACACTAGTTTTTTATTTACTCATGATGCCGGTTGACACTTGTCATTCACTTCAAAGAACTACGAGTGCGAGCGAGAGGTTGTTGGTCGATCTGATTTTGACAGGCCGATCTATGGGCTGTTCACTCTGACTAACGCATAGCATGTGGAAAAGTAAAATTTTTAGTTACCCTGCTATACCGACGGTGAGGTTGAACCAAAATATGGGCTTGGCGGGTAGTGAAGGCTAAGCAAGGACGGCCAATGACCCTTAAGAAGAATTCAAGGTCTATCCCAAAAGTGCATGGTAGGTAGTCAGTCACCCCGGGAAATATAATGTTGATTAACGGCTCGGTAGTTGTGTCGCGCAAGAAAACAAATCAGGTAGGCAGGCAATGGATAGCTGAGTTAGGGAAATAAGTTTTAGTTGTGTAAAAAAATAGCCAAGGCACCAGCAGCCAAAGAGCTGAAAGTTTAAAAAGTAAAATTAAAAGTTTTGTTTAATAGTCGTCGAGTTAAAAGTGTCCTGTCGTGAAAAATAGTAATCGGTGGTAATTGAAACAGAATAAATGAGTGAAGTGTGAGTTTTTAAAATAAAAGGAAAATTTTTAGAAAAGTGGCCAATAAAGCAGGCGATAGTGGAGGAAGTAGCCAAGGCTAGGATACCGAAAAATTCTGGAGGTTGAAAAACAAAGGGGAAAAGGCAGCAAACAGGAACAAGGCCAGAAATCAGAGCGATAGACTAGGACCATCTGAGTAATTTGAGATTTAGCGGCAAGGGACCAGGTAAGCAATTTTTTTTTGTTGTAGTCGCCAGTGGGCTAACCAGTTATCGTTTATATATGACCAGAATTGTGGAAAGCTAAGGAGTCAGGGAATCGAAGACACTGGAAGCAAAAAAATAAGCGGCGCTGCGAGACCAGAAGCCAACTTGTAAAGTCAGACTGGACATCCGGCGGGAGCCGGCAAAAAGCTAAGTGCCTTTGTTGTATATCTGTATATCCTTAAGCGATAGAAACAATTCGAGGTCCCTTTTGGTTTAAATCCGCACGCCAAAACTTGGTTGGTGAAAACGCGAACAAGATTTGTTCCGAGAACGCTCAACCATCAATTGTGACTTTTGAATACGTGCGTCCAAAAATAAGCATTGTAGAGTTTTTTGTTTTCAAGAATAAAAAACGCGTCCTAACTGGCCGTTCAAAGTGTTCGACCAGAAGTTACGGTTCGAACGTGCAGACCCAGCGATGAACCTAAATTGTAGCTTTAAAATCCACCGTAAAAGAATAAATTCCTTGCTTCATTAAAAATCCTAAATTTCTAAAATCAATGTTTGTATTAAAAATCCGCCGGAAATCGGTTAAGATCCGCAGTAAAATCACTCTTTGAAAAAAAAATTTCTTAAAAATCAATATATCATATCAGCGTAAAAAGTTGCCGTATAATCAATATTAAACGTTTTTATAAAAAAATCAATATTAAAATCTAAATTTCAATCTGCAATAAATATCATGTGTCATAAGGGCCTTAAAAGTCAAAAGTAAAAATTTGCGAAAACAAGAAATCTGCTTCAAAATCGGCAAAAGTAATTCGCGGCAGTAAGAGGTAGAAAAATTAGTTTTTTTTATTCGAAAATTTACCTCGATATTTATTCCAATGTTCCCTAGTGCTATAATTGTTTAGTTAAGTGAGTTTTAAGCAAGTCAAATTAAGTTAAGAAAATCAAAATTTATGTTTGGGCCAATAATTCGTGGTGGCTGTAAAAATTCAATCATGTTTATGTTGTAAGGCTAAAGTGTGTTTTCTATGTGCGAAAAGAAAAATAAAATATGCGGCGTGTTAAAGAACGTCAATCCATAGCCGATTAAAGCCAAAATTCTTTGAACCCATCCTAAGCGAGCTCCTCTAGGTAGGAAACAAATTTGAATTTTTAATTTAAATTATTCAAAAATAAAGAAAAAATTAACAGAAAATCAAGCTTTAGTTTTTTTTTGTGCAGTAACACACATATATTTTGGCCCCGAATTAGTTTAAATCATTTTTTTGGTTTCATATTCAACATTTTCTTATATATAATATTATTTATTAAACCATGTCATCTAAATATAATAATCAATTTATTGCAAGAAAAAGGGTAATTTGTGAAAATTCATGAGTTGATTTATATTAAACATTTGTAATTTTATATATATGTATATTATTTTTTTTTTGTGAGTGCATCACGTGAATACATTCAAATTTTTTTGTAAATATTTCTGAATTCGAGAAGATCTTAACATGCCATTTTATGCTTAAATTAGTCTCTTTTGTTTTAATGATGATATTTTAATAATTAATTACAATTAGTTGTCTTTATAAATACAATTAAAATCCTCGAACATATAAGAGTTTTTTTTTTGTTTATGATTGTATTGAACATTGTTGTTTGTGGTTCATTTTATTTTGATTGCAATATGTTTTTTTTTTGTGAGTGTTTCGCTTAACTACCATTAGTTTTTTACACTGTTAAAATTACAGAATATAGTAATTTTTTTTTTATAATTATATGGAACATTTAATTTTATTTAATTACAATTTTTTATTTAATAATTATTAAACCTTTTTTTTTGTTGGTGTTAAATGGTACATGATAAAAAAGTTACATATGATGGTCTTTTGTTAAGTACATACTTCCACAATTATTTAGTACTTTAATAAATAATATAGTGCTTAAATTCTAGAATATGTAAATTTTTCATAATAAACAGTAGTGATCATCTGACAAGAAAAGGAAGAAATCAATATTAAGATTTGTAAATGTTCAAATTGGTTGTAATAAAAAAATTAGATTTTTAAGGCTTTAGTATCACACGTATGGTTGTAATAACGTATAGGAATTGCTTTGCGTCTAAAAATAGAAAAAAATCTTTTTTGATTAAAATTATAGAATTAATAAAATGTGAATTATGTTTAAATTCAAACTAATGGGTTACTAATTTAATTCGAGGTGGGGAAATAAGTACAGGGGCGGTTCCAAAAAAAAAAGTGGGTACGAATGGTGATAAAAATGCGTTAGGGCGAAAAGTTTTTTTTTGTGTTTTGTTCATTTATGAGGTTATCTTAAACCATACCACAAGATAACCACGGATGGGAGGGTACGTAGGAGGGCCAACATCTCCTCAATTACTTTGGACTTGTGCGTTGGTGGAATCATAGAGATAGACAGGGGTAGGGTGAAGTTTTGGTTCCGATTGTTTAATGAATTTAGTTTTGATTTAATGTATTTGTTTTTTTGCTTTTGTCGAATATTTTGATAAAGTAATTTCGAAGTTATTAATTAGTTTACATTTTTTTTTTTGGATATTTCAAATTGCATTTTTGTTTTCAAACTTCCGGTTTGCACCGGAAGTTATTGTTGCGTTCTCGACCTGGCCTGAAGGGTTAAGAACAGCGCCCATAAAGACCGTGGGCTAGTCGGTGTCACTCAGGCCAGGTACGATACAAAGGGACACGTAACGATACTCTGAGATGTTTAACTGAAGGTTTTATGCCAAACCATTTTTCATAAGGAGTGGCACTAAGGCATCAATAACATCGAATCCCGTTCAATTTTTCAAATAAACTGCAGCTTGTGTTGCCTTTGTCCATAAATACAACGGCAATTGCCCCTCATGCAGCATGGCTTTAGCGCTCTCAACAACAGTACGCTTCTGACGCTCAATAAAACCATTCTGTTCCGGTGCTCTGGGTGTTCTCATGCTTGATGCCTTTTTCCAAGCGAAACTGCTTTACAGCGTTATTGCAAAACTCAAGGCCGCCGTCCGTCCGCAGCTTTTTGATAGTGTGACCATCTGCTTGATCCTCAGCGTAGAACTGCATCAAATATGTCAGTACATCTGTTTTGTTCTTCAGAAAATATACAAAACTGTATCTAGAAAAATCATCTTTAAATAGCATGAAATAATTTGCGCGACCAATAGATGGTTCTCTCATTTTACCGCACAAATCTTCATGGAATGTCTCACCAGAGGCCGGATTCTGAAAATCGCCTAGCTAAAGCTAAATATCTATCGCTAAATTGCAAAAAAATGCTTCGTTCAATTCCTTAGCGATTTCGCTAAAATGTGATTCTGAGTTTCAAATCGCCTAGCTTAAAATGTTGCTTCTACTACTCGCCACAGGAAGCGTTGTTTTAGCGATTCTTATGTCAAAAAATTTATTTGGCTGTGTGCCATTTGGAAATTTTTCACTATTGGTTCTATAGGAAAGAAAACGTTGAGTTGAAAAAAATTTCTATCTGTTGTATTCAAATTGTCATTTTTTGCTGTGCCAAATGAAACATGAAAATGTTATCCAGAAATTTTGACGTCTTCTCAGCGAATGAAAGAGTTTTTTAAGACGCACTAGTTATTTTTGTATTCAAAATGATATTATGAGCTGCAAGGAATGTAACTGTTTTAAGTAAAATAACTTATAAAACCAAAACTTGTGTATACATTAGAAATTTGTAAAAATATAACAATATTTATTCATGATTATTTTGTTGTATGTATTTTATCTAATTAGCTTAGAGATGGAATAAATTGAAAACATGTTTTTCAATTATAAACAAGTATGTGTTTAGATTTTACTCAACTTAAAAAATATACCGAAGTAAAAAAGTATCAGTGTTAAAGTTTTCTTGTCAACTGGACCTAAAAATCCTTAACCTAAACTATGCGCGAGGATAAAAATCGCACTATACCTAAAGGTTGCCATACCCGAAATACACTTACTGCCAAATTTTGAGACCAATCGATTGTAATACGAAAGAAAATATTGACTTATACTCAGTCGATCAATCAGCTAACCATAAAACATCCTTGAACAAGTATTAACTCTTTATCGGCCATATTTATAAATATTCAAAAAGTATATACAATGCATTAGTTTTGCAAGTTGAATGCAGTAAACAAAAACTTAATACATCACGTATATCAGAAGTAATGAACTTCCAAATTTAACATAAATATTTCTTTTAAAACCTTTAGCTCCTAAGACTGGCCTAGTTTTTAAAAATCTTAAAAAAAAATTGTAGTAATTTTTATTGACACTAAAATAAATTAAAGACGACTGAAGTGACTCCATGTTTTTTAATTGCTCCTCAAGCCTGCATTTTTAGCCTAATAATAAATATTTTCTAAATATTAAAAGCAAAGCACAATCCTTTTTTTATACGGAAACATAAATAAAACTACTTTTTTCAGAAAAAAATACACAGCAAAACACTGATACTAACATTTTTGTAAGGGTAAAGCACAACCCTTTTGCTTCACTCAAAAATTCTTGTGCCGGTTGTCAAAATTTCTACTAGTCCCCGGGGCTACATGAATTTTTGACAATAAAACTCACCTCACTGATATCAAAAATTCTACTTCCGACTGTCAAAAATTCATCATCCGAGTGAAAAGTTTTCTAAAACTTTTTAAAATTTCTTTCGAACCTTAATTAAATTAATATAATAATGAAAATAAGCTTGTTTCTTATTTTTAAAATGATTTACTAACTGCACCAATATCTAAATAAAAAGTTCAAAATAAAAACTTCCAGTTATTTGAAAAAATTTAAATTAACTTATGTTAATATACTTAAAAATTTGTGATTAATTTTTTAAGTATATTTACACGAGTACTTTATGATTTTTCATTAAATATTCTCGTTTTGTCATAGAATAAATCTATATAAAAACTAGTAAGGATTTATTTTGACTGGTTCAACTTTAAATACCAAAACAGTCGTGGCTTATTGGAGGCTTAGGTTTTATTCAATTCTTCAAAATTTTTCACTCAGAGTACATTTTACATATTAAAAATTAAGTGCCAAATTTCTTGTCAATTAATGACCAAAATGCAAACTAACTGCATTATTCTGTTAACGAAGAAGCACACCAATGATAAGAAAGACACGAGAAGCAATACTTTCTTCCATATAGAATTGTTTTGTTTCAAGTGTCTTTCTTATCGTTGGTGTGCTTCTTCGTAATTCAGAATTATCACATAAAAGTGTGTCACAACAATTAAAGCTTATTTGTAAACTACCAATTCATTTAATAAATTTTTATAAAGTTTTAAGAGATGAAACCTTATTCTAAAAGCATGTTATATGATAACAATAGGGGTATTCACGATTCAGTGTACTTGCAGTGCAGTTAAGGACTTGTGCACTTTACAAAATCAAAATACACGTGCGTCAAAAATCAGCACAAGTGCTTTTCTACTGCAGCCTAAAACTTGAAGATTTGAGCAGTTTGCAAGTGCACTGCATTGAAAAATTTGACAGCTTGGAAAAAGTGATAGTGATTTGTTCACGAAAACCTAACTGCACAACTGCACAATTCCTCAACTGCACAGGCAAGTGCACTGAAACGTGAGTACCCCTAATTTTAATACAACTGATAAATACAAACAGCAAGTTTTCGAAAAAGTGCTTTAAATTGGTATATTTTTCTTTGAAAACATTCAAAAGAGACTTATATTCTTAATAAATATATCAAAAATTACGATTTTAATAGAAAAATCTTTTAATTTTAAACTTAGCGGCAACAAAATATTGGACTCCAAAATTATAGGTAAAAATAAAATTAGAGTTTCTGTAAATCGCTAAAAAAAGTTTAGAATTGCAGCAATCGCTTAAAATTTAGCAATGACAGCTTTAATTTTATTCTTCGTTAAAAGCTCGTTCAGTCTCTAAATTTTTAGCTTGAGAATAAGCGATGAAGTTTTTCAGAATTGCAATATCGCTAAAAACTATAAATTTAGCTTTAGCGGTAGAGATTTAGCTTTAGCGTTTTTCAGAATCCGCCCTCAGGTATAATTGATCGCCATGCACCAGATTTTGGGAAACTCAGACGATGTTGCTTGCCATAAGCACACCCCTCAAAGAACGGTGTCTCATCATTAACGCTGACAATATTGAGATTGTTGACAATTTTTTTGTTGCTCATTTTCCGTAACATTTTAAAATTCGCATTTCTGCCGGCGGTGATGCGGCGTGCAATTCGGTTGTATGCACCGGATGTAAATTCATTTTATACAATCTGTCGTGACGTACTCCATCAGCTATAACTTCGTTGCCCTTCATGGAACGTACATGCTCTGTACCTTCCTCGAAGGCGACTTTCATACCTTTTTCAGTAGCACGCAAAATAGAAACAAAATTTCTAACTAGTTCTGCAACTAACAGCACGTCCTGTAATGTATACACAGCGCCGCTGCCATCGTCGGTTGTCACTTCGATATCGCCAGTTCCTTGCACATTGAGCTTGCTGCCATCACCGATACGCACAAAACATGCACCAGCCGAAAATGGTACAAAATTTTTAAACAGCTCCCTCTGAAACGATATGTGATCAGTTGCACCAGAATCCGCGTACCATATGTTTTTCAACTTATTTTTCGAATTTGTAATCATCAGCATAAATAAATGTGATTTATTTCCAGTTTAACGACTCGTTGTTGTTGCTAAATGTTTGTCATTGTCTGCTGTTGATTCTTTCTCCATTATGAGTGAATGTCTTTCACCTCTCTTTGGATTTCCAGTCTCTTGCTTATTTTGCTGATCTCTCTTCTTCATAAAACATTCTCCCGCCCAATGCCCTGGTTTGCAAGAGTAATTGCACTTACCTATGCGCTTTGATGTACCGTTTGCCGTTTTGATATTGTTGTTCTTACTAGCGGTGCTGTAAGCAGCACTTGGTACAAAACTAGTGCTTTTGTTGTTGCACTCACTTGTGCGAAAATTAAGTAGAGACTTTTCGTTGAATAAATGATCCGTTAATCGTTCGATTTTCTGCTCAGCACGAGGCACTGCATACCATGCGGTTCGCACATGATTGAACTTTGTTGGTAGGCTTCCTAAAATCTGTGCAATTACTACGGGGGTCTTTTGCTCAAGATCCATGTCTTTCAGCTTTTGCGTGAGCGATGTAATTCTGGCAATAAAAATTGCCAAAGTTTCTTAGGTGTCCATCTTGCAGTTAATGAATTTTTCTAATAATACCTGCACAGATTGCTCGCTTCTCTCGGAATGAACCGTCTTCAGCCTTGACCACATATCTGCAGCCTTATAGCAGTCACTCAAATATTTGAGTTGCTCCAATTCCAAACCTCGCACGATGAATGCTTGTGCTTCTGCATCTTTTTCTTCCCACTCAGCAGCTTCACTTTCTGGTTTTTCAATTGTACCTAACACGTATAGCTTTAGCTTGTTCTCTGTCATGTATATATCTATCTGACGACGTCATAGCTGATAGTTGTGCATATTAAAGCAATGTATTTGGTACGTTCTAGTTTCCGTCATCCTGGACATACTTTCCACTGCTGGCATAACTGCTACTAAACTAAGAAATTCAAGTGTTGTTTATTACCAGAATTTGATTAAAGAAAAAAAGGTTATGTTAGTTAACAAAAAAACGAATTATTGAAAGCGGAGAAACAAAATTTAATAGTGTTGAATGGAGCGCGTACAAAATGAGAAGAAGGTTATTCTTACAAAATTTAAAGTATAGCAATGACAGTTAAATACATTGATCATTGCTAAATAAGCATATGCTTAAAGCTGTTCGTAAATTGTGGTAATATAATGATATTTAAAGCGTTATTCTTAACAAGAAACTTAAAGGATGTGCATTTCCACATGTAGAGGTGATCAATCTCCTTATGAGATATGCTATTTCTAGTAACACGTTTCTGATATTGGGTACCCTTATTTACATCATTTGCTTGATTATTAATTTTTTATTGCTCTTTCTCTCTAAGTTATTATTTTGTATCGTTTTGCTCCTTGTAACAGCGAATATTTTCTTTTCGTTACTTGTGGGTATTAGTTTTTTAACACCTCGCTATCGATTTTTATGCGAGATAACGCATAAGCTTTTGTATTGATTTTACTATGCTTATAGACTGGCTGGCAAAAATCCTCTACCTAACCCTCCATGTGGGTGCCGGCTGGTAATAACCGCTACAGTGTTCTTAATCCTAAGACGGCGGTTAGCAGAGGGGGGTTCTTCCTACCGTATTCTGACTCTTCAATAGTCTCGTATGGCATGGTAAGTATCCTCCCCATCGGTAGGGGTGTGGGCTGAATCAAGGTGTAATGCGACCCGTGCTGAGGATTTGCTAGGCTGGAAGCCCATGTAATAAAGTCCAGTCTTTAACGGAGCCTCTCTGATACCTGATACCTCAGAGTGTAACTGTGGCCTTACCGCGGCATTGGGGTTAGGGCGCGGTCGACATCTCTTTCCCCTCTCTATTTTTTGATCACTCTACTGACAGACTCTGAGCCAAATCTCGGGTTGGATCGGGGCTGCACACGGGGATCTTTCATTCCCTGAATGCGGACCCGATCCCGTTCGAGGAGTGGTCTCAGAGCCTGTCGGTTTAACTCTCTTCATCTTGGTGGGGAGGGGGTGGTCGCACGACCAAGATGAATACAATTAACAAAAAGAAACAGAAAGATGGGCAATCTTTAAATGCCAACCAAGTGGAGCCTACAGCTACACCAGACACGCGGTCTTTAAACGCTCCTTTTGGCCAACAGCCTGCAGACGCGCAGTCTCTAAATGCTTCTGCTGCGGACGCTAGTGCAGCAGTGGTTACCAAACCTGGCACATGTGGAAGTAGCAACAAGGGCCCGGCTACAAAGACGCCATCCACCAAAAGGACAGGCCGTGATTCTCGGAAATCAGCGCTAAGGGTAAGGGATCGCATTGCGAAAATTCCCGAGAACCAGCGTACCGAGGCTCAGTGGAAGTCCTGGAAGTGGGTAGTAGGCACCTTGGAGGAGTCACAAGCTTCTCCACAACCCAAACTGGTGCCTACTAAGCGTCAGCGATCTCTAGAGGAGGTCCCTATGCCGGGCGCCAAGAAAATTTGTGGTAACACAGCCACTCCTAAACTATTTAGTGAAATCGCGGCTGGACAAATTACCATTGCGGTGATTGACAGAAGCGACCCAGACGGCAGCATCTCGCCTGAAAAATGGAGGAAGGTAGTGGGAAAACTGGCCACTATCTTCATTCCGATTATGAAGGAGTTTCCCGGCAGAGGCCCTTCTTGTCGCGACAGTGGATGGCATCAAGGCCATGTGATACTGATCGCATGTGCTGACCAAAGGTCTCTAGATCTGTATAAGATCGCCATCTCAAGGATTGGTGAGGTATGGCCGGGCGCGAATCTCGTGGTCATTGATAGGGATCTGATCCCAAACAGACCAAGGGCGCGTTCCCGGGTCCCAGCCGAACACTCTGACCCTCAAATAATCCTTGAGCCTGCCCCTGTGCTAGAACCGGAGGGCGTAAGCTCCGTGATGGAACTGGCACGCACATTTCGGCTATCCTCATTGGAGGATAGCCTTCTTAAATCAGACGAGGACTCTGACACAACTGTAGTGGAGGTTGATTTAGCTACTAGAAGCTCAAATGCTGAAGGTAGTACAAATTAACCTACACCACTCCAAGGCTGCGTCCGCCAGCCTGATAATCCGTCTCAGCAAAGATGGAGATGACATCGTCCTGATCCAGGAGCCATGGGTAGTCTGTGGCCTGGTATGCGGACTCAGGACTCCAGCATACACGCTTGTGTATACTAAATCACAAGATAATCCAAGAGCGTGTATTTTAATTAAGAAAAACCTGAGTATATTTACTCTCTCTAATTTCAGTAACAAAGACACCGTGGCTATAAGCGTCGAGATGGGCCATAACAGCTTGTGGCTCGTCTCAGCATACCTCGCGCACGACCACGAAGTCCTCCCAGAAGACAACCTTAAAAATTTAGTCTCCAAAGCAGCATCAAAAGCAAAGAGCTTAATTATCGGGTGCGATGCAAATGCTCATCATGTGATCTGGGGTAGCTCAGACACCAACAAACGGGGTGAGTTTCTATTTGACTTCATCCTCACAACTAATCTTAATATATGCAATATAGGTAATGAACCCACCTTCATTATAAGTAATAGACAGGAGGTTCTGGATATTACCCTTGCCTCTGTCCATATATCTAATAGGGTAAAAAACTGGAGAGTTTCTAATGAACACTCCTTCTCAGACCATAGATATATTCTCTTTGATGTTGATAACTTTGACTCGAGATCATGCGAATTTCGCAATCTTAAACAAACCAATTGGGATCTTTATATAAATTCCTTAAATACAGATCTCTCAATTGGACCAACTAATCGTCCTTCCAATAAACAATCTTTAGACAACTTAGTTAATAGTCTCACTAAATCGCTAAATAAAGCTCTAGATACTGCTTGTCCGCTAAAAACATTGAGGGGGAAGCAAAAGCCTCCTTGGTGGAATAAGGGACTAGAAGAGCTCCGGAAAAAGACCAGAAAACTTTTCAACAGGGCAAAGACCACAAGATCTACAGATACGTGGTCATATTATTAAATAGCCCTCAAGGAATATAAAAATGAAATACGAAAAGCACAAAGACAGTCCTGGAGGACCTTCTGTGAAAATATATCACAGACCTCTGAGGCATCAAGGCTCAGGAAAATTCTAGCCAAGGCTCCCTCCAATCCAAGCTTCATGAAAAAAGAAGATGGTACTTGGACCACAAGCAGTGAAGAATCTCTGAACGTTTTAGTAGAAACCCACTTTCCGGGATGTTCAGAGATATACAACGATCCAATCCAGGTATATCAGTTACCACCTGTGAACAGATCTCTAGAAATACTCTCGCAAACAAAGCTCGAATGGGCAATCAGTAGCTTCAAACCATTTAAGTCACCAGGACCAGATGGTATAGCCCCCATTGAAATCCAAAAGTCGTATGACATCATTAAGGAGCGGCTTTTGTTGATCTACCAAAGCTGCCTTGACCTAAACCACATTCCCCAGCGATGGCGTAATGTGAAGGTTATCTTTATACCTAAGGCAGGAAAAAGCTCACACGTAAACCCAAAAGACCTTCGACCAATTAGTCTCTCATCTTTTCTTCTAAAAATCCTCGAGAGATTAATTGATATTCACTTGAGATCCATGATAGAAAAGAAGCCATTATCTCTAGCTCAACATGCTTATACCAAAGGCAAATCAGTGGAAACAGCTCTCCACTCCATAATCTCCATCATTGAAAAATCCCTCTATCTGAAGGAATATACAATGATAGCTTTTATTGATATAGAAGGAGCCTTTAATAACGTCGAGGCAGGGGCCATCATCAGTGCGCTGACGGAGCTTGGGGTGGATGCCGCGCTGATAGCACTCATAAACCAAATGCTAGTTGGCAGGATTATAAGTGCAAAATTTGGAGCGGCATCCACGCTAAGATCTGTACCAAGAGGAACCCCTCAGGGAGGGGTTCTATCGCCTCTACTCTGGAATTTAGCAGTGAATGAACTGCTAGGCAAACTACAACTAGAGGGGTGCAGGGTGATAGCATATGCCGATGACGTTGCTGTTGTTACCTCTGGAAAATATATATCTACTCTCCGAGACATTATGCAAAACTGCCTAAATACTCTTGTCAACTGGACTATCAGCTGTGGGCTCAGCGTTAATCCTAATAAGACTGAGTTAGTAGTTTTCACAAGAAAACACAATGTACCTCAAATTAGCCCTCCAAAACTGGGAAATACAAGTCTTATCTTCTCAGATCAAGCAAAATACCTGGGCCTTATACTAGATAGGAAACTAAACTGGAAGCCCAATCTGCTCGAAAGAGCCAAAAAAGCGAACATTGCCCTATACTCTTGCAAAAAGGCGGTGGGTAGCAAATGGGGTTTACAGCCAAGTGTTACTCACTGGCTTTATACAGCAGTTGTAAGACCAATATTGCTATATGGTGCTATTGTCTGGTGGCATGCACTCGAAAAACAGACTCACCATAACCTTCTCCGTAAAGTTCAAAGATCAGCTGAACTGTGTATTAGCGGAGCCCTAAGAACCACTCCGACAGACGCATTAGACACAATGCTCCATCTTACACCACTTGATATCCTAGCTAAACAGATGGCCGCTAATACAGCCATCCGCCTAGTAGCCACCTCCCAGTGGAAAGAAGGTACACTAGGACATTCTTGTATCAGAAAATTTCTCCCTCCTTTACCTAGGTCCATTGACTACATCACACAAAAACTACTCTTTGAGAGGAAGTTCGATGTATCCATTCCCTCTCGAGAAGAGTGGGAATAAGAAAACCGTTCACCTCACAATGTCATTGAGATCTTTACGGATGGATCAAAACTAGATGGCAAAGTAGGTGGAGGAGTCTACTCAGAAACATTAAGCATCAATATAGCCTTCAGGCTCCCTGACCATTGCAGTGTATTTCAAGCTGAAATCGCTGCTATACATGAAGCGTTAACTTGGCTTCAGGAAAATGATATATCTTCCATGGATATATGCATACTTTCTGACAGTCAAGCCGCTCTGAAAGCCCTAGGAACTGTTGAAATAACATCTGAAACAGTTTTCAACTGCCGCAGATCTCTAAACGAGATGGCAGAGCAGCTCAAAATTATCCTATGCTGGATTCCTGGACATAGGGATTTTCTAGGTAACTGCAGAGCAGATGAACTCGCTCGCACAGGTACAACCAAGCAACTATCTTCAGACAAGACAAACCTTGGTATTCCTCTCACCACATGTAAACTCCTTACACATGAGTTATCCTGTATTAACACCAACAAAAGATGGTCAGCAGGTAACACTTGTAATATAACACGGCAAATCTGGCCCAAACTCAATCTGAAGCGTTCAAAAGAACTCATATCTCTTAGTAGAGATCACATTGGCACCATGATAGGGATCCTGACAGGGCACTGCCTTATTGGCAGGCACGCTCAAAGATTAAACATACCCCACAACGACTTCTGCAGAAGCTGTAGAGATGAGGAGGAGGTGGAATCTACAGAACACCTTCTCTGCACCTGCCCAGCGCTGGCTCAAAAACGTTTTCTTCACCTAAACAACTGGTTTTTCAGAGACCTCGAAGAACTCTCGGAAATATCGATATACCGAATCCTAAGCTTTGTGAACAGCTCAAGCTGGTTTGAATAGAGAAGGGAGATCAACCCCTGTGGTACCACAATGGGCCTTATTGGCCTAAGTGCGTCTCAATTTGAGGCAGCCACTTTAACCTAACCTAACCATGCTTATAGACAATTTCAAAATCGTAATCAGATTAGTTCAATCTTATTCTGGTCATCTTGGATGATGGATTCTTATGCGAAAACAATGAGACTAGTGGCCTATGGTCGGTGACTACCATAAATTTTTTCCATATAAATATGATTTAAAAAAATGTATACCTTTATAATTTCAAAACAATTTATTGCTCTACACTGGGTCAATGTAATGAACTAATACTATTGTACCATTGTAATAACTCTAAATAAATATTATTGATTATTTTTGTTTTATGATAATATTGTTCATGATAAATTACATTTATCATTTAAAACCTATATTATTACCTCTATTAATATTTGCTTTTAACATTAAAGTGAAAACTTAAATAGAAGACTGTTTAAAAATAATTATAAATTAACAACAATTTCTTCAATTTTATATTTTTGGGTTCATAATTGATCTATGTTTATTAAGATGAGCTTGTATTTATTATCTTTTGTGATATAAAAAGAATTTTAAAATTATTGTATTTATAGAATAAAATGTATAAAAAAATTCAACACTTGTCAAACAGCTTTATTAAGTTTAAAGTAGTTTATTAAGTTAAGAATTTTAAAAAAATATTAACTTTCAATGATAAACAAAAAAAATTAAAGTAGTTGGTAATCTGTTGGTGCGTTTGTTTCAGAACCAAAAATTAAGAACTGCAATCAGAATTTTAATAAGAAGCTTCTGTATATTTTTTGACATGTAGTCTTCGTTTAGATGGTTTGCTTTGTAGCGTAGCACATTGAAAAGCGATTTTCTTTGAACGCTAATTGTGCGTATAGTAGCTTCACAAAACTCTTGACATATACTTGGGCTCCGCATGCAAACGAATGAGTTGATATTTTGTCCATCGATGAAAATGTGTTCGTTGTGCTCTCAATATATTTTTCGTAGCTGAAGATTGATCTAGTTGCTCCGCAGAGGATCACTAAAATGGGCGTTGCATATACATTATATAGCTTACTTCCGAGCCAATCCATGTTGAAAATTTTTAAATAAAGTTTTTATTCGCATGATTGTTTAAATTGCCGGATCTATCGCAGGTTTGATGTTGACAGGATAAATATTGGGATCTAAACAGAAAAACATTAGCATCTTCCCAGGAAACTTCAGGATGTTCACAGGATAGTTGGTTCACAGGAGCGTCATGTTTGGTCGCAGTATCTGTCACAGGATTTTAAAGTTTGCAGGATCATCGTCTGCTGGATCAGTTAAGTTGCATGGAAATCTTCTTCAGTTAACATATAAATGGTGAAGACTCGGTCAAATGTTATGGCAGGATCAACAGCACTTCTTTATTCGAAGGATTTAAAAGGCAGGATTATCAGAATTCGCAGGAATGCCATGTGAAGATGGTGTTTTAATTTTTATTAATAATATTTTCTTTTATTGCTGAACTAAAAGCCTTTCCTTTTAATGGCCAAAATGCCGTAATTGATAGGGTAGAAAATTTAAAACTCAATTCTTTGAAGTCAAAACTCATCTAATTTTATTTACCAAAAAGTGCTGATATTTAAACGAAAAATACCAGTATTAATTATGTTACAAATTCTTACATCGTCTCTAGAACTCCTCCCCACTTTTTCAATTTCAACGTCGTTTCGCAAATCGAAGTTCACGTTTCTTTCCGCATTGTTTCATATTTGTTTTTCTTCCGCTTCCTCATTGACTCATTGATCGACTTTGGAATTCTATGCTGCGCTTGCACTTGTGAAGCTAATTGGGTTAGCTAGCCAGTGAGCGCATTGTTTACATTTATTCATGCCGAAATGTTAGCCATGACCTAATGCCATACAATGAGCGTTGTGTTTGACAAAAAAAAAAAACGAAGAAAAATAATATTCGTCGCTGCATGATTTTAGCTGGTGTTGCGGTCTCGTAATACTACTACACAACTATCTGCGCCAACTATAGAGGTATCAGTCGTATATCCATCGCAAATAAGGTTCTCTCATGCGAACTGTATGAACGATTAAAACCGATTCCAAAAACACTGATTGGACCTTATTAGTGTGGCTTTCGACCTGGAAAATCCATAATAGACCAGATTTTCACACTACGACAAAACCTGTAAAAAACCCAAGAATACAAAATTGACACCCATCATCTCTTTGTCGATTATATAGCTGCATTCGATAGCCCGAGAAGGGATTGCCTATACGAAAAAATGTCTGATTTCGGTATACCTACAAAGTTGGTAAGACTTTGCAGTATGACGTTGAGCAACACATGCAGCTCCGTCAAGGTAGGAAATGACCTCTCCAAAACCTTCAATATCGAAAGAGTTTTCAGACAAAGCGATCCGTTATCTTGCGATCTCTTCAACATCATCATGGAAGGGATCATACGAAAGGCCGGTGTGCATCGCAATGGCACCATTTTCTACAAAAGTGTCCAGCTCCTTGCGTACGCTGATGATATTGATATTTTTGGCAGAACCAAGAGAGATGTTACCGCTGTTTTCACCGCTATCGAAAAGGAATCCGCCAAATGGGTTTGACAATAAACGAGGGAAAAACAAAGTATATGTTGTCTACAAGCGGGGGAGCGCGGTGTCTAGACTACCATGTTTCATCCGGCAGTTATAACTTTGAAGTAGTCAAAGAGTTTATATACCTTGGCACCGTCATAAACAACAACAATGATGTCAGCCTGGAGATAAAACGAAGAATAACAATTGCTAATAGGTGCTACTATGATGTCAGCCTAGAGATAAAGCGAAGAATAACAATTGCTAATAGGTGCTACTAAGGGCTCAGTAAGCAACTATGTTCCAGAGCACTCTCTCGATCGACAAAACTAACACTCTACAAGACGCGCGTCCTAACTGTGCTTCTTTATGGCGCTGAAGCATGGGTAGTTTCGCAAACTGATGCAGTTGCTCTGGAGGTGTTCGAGAGAAAAGTTCTTCGCAAAATCTTCTGTCCTGGTAGAGTCGGCCAGATGACTGTCGCATCTGAATGAACCACGAACTGTATGAGCTCTACGAAGGCTGTATGTGCAGAGAATACGATCATGTCCATTGTATGGACTACGAACCTCCAGCGAAAAAAGTGCTCGAGGCGAGGGTTGTGCCTCCGATGGATGAGCCAGACCGATTAAGCCCAAACCGCACTTGGTGTATCTGATTGGAGAAGGCACGTGCAAAGCAGAGGCGCCTGGCGAGAGCTGATGTGGTCGGCTGAAACCCGATCACGGGTTGTTATGGTCACCTTAGTAAGTAAGTTAACAAATATTTCTGTTTATAACTAGTTGATAAAATAAGTTCTTTGATTGAACTTTTAAACAAAATAAATAAAACGAATTAATAAAAAACGAAGACATTTGCTTCGAAAGTAAAAACATTGTATTTGGATTATTTTTTTTTGGCATTAGGTAACAAATTTATATTCAAACATTTATTGTTCTAAGATTTTCTTTAGTTTTCAAGATATGAGAATGTTATTGGTGTCAAACAAACGGAAAGTTATTATCCTTAAGAAAATTTAAAAAGTTAGTATACATTAACATTAGGGCTTCCAATCCCGAGATCCTGAATCCCGAAATCCCGGGATTAGGAACCCATTTTTAGTCCCGGAATCCCGAGATTTTATTTGTATTTGTATTTATTAAATTATATGATATAACAGTGCAACAAGGTAAGAACCTTATGATTAAAGCACTGGCATCGTAGAAATTAAGCATTTTGTAATTAAACATTTGTATTTAACTTAAAAATTATTCAATCTTAATTAATTTTTCATAAGAAATACATGGGAAAAGAAGAATGGAAATAAATATATCTTAAACTAATATTACTAACTAAATGTTGGAATCATTGTCCTGATATTTTGATCATTTCAAGTAATTGTAAAACAACTTATAACAATGAGATAATTTAATTTGAAAACTAATGAAAAAAATTAAATATATTTTTAGAAAAAGTTTTCATGTTACACAAAAATAAATTGATAGTTAAAAATTGAAAATTATTGCAACGTAGAAAGATATGTAAATAGATTGTTTTTGAACTACACAGCGTTTTGAATATATCGAAAGAAAGGGGGCAACGAGTTCCAAAGACGAATTGCATAAACATAGAATTGCGTCTCAGATGTCAGACAGAAATGACGAAATTGTATTAATGAATTGGACCGATTAGATCTCGAGACAGTAAGACGGTTATGCAAGTAAGAAGGTTACAATTTATGGAGCAATAATAAAGTTCGCAATTTAAGAATGCTTTCCAGGGTCATATTATATATTTGTATTGTATAGTGAGATACATGATCAGAACGTTTTAAACCATAAACCAAAGAAACTAAATGAGTAGAAGAGGTCCAGGTTCAGAGAGCCGCCTTTTCTCACTCAGTTTCAAGTACCTTTGCAAGAGTTGCTCTAAACTGAAATGACTCTTCTCAATTATTTGTCACAATTTTCCTTTTCTGTTCTTAGAACAGCTAAAATGTAAGAAATTGCTGTGTGCACAAGCGAGCTAAGAATAGGTTCGCTTATTTTATTGAACTGTCTTGTTTTTTCATATGTCAAATCTTATTGAATCGAATGTACGACAGGCTGCAAATTAGTTGCTTCGAAATTGCAAATAAATTCGCGATATTGTAATAGTTATAATAAAAATAGTGAAGTGGTTTAAGTCAATTTAAAAAGTGATATATATATTTTAATTATAATTTCATAAATTAATAAATAAAAACCAAAATATCAATTTCTGTTTATATTTTCATTTCTCAACTTTTTCAGCTGTGTGCACAAGCGAGCTAGGAATAGCTCGCTTAATTTTGCTTTACTGCTTCTTCCCATTCCGAAATCGTATACAATCGATTGCTGCAAGTAACTTTTGGCAAATTCGCGATCATTTAATAATTTTCGTGAAGTGATTTTAGTCGTATTAAAAAGTGATTTACTTCATATTTATGTGTTAATAGCAATTATAATTTTGTAAAATAATAAATATAAGATATGTGAAAAAAAACCATTTGTTTACATTTTCGTTTCCAACTTTTCATCAGTGTGCACAAGCGAGCTAGGAATAGCTCCCTTAATTCTGCTTTACTGTTTCTTCCCATTCCGAAATCGTATACAATCGATTGCTGCAAGTTACTTTTGGCAAATTCGCGATCATTTAATAATTTTTAATTAAATGAAGGAAAAGTGATTTATTTAAGTAAAGCATATACATGTATTGAAATTATAATTCTTATAAATTAATAAATATAAACCCAAATATGAGATAATGAAAAAAAAAACGATTTGTTTACATTTTGCTTGTCAACATATCGACTGTGTGCACAAGCGAGGTAGGAATAGTTTCGTTCGTTTTGAAGTTTCTTTTTCCTTTTTCATCTTATCAGGATCTAATCAGAATTTACCAATTTTTTGGCTGCATTTGTTAAATTGGAAAAGTAGCATAACAAAGACATATTTTCAAATTTATGAATGAAAGTACAAGTTGACTGCTTCTTATATAAGTGCTTAGTTGCCGAATTTATTTTGCTTCTAGCTGGACATTTTTGTTGTGATTTTGTTGTAGCTATATTTTGGTTGCTGCTGCAAGAAGATATGTCATTAGCCGAGTAGAACAACGGAATTCTGATTCGGCTTATGAATTATTGCTAATGATCTATTTAGAATATGTCTATTAGGAAATAAAAATGAAATTAAACAAGATTCCCAGTATTCTCCTATTAATTTTAAAAATCTTTGTAAAAAATATAAAAGAAAATAAAACTTGAAGTACTTACTTTTCCTTTACCAACAAACCTTATTGATTCCCCGTTAAAAATAAAATTTCGAAAAGAATTGAACTCTTTATCTTATTATTTAATATAATAATATGCTTATTATATAATATAATAACTTATAAACTAAAATGATCTCTCTTATAATTTAATATAATAATTTAAAATCTAAGCGGACATCTTATTATATAATATAATAAGGTATGAATTCTTATCTATATATATAAAAAAATGTTGTCAAATCTGTTTGTGACGAGTGTTTGAGAGTTCGGCTGGGTAAAAAAAAAATCTGCCGATACCATTTTGTAGGGTACGTTCTCTAGATGGTTTAAAAAAAAAATTGTTTGAAAATGTTTTGATTTGGTCGAGTTATATGTGTTTGAGTGAAGGGTTTTGGACCTATTGGAAATGTTTTTTTTTGCAAATTTGAATTTAATTGATATGAAAAGTAAATGCATGAATTTTATGCAGTTCAAATTGTGTACATACGCGCTATTTTTGTTGGAAATAGCAATCAAAATAGCACGCAACCAATAACAATGGGAAAAAATGGTCATACGACAAATGAACGAAAGTTAATTGAATTCTATATAAATAAAAATCAAATGTCGTTCGTTGGTAATTGCATCAGTTGAGAACGGCTGAACCGATTTGGATAATTTTTTTTTTAAATGTTCGTAATAGTCCAACTTAGGTTTTTACGGAAAGAAAAATTGACCACGCCCACTTTGCGCCCACTTTTTTTGATTTATCTAAAATCGGAAAACGGCTGGACCGATTTGGATAATTTTTTTTTAATGTTCATAGTAATCCAATTTAAGTTTTGTCGGAAAGAAAACTTGACCACGCCCACTTTTGCGCCCACTTTTTTCAATTTATCTAAAATCGGAAAACGGCTGCACCGATTTGGATAATTTTTTTTCAAATGTTCGTAGTAATCCAATTTAAGTGTTTACTGAAAGAAAAATTGACCACGCCCACTTTTGCGCCCACTGTTTTGATATCTATATATATAAAATTAAGTGGCAAAACTTCCTGTTCGCATACTCCTCCTAGACGGCTTGCCCGATTTCAATGAAATTTTCAGGGGTGATTGGGGTCTGTGTGGACGGTGCACATAAGAAATTGCATGTGTGTATCTTTGCAGGTTTTGTACCACACCCCCTTTTGTCGCCCACAAATCAATAAAAATGCTGTATTTAAGACGGTTTTGGTCGTATGAAATTAAAATTTGGTAAATAAGTTCGTATGATAACTATAATTAACTTTGAAAAAATGGACGTGGTCACAGTTCATCTACGCCTACTTTAAAGAAAATATCAAAATACTTCGAAACCATTGGTCCGATTGAGCTCAAATTTTGTAAGTACGCTTTGCTTTGAGTACGAGATGGTTTAAGGGGCAATGCCACACCCCCTTTTACCTCCCACATATAAATAAAAAATTGTTATCGAATAGCTTTAGTTAGAGTTATGGGTCGCACAGCTTAGAAATTCGGTATTCGACCACAATTTAGACGTACCGTTTCTGTGATGAAATTTTATGGGAGTGGACAAGGGGGAGGGGCACCTCCGATACAACCCAAATTTGTGATATCGAATAGCTTTGAAGTTATAGGAATTCATCTTTGGAATTCAGTTTTTGACCTCAATTTACACATGCAGTTTCAATGGTTTTATTTTATGGGCGTTGGACAGGGAGGCGTGACATCTCCCTTACAACCCAAATTTGCGATATCGTATTGCTTTGAAGTTATAGGTTGACAGCGTAAGAATTCGGTATTCGACCTAAATTTATACATGCATTTTCAATACTTACATTTTGTCGTCGTAGGGCAAAGGGGAGTGGCACTTCCCATACAACCCAACTTTGTGCTATCAAATAGTTTTAGAGTTATAAGTCGTACAACGCCAAAATTCAGTATTCGACCTCAATATACACATGCAGTTTCATTGATTCAATCTATGTTCATTGGTAAGAGGGGCGTGGCACCTCCCATTTAACGTAAATTTGCGATATTGAATATCAGCGTCAGAATTCAGTATTCGGCCCCAATTTATACATGCAGTTTCATTAATTACATTTTATGGGCGTACGACAAGGGGGCGTGAAACCTCCTATTTAACCCAAATTAGAGATATCAAATAGCATTGGGGTTATAGGTCTCACAGCTTTGGAATTCAGTATTGGACCTCAATGTACACATGCAGTTTCATTGATTACATTTTATGAGCGGTGATCAAGGGGGAGTGGCACCTCCCATACAACGAAAATTTGTGATATCGAATAGCTTTGTAGTTCAAGGTCGCACAGCGTCGGATCTCAGTATTCGACCAAAATTTACGCTTGCAGATTTACTGATAAAATTTTTTAGAGTTTGTCGGGGGGGCGTGACACCTCCAATTTAACCCAAATTTGCGATATCGAATAGATTTGGATTTATAGGTCTCAGCCTCAAAATTCAGTATTCGACCTCAATGTACTCATGCAGTTTCATTGCTAAAATTTTATGGGCGTAGGGAAAAGGAGAGTGGCACCTCCCCTACAATCAAAATTTGTGCTATCGAATAGTTTTGGAGTTATATGTCGCACAGTTTTGGAATTCGGTATTCGACCGCCATGTAGACATCCAGTTTAATTGATTACATTCTATTAGCGGTGATGAAGAGAGAGTGGCACTTCCTATACAACCCAAATTTGTTATATCGAATAGCTTTGTGGATATAGGTCGCACAGTCTCAGAATTCAGTATTTGACCTCAATTTAGACATGCTGTTTAACTGATAACATTTTATGGGCGTTTGAATAGGGAGAGTGGCAGCAACGCGCCGGGTTTCAGCTAGTTATTTAATATAATAACTTAAAAACTAAAGTGAAATCTTATGATATATATAATAGGTTACAAACGAAAATGTTTTCTTATTATATAATATAATAACTTACAAAGTAACTTATAACTAATGCGGCAAACATTTTGATCAAATTTTTAACTTACGTAACTATTCATAATGCTAGCTAACCTAAACTTATATATATATTTACAACTTAAAACTAGGTAAATTAATAATATATACTATTAATTTATTTACAATATTTACATGAAGTTAGATGAGCATATATGCAGATGTATTGAACATATATTTATAATATTTACATCACGTTAAAATTTACATATATACAGAAAAATTCAACTATTCAGCTATTCCTAGCTCGCTTGTGCACACAGCTGAAAAGTTGAGAAATGAAAATATAAACAGAAATTGATATTTTGGTTTTTATTTATTAATTTATGAAATTATAATTATAATATATATATCACTTTTTAAATTGACTTAAACCACTTCACTATTTTTATTAATAATTATATCGCGAATTTATTTGCAATTTCGAAGCAACTAATTTGCAGCCTGTCGTACATTCGATTCAATAAGATTTGACATATGAAAAAACAAGACAGTTCAATAAAATAAGCGAACCTATTCTTAGCTCGCTTGTGCACACAGCAATTTCTCACATTTTAGCTGTTCTAAGAACAGAAAAGGAAAATTGTGACAAATAATTGAGAAGAGTCATTTCAGTTTAGAACAACTCTTGCAAAGGTACTTGAAACTGAGTGAGAAAAGGCGGCTCTCTGAACCTGGACCACTTCTACTCATTTAGTCTCTTTGGTACTTGAAACTGAGTGAGAAAAGGCGGCTCTCTGAACCTGGACCTCTTCTACTCATTTAGTCTCTTTGCTTTTTCTTCCTATTTGAATTGCGATCGTTTTGAATATTTTGTTGAAATAAGGAAATTGCAAAAATATTGTAAGCTTTGTTTTGGCTGAGCTTTGTTTACATTTTTTTGTCCTACATTCTTAAAGGAAAGATTTCTGTGCAAAAGCGAGCGGCAAAAAGTTTTGTTCTTTTCACTTTTTTTCTTCCTATTAGAATTGCGATCATTTGGTATATATAAGGAATTATGAATGAAATGAAGCAGAACAAGATTTCCTAGAATTTACCAATTTGTCGATATTCTAACGTTTTGATTCTCAACTTATTTTGGCTGAGTTGTATTTACATTTTTTTTGCTACATTTCTAGCAAGGAAGTTTTTCATACAATTGCAATTATATTATATGAATATATTTTAATTATATTTTATTACAGAATTTTAGCTTTCTATATCGATCATTTGGTTCATTGAAAGAAATATTGGTAAATAAACCAAAATGCCTTTCTTTCAATTTACAAATATCGAACATATTATTGTATTTTTTATTTATATTTATTTATCAAATACTACTCAACTATAAAATTTAAATTACAATTTCAGAAAATATTAAATTGCAATTCCAAGGTACTTTAATTCAAATTCATTTATTTATTAACTAGCTGAAACCCGGCGCGTTGCTGCCACTCTCCCTATTCAAACGCCCATAAAATGTTATCAGTTAAACAGCATGTCTAAATTGAGGTCAAATACTGAATTCTGAGACTGTGCGACCTATATCCACAAAGCTATTCGATATAACAAATTTGGGTTGTATAGGAAGTGCCACTCTCTCTTCATCACCGCTAATAGAATGTAATCAATTAAACTGGATGTCTACATGGCGGTCGAATACCGAATTCCAAAACTGTGCGACATATAACTCCAAAACTATTCGATAGCACAAATTTTGATTGTAGGGGAGGTGCCACTCTCCTTTTCCCTACGCCCATAAAATTTTAGCAATGAAACTGCATGAGTACATTGAGGTCGAATACTGAATTTTGAGGCTGAGACCTATAAATCCAAATCTATTCGATATCGCAAATTTGGGTTAAATTGGAGGTGTCACGCCCCCCCGACAAACTCTAAAAAATTTTATCAGTAAATCTGCAAGCGTAAATTTTGGTCGAATACTGAGATCCGACGCTGTGCGACCTTGAACTACAAAGCTATTCGATATCACAAATTTTCGTTGTATGGGAGGTGCCACTCCCCCTTGATCACCGCTCATAAAATGTAATCAATGAAACTGCATGTGTACATTGAGGTCCAATACTGAATTCCAAAGCTGTGAGACCTATAACCCCAATGCTATTTGATATCTCTAATTTGGGTTAAATAGGAGGTTTCACGCCCCCTTGTCGTACGCCCATAAAATGTAATTAATGAAACTGCATGTATAAATTGGGGCCGAATACTGAATTCTGACGCTGATATTAAATATCGCAAATTTACGTTAAATGGGAGGTGCCACGCCCCTCTTACCAATGAACATAGATTGAATCAATGAAACTGCATGTGTATATTGAGGTCGAATACTGAATTTTGGCGTTGTACGACTTATAACTCTAAAACTATTTGATAGCACAAAGTTGGGTTGTATGGGAAGTGCCACTCCCCTTTGCCCTACGACGACAAAATGTAAGTATTGAAAATGCATGTATAAATTTAGGTCGAATACCGAATTCTTACGCTGTCAACCTATAACTTCAAAGCAATACGATATCGCAAATTTGGGTTGTAAGGGAGATGTCACGCCTCCCTGTCCAACGCCCATAAAATAAAACCATTGAAACTGCATGTGTAAATTGAGGTCAAAAACTGAATTCCAAAGATGAATTCCTATAACTTCAAAGCTATTCGATATCACAAATTTGGGTTGTATCGGAGGTGCCCCTCCCCCTTGTCCACTCCCATAAAATTTCATCACAGAAACGGTACGTCTAAATTGTGGTCGAATACCGAATTTCTAAGCTGTGCGACCCATAACTCTAACTAAAGCTATTCGATAACAATTTTTTATTTATATGTGGGAGGTAAAAGGGGGTGTGGCATTGCCCCTTAAACCATCTCGTACTCAAAGAAAAGCGTACTTACAAAATTTGAGCTCAATCGGACCAATGGTTTCGAAGTATTTTGATATTTTCTTTAAAGTAGGCGTAGATGAACTGTGACCACGTCCATTTTTTCAAAGTTAATTATAGTTATCATACGAACTTATTTACCAAATTTTAATTTCATACGACCAAAACCGTCTTAAATACAGCATTTTTATTGATTTGTGGGCGACAAAAGGGGGTGTGGTACAAAACCTGCAAAGATACACACATGCAATTTCTTATGTGCACCGTCCACACAGACCCCAATCACCCCTGAAAATTTCATTGAAATCGGGCAAGCCGTCTAGGAGGAGTATGCGAACAGGAAGTTTTGCCACTTAATTTTATATATATAGATATCAAAACAGTGGGCGCAAAAGTGGGCGTGGTCAATTTTTTTTTCAGTAAACACTTAAATTGGATTACTACGAACATTTGAAAAAAAAATTATCCAAATCGGTCCAGCCGTTTTCCGATTTTAGATAAATTGAAAAAAGTGGGCGCAAAAGTGGGCGTGGTCAAGTTTTCTTTCCGACAAAACTTAAATTGGATTACTATGAACATTAAAAAAAAAATTATCCAAATCGGTCCAGCCGTTTTCCGATTTTAGATAAATCAAAAAAAGTGGGCGCAAAGTGGGCGTGGTCAATTTTTCTTTCCGTAAAAACCTAAGTTGGACTATTACGAACATTTAAAAAAAAAATTATCCAAATCGGTTCAGCCGTTCTCAACTGATGCAATTACCAACGAACGACATTTGATTTTTATTTATATAGAATTCAATTAACTTTCGTTCATTTGTCGTATGACCATTTTTTCCCATTGTTATTGGTTGCGTGCTATTTTGATTGCTATTTCCAACAAAAATAGCGCGTATGTACACAATTTGAACTGCATAAAATTCATACATTTACTTTTCATATCAATTAAAATCAAATTTGCAAAAAAAAACATTTCCAATAGGTCCAAAACCCTTCACTCAAACACATATAACTCGACCAAATCAAAACATTTTCAAACAATTTTTTTTTTAAACCATCTAGAGAACGTACCCTACAAAATGGTATCGGCAGATTTTTTTTTTTACCCAGCCGAACTCTCAAACACTCGTCACAAACAGATTTGACAACATTTTTTTATATATATAGATAACTAGCTGAAACCCGGCGCGTTGCTGCCACTCTCCCTATTCAAACGCCCATAAAATGTTATCAGTTAAACAGCATGTCTAAATTGAGGTCAAATACTGAATTCTGAGACTGTGCGACCTATATCCACAAAGCTATTCGATATAACAAATTTGGGTTGTATAGGAAGTGCCACTCTCTCTTCATCACCGCTAATAGAATGTAATCAATTAAACTGGATGTCTACATGGCGGTCGAATACCGAATTCCAAAACTGTGCGACATATAACTCCAAAACTATTCGATAGCACAAATTTTGATTGTAGGGGAGGTGCCACTCTCCTTTTCCCTACGCCCATAAAATTTTAGCAATGAAACTGCATGAGTACATTGAGGTCGAATACTGAATTTTGAGGCTGAGACCTATAAATCCAAATCTATTCGATATCGCAAATTTGGGTTAAATTGGAGGTGTCACGCCCCCCCGACAAACTCTAAAAAATTTTATCAGTAAATCTGCAAGCGTAAATTTTGGTCGAATACTGAGTTCCGACGCTGTGCGACCTTGAACTACAAAGCTATTCGATATCACAAATTTTCGTTGTATGGGAGGTGCCACTCCCCCTTGATCACCGCTCATAAAATGTAATCAATGAAACTGCATGTGTACATTGAGGTCCAATACTGAATTTCAAAGCTGTGAGACCTATAACCCCAATGCTATTTGATATCTCTAATTTGGGTTAAATAGGAGGTTTCACGCCCCCTTGTCGTACGCCCATAAAATGTAATTAATGAAACTGCATGTATAAATTGGGGCCGAATACTGAATTCTGACGCTGATATTAAATATCGCAAATTTACGTTAAATGGGAGGTGCCACGCCCCTCTTACCAATGAACATAGATTGAATCAATGAAACTGCATGTGTATATTGAGGTCGAATACTGAATTTTGGCGTTGTACGACTTATAACTCTAAAACTATTTGATAGCACAAAGTTGGGTTGTATGGGAAGTGCCACTCCCCTTTGCCCTACGACGACAAAATGTAAGTATTGAAAATGCATGTATAAATTTAGGTCGAATACCGAATTCTTACGCTGTCAACCTATAACTTCAAAGCAATACGATATCGCAAATTTGGGTTGTAAGGGAGATGTCACGCCTCCCTGTCCAACGCCCATAAAATAAAACCATTGAAACTGCATGTGTAAATTGAGGTCAAAAACTGAATTCCAAAGATGAATTCCTATAACTTCAAAGCTATTCGATATCACAAATTTGGGTTGTATCGGAGGTGCCCCTCCCCCTTGTCCACTCCCATAAAATTTCATCACAGAAACGGTACGTCTAAATTGTGGTCGAATACCGAATTTCTAAGCTGTGCGACCCATAACTCTAACTAAAGCTATTCGATAACAATTTTTTATTTATATGTGGGAGGTAAAAGGGGGTGTGGCATTGCCCCTTAAACCATCTCGTACTCAAAGCAAAGCGTACTTACAAAATTTGAGCTCAATCGGACCAATGGTTTCGAAGTATTTTGATATTTTCTTTAAAGTAGGCGTAGATGAACTGTGACCACGTCCATTTTTTCAAAGTTAATTATAGTTATCATACGAACTTATTTACCAAATTTTAATTTCATACGACCAAAACCGTCTTAAATACAGCATTTTTATTGATTTGTGGGCGACAAAAGGGGGTGTGGTACAAAACCTGCAAAGATACACACATGCAATTTCTTATGTGCACCGTCCACACAGACCCCAATCACCCCTGAAAATTTCATTGAAATCGGGCAAGCCGTCTAGGAGGAGTATGCGAACAGGAAGTTTTGCCACTTAATTTTATATATATAGATATCAAAACAGTGGGCGCAAAAGTGGGCGTGGTCAATTTTTCTTTCAGTAAACACTTAAATTGGATTACTACGAACATTTGAAAAAAAATTATCCAAATCGGTCCAGCCGTTTTCCGATTTTAGATAAATTGAAAAAAGTGGGCGCAAAAGTGGGCGTGGTCAAGTTTTCTTTCCGACAAAACTTAAATTGGATTACTATGAACATTAAAAAAAAAATTATCCAAATCGGTCCAGCCGTTTTCCGATTTTAGATAAATCAAAAAAAGTGGGCGCAAAGTGGGCGTGGTCAATTTTTCTTTCCGTAAAAACCTAAGTTGGACTATTACGAACATTTAAAAAAAAAATTATCCAAATCGGTTCAGCCGTTCTCAACTGATGCAATTACCAACGAACGACATTTGATTTTTATTTATATAGAATTCAATTAACTTTCGTTCATTTGTCGTATGACCATTTTTTCCCATTGTTATTGGTTGCGTGCTATTTTGATTGCTATTTCCAACAAAAATAGCGCGTATGTACACAATTTGAACTGCATAAAATTCATACATTTACTTTTCATATCAATTAAAATCAAATTTGCAAAAAAAAACATTTCCAATAGGTCCAAAACCCTTCACTCAAACACATATAACTCGACCAAATCAAAACATTTTCAAACAATTTTTTTTTAAAACCATCTAGAGAACGTACCCTACAAAATGGTATCGGCAGATTTTTTTTTTACCCAGCCGAACTCTCAAACACTCGTCACAAACAGATTTGACAACATTTTTTTATATATATAGATAAATTTATATAATATGTACTCTTTTTATTTAATATAATAAATTTAATCTAAACTGAGATCTTATTACATTATGTACTCTTATTATATAATATAATAATATACAAAATAACTACTGACTAACTTAAAAACTAAGGAGCGGCAAACATTTCCAAGTAATTTTATTAACCTAACTAGTCCTAATTCTTAACCTATCCTTATACAGTGAAAGCTCCCATAAGCGGACACCGATGGTTACCTACTTTTTGTCCGCATATGAGAATAACGTAAAAAATAATATTAAAATTCAAATTAAAAAATGAGCATTGCGATATTGCAATTTAAAATAATTTTAATTCTTCAATAGACAAAAACAACACTATCCAGTACAAAATAAATTAAAATTTAAATATGTACATTATAGTTGTCCTTTTCTTTATAAAGTAACGAATTACTTTCAAGGAACAATTATTTAATTGTTCCTTAACAAAACAGAAGTAAACTGCAAAATTTTCAAAAAAAATTTAAACGTGCCGCTTACAGGTCTTAAGTCTTAGTTGAAAAAAAGGTCTTAAGTTGAAAATCAAATTTATATAATTTTTATTATAAATGAGCTATCAAAAATTACAATTGCACAAAAACTACTTGAGTTGTGATTTTTTACTTTTCGAAAAAATCTAACTTTTTTCCTTGTTGTATTAAAAAAACCGTAAACTGCAAATTTGCAAAAAAAAAATTATTTAAATGTTATGGAAATATTTTATTAAACTATATTTAAAACATATACAAAAAAATATGCGATTACATTAAATTACCTGGTCGTTATGAAATTTTTTGCTAGAAGGCTGAGTTCCTAAATGCATTTATTCAATGTATCAGTGTATTTTATTTTGAATTGATCCGAAGCTTACATGACCTTAATACATAGATATAGTATAGATTCAACTATTTCATAACTTTTTGCATATATGTATGTGTTTTAACGATATTTTGAAAGATTAGAACGAATTTCCTATATCTGTTTAAAACTTCAAATGTTTCGACCGAAAAATCAGGTTTTTGGAATTATTAATTTTGAAGAAAACGACCGATATATATATTTTTTTGAAAATAATATGAATATAAATTTTAAATTCAATTAAATCGAACATGTAAATATGTTAATATGTAAATATCAAACATGTAAATAATGTAAATACCGAGCATATAAATAATACTATTTTATAATTTCATAGGTTAGCTTTGGTTAGGTTAAGATTTAGGATTAGTAAGAATTAAAAATAATATGCAGAAATAAATGCAAAGATTTCTGTTTGCAAATAAAATGTAAATAAAAATGTTGCATAATTCCATAGGTTAGGTTAAGTTAAGTTGTAAATATATATAAGGATAGGTTAAGAATTAGGATTAGTTAGGTTAATAAAATTACTTGGAAATATTTGCTGCTCCTTAGTTTTTAAGTTAGTCAGTAGTTATTTTGTATATTATTATATTATATAATAAGAGTACATTATGTAATAAGATCTCAGTTTACATTTAATTTATTATATTAAATAAAAAGAGTACATTTTAGTTTGCAAGTTCTTATATTATATAATAAGTCATGTAGTTCGTAAGTATTATATTAAATAATAAGCTTAATACTAATTTGTTTGGAAGTTTTAATTTTAGTAGTGGAAACATAAGGTTTGCAGCGCAAATAGAATTAGTAAAATTTACCTCCCTTTATTTTAATTCAATTATTTAAAATATTTTGTTTTATTGCATTAATTATTTTAAAATAGTTTTAGTTTATAATCTGATAAAACAAGCGACACATCAAATTAAAATAAATAAATTAATTTATAATACATTCCTGCAAACACTTCAAATAAATTGTTACTCTTCTGTATTGCTCAAATCTTACTTTTCTGCATTGTTCAAATCTATTTCAGAATATTTTTTAAGAAAATTACAATTATTTTAGCATAATTTATTAATAATTGTCCGATAATTTGAAGTATCGCATGTTTTATCAGATTAAAAAACAAAATCGCAAAAATCCTAATTGTATCAAATTTCTATGAAATGTTGTGGAAATATTTTCTTCACCTATTTCTTGAAGTACAGGTACAAAAAGTGTCCAATTATATTGGCAACTTTGAACTTTTTTAAAAATAAAAAATGAAATATTAATAAATAAATGAATTTGAATTAAAGTACCTTGGAATTGCAATTTAATATTTTCTGAAATTGTAATTTAAATTTTATAGTTGAGTAGTATTTGATAAATAAATATAAATAAAAAATACAATAATATGTTCGATATTTGTAAATTGAAAGAAAGGCATTTTGGTTTATTTCACCAATATTTCTTTCAATGTACCAAATGATCGATATAGAAAGCTAAAATTCTGTAATAAAATATAATTAAAATATATTCATATAATATAATTGCAATTGCATGAAAAACTTCCTTGCTAGAAATGTAGCAAACAAAATGTAAATACAACTCAGCCAAAAAAAGTTGAGAATCTAAACGTTAGAATATCGACAAATTGGTAAATTCTAGGAAATCTTGTTCTGCTTCATTTCATTCATAATTCCTTATATATACCAAATGATCGCAATTCTAATAGGAAGAAAAAAATAAAAAGAACAAAACTTTTTGCCGCTCGCTTTTGCACAGAAATCTTTCCTTTAAGAATGTAGGACAAAAAAATGTAAACAAAGCTCAGCCAAAACAAAGCTTACAATTTTTTTGCAATTTCCTTATTTCAACAAAATATTCAAAACGATCGCAATTCAAATAGGAAGAAAAAGGCCGAAGCATTCTAAAAAGAACAAACGTATTCCCAGCTCGCTTGTGCACACATAATCTTAAAAATACCTCTGCCCGAAACAGTCAGCAAGAACGTCGGCAGAACAACATTAGCAGCGCGACGGCAGAACCCAATCTTTGTAGTCTTGAAATAATTCTCAAGAGCGAACATTGAGTTTCTGCTCCTCTTGATATAATTTATTCTCTTTGCTGGAATTTCATCGATCCAGATTTATTTTTCTTCCGTCTACTCAGTGGCGCAATTTAATTAAGTATGTGAAAGCTAATGGGAGCGAGTTTAATGCTTGTGAACGTTACGTTGAGAAAACGGAATTTACGCTAGAGAAGTTGAAAGTATTTCAAATTTTCTTGCGTAAATTTGTAAAATAACAAAGCCAGACCTAACTACAACAAGTGCTCAACATCAACTGACTTGATTTGCTTAGCAAAAATCATAGTGTAAGTAAACCAGGTGTAAGTGAGTTTTTGACAACACCATGAATTTCTTTGCTTCTGTCAAAAAATTGTAAGCGAAAGAGCGGAACTGTTGATAGTTGTCAATAATTGTTATTTGTTTGAGTTACTAGGTGATGTGCTATAGTTTTTATTGTGAGAATTAAGTATAAATAAATATTTAATGCAATTAATTGTGCCGTATTGTGTTGACAAAAAGTTATTGCAGTTGTCTTGGCCGATGTGCCCAGTTCGTCATTGAATGCTTTGACCATTTTATCAGAAATGTGCGCTGGAAGGTGCTGCCGACATGAAGTTTTGGCCAGCATGCAAATTGTCTTGCATTCGCATCGTCTGTTTTAAGAATATATCGAAGAACATATTCCCACTTTAATCTCACTAAAAATCTTATAAACTTGCAGAAAGACACGAATTTAATAAAATTTGTTTTCATTGCAATTCACCATCAGCTGTTTTTGACAAGAGCTGGGAAACATCATTTTTTCATTTTGAGAGAGAAGTGTCAAACTCACTAACACCTCTATTTCTTACACCATGAGCAAAAATCAAAGCAAAGCAACAGTCGAACGCACATGATTGAAAGCCATACGAAAAAGCTTATAGTGTACATGTGCCGACGTCGCCCAAGGAGCATTTTGTTTCCAAATACGTGTGTTTGGGAAATTAAAATGTGCCCGACACTGCTTCAGAGGATATGTCCTAATATACCAGGGTAAAAAAGATAACGACTACACTACCATACTATATACAATGACGTTTAACTTTGGTATATACATTAGCCTAAAAAGTCCATGGGATAATACAAATGCATATATTTTGATAATTACATCAATATACATTTAACGATCGAATATTAGATTTTAAAGCTTAGCAATTTCCTTAAAAGAAACAAAATCATTGAAATTATAGTCACAATATACACTAAAATATTAAGATGCTCCGTTGATCTATTTGCTGCGGTTAGGGGGTAAGTATAATAATCACTTCACATCATGCTGCGCGTATGTACTTCAGATTTTTCTTCTTCTCCTTTTTAGAATAGAAATGCTGTACAATCCATGCACAGCATTAGCGGTGATCAAAAGATAACATGAACACAAGGTTCATATAGTAACTCTCGGCACTTCAAGTATATAAAACTTTTTACGTTTTCGTGTTACTGTTATTAGTAGCTGCATTCCCGTGGTACTGGATGAGATTAAATCTCAGTGAAACAACTTTAGCTCAACTTTCAGTACATTACTACAACTTGGCAGCATTGTCTTCATCTGTCAACTGTGTTTTCCAATTTTAAATGGACGGTGTGCAGGTAGTTTTTGTTCTTCAATATATATTTTGATTTAATAAAACTTTTAACAGCTCAGATGCTTTTGAAATCATCTAGTGACTCTGTAGAAAGCAGCTTTGATGAAGAATTTTTCAACTTGTCATATAGTTCAAGCCGTAGCAGTGGAACTAAAGAGCATCTTAAAGTGGAACAGTTTTTGATTGTTGATTGTTTGATTGTTGATTGTTGTTGCGATATGGATTTTCAGAAGCACTTTCGCTTGCAACGTCCAACAGCTCTTTATCTTATAGGTAATTAATTGAATTTCTAATAGGATGCAACATGGGCGTCCGCAGGAGGGAAAATTTTCACCTCAGCAGAAAATTTTTTTTAAATATCTTCATATTCAATCAAAAAGCCGTAAGCTACAATTAAAAAATTTTACGGGAAATTTAAAAAAACCTTCTAAATTTTTAATTTTAATTATAAGTTGCGCTCAAACTTAGGAATTTAGAACTTTTTTAATAAAAACGTCGTTTTTAGTCGTAGGAGTGTAAAATTTAGAATGAACACACAGGGTCCGCCATCTAACTTATTTTTTTTTCAACTAGTACTTATTTCGTGAATGGTAACACTTAGCTCATGTCTGATTTGACATATAATTAGTTTTATCCTTCCGCTGAACGAATATGGTTGTGTATTCGCTTGAACAACGCTGGGAAATATTGCGACATTACTTTGAAAATCATGGTAATGTTGCAGAATGTGTGCGAAAATTGCGTACGGATTTTGGAAGAAGAGAAGCACCGTCAGCTCCGTATGTTCGTTATCTTGTGAAAAAAGTGAAAGAAACTGGCATCCTCATCGATAAACCAAAGCGTGAAAAGCCAAAAGCAGTGCGTACACCCGAGAATATTGCTGCTGTGGCAAAAAGTGTGCGTGAAGCGCCATCAACATCAATTCACCGTCGTTCTCAACAATTGAACATTTCGGAGTCATCATTGAGACGAATTTTGCATAAAGACCTTGGTATGACGTCATACAAAGTCCAATTGGTTCAGGAGTTGAAGCCAACTGACCATCCAATGCGTTTTCGCTTCGCTAAGTGGGCCTGCGATCGACTTACAGAAGATGCCGATTTTGCCAAAAAAATCATCTTTTCAGATGAAGCTCATTTTGATCTTGGCGGGTATGTAAACAAGCAAATTTGTTGCATTTGGGGCACAGAAAACCCGCACGCATACATTTAAAAGCCGCTGCACACAAAACGAGTCACTAATTGGTGCGGATTTTGGTCCAGAGGCATAATTGGGCCATTTCTCTTCGAAAATGAGCAAGGAGTGGCCATTACAGTCAATGGCGATCGTTATCGGGCCATGTTGAACGAATTTTTGTTTACAAAAATTGAAGAGGAGGATATTGGCAACATTTGGTTTCAACAGGATGGCGCTACGTGCCACACAGCTGAAGCTACACTCGATGTTTTGCGCCCTGTTTTTGAAGATCGCATTATCAGCCGCAGAGCTGATGCCGTTTGGCCACCTCGGAGCTGCGATTTGACACCGTTGGACTATTATTTGTGGGGTGCCATCAAAGATAAGTGTTACGCCGACAAGCCAGAGACAATTGACGCTTTAAAGGACAATATTCGTGAAGCTATTGGTAAAATACAGCTGCACACAATCGATAATGTGCTTAAAAATTGGACCGATCGTGTAGGCTACTGCATGGCCAGCCGAGGCAGCCATTTGAATGAAATTATTTTCCATTATTAACCGGAAGTATTGTACTTTCAAATAAAAAAATAAATTTGAGAAAATATCCAGTAGTTTTTTTCAAGACTACTTATAAAAAAAAAGTTATTTGGCGGACCCTTTATATTTTAATAAGGGCATCAATAATAAATCAAAAAGTAGACTTTGAATTTATTAAGGCTTTTTTATTTTATATGACGATATGTTCATTATATATTTTAATATATTTTGTAAGAGAATTCAAAAATACTTCTTTTAAGGTATATTTATAAGTAAAGCTAAACCATATATGCATTTTTAAATAGTACCCTGCAAGAACACAGCCGGTCATATTACTGGTTATATAAAGAGCAGCAATACGGAATTTTCAGTCAGTATTTTCTATCAGTCTCTTAAGGGCCATGTATAAAATCTTACCAAAATATTTGTGTACGTGTAATTTTGTATCCTTTTCTTGCACATACTTTTTCAGAAGTTTAAATTGCATAGTCATCTCGCTTACAAATTTTATATGCCTGTTATTCCAATCAGTTAAATAATATGTTATCTAATTGAAAATATCTGTCAAACTTGACAGTTAAAGCAATTAGCTAAATAGTGGGTTAAATAACTTATTTATATTGCAAAAATACCAGTCGCAGCTACCAGTGTAATGATTAAGTAATTAACTATTTGTTATACCAAGTACACCAGTTATATCTACCATTAAATGTCTGGTTAAATTCCTATTATTTTTTAACTATATGAACACTGTTTGAATCCTCGTTTGGACTTTTTGGTTTGTTTGGTTTTAGCCCAAGCACATGAACTTGCACTATGATTATTTAGGTTTTACAAACAGCACTTGAAACTGTTTGTAAGGATTGACACAAGGATAAGACACTTGGTTGATTACTGACTTCCTTTATTAAATTTTGTCGCCCTTTTATAGGCAAAATCAATGTCAATATAAAATAAAATCAATATAATAAAATTAAATATACATATAAGATAAAATATACATATAAAAGGAATTTGCTATTTATTTTGTGAACTTAACTTAAATATATGCACGCCAAACAACCTTCGCAATGAATTGATTCGTCAGCATATTTGACGACCATATGAAAATAGTAAAAAAAACAAAAAGATCATATTTCATTGAGGAAAATGTATTGACTTAAAACCTTGAATTGCACGATTCTCTGACCATGAAATTTATTTTTGAGGAAAATGTACTGACTTAAAACCTTAAACTGCACGATTCTCTGACCATGAAAATTGACTCTGCATAGCCAGGAAAAAACGTGCGAGCTCAGTGGCGCGAAAATTATAGAGATCTCACGTAGTTGATTATGTCACGGTGACCACAAAATCATATGTTGATCTCTGGTGTGGTATTGGTTGAGGACATCGTGTTTCTGTCAATTGGAGTTGGTGTTTTATGATTTCTCCTTCCAAATGATGTAATTTATGATTATAATGGACAAGACCAATGCTGTAAATCCAATTGCTGAATAATGGTAGTTGATTTTTTGAATATGTGTTGGTAGATCTAGATATTTTTTGTGCACTAATAAGCTCTGGAGTTCGGTTAGGTTTTGTAGCTGAGTATGGTATTGCTCAGTTTTCTTGCTAAGAGGATCAGTTTTCTTGGGTTTGATGACGTCTATCAATGGACTTAGGCTGGTGTACGATACTTGACGAATGCTGAAATATGTGTTCTGTCCTTGTGTTGTAATAAAGTTGCGCTTAATGACACACTGGGGCAGGATCCCTTCAACGTGAGTTGTTCACATACATCAGTTATTCGCGTGGGAGCGTTTACAGCATACATCCATTGGTTGTTGGTTGAAATTTGAATCCATGTTGAATTTGTCTTTAAGGATTCTACGTTGCACTCTGGTCGGATTTCGTTGTTGAAAAGCTGGATTTCACAAGAACATATTTCCGAACATAGGTATATTCTGCTTTTATGAGAATACAGGCATTTAGTTGGGTTTTGCTTATGGGGAGATATTGATCTCTATGTGGGTTAACGGCAATAATGTCATTGCAGGGAATAATTTCAATCATGCTGTTGTTTACTATAATGGGCACTGGAAACATGTTATAGAGTTCGAATGTTTCTTGATCGCACAGAGGTATTAAAATTTTCAAAATGACGTGGCTTTCTGTTAATTGTTCTGCCACGGTCATGAGTTTGTAAAGTTGTATGTGATCCTCATGTTCGACTGGTAGTCGCAGTGTTGGTGTCAAATGATTCCGAATTTTTACCAATTCCTCTTGTAGTTGGCTTGGTGTAAGTAAAGTTGGACTGATTTTTCCGTGGTGGGTGTCCATTAGAACGTCTATGATGGATGTCTGGAAGCGTTGCAGATTTGCTGCTGTGACTGTAAGTTGTGTGGCTAATGAGATAAAAATTTGGAACATTTTGATTGATAATTCGTGTCAAGATCGTGCACTCGGGACCATATCTCCTTAACCTTTGTGTCGATGTTGTCGAAATAATTTTTAATCTCAGCTTGATCTTGTTTGATAATGTTTATGGTTGCATCAAGAATCGATGTTTGATTTTTTAATAAAAGTTGAGGATGTCCTTCATTTACTTTGACTTTTCCGATGGTGTTGACCATTTTCTCAGCGTATTCAGAGTCTAACACTACAAATAATGAATTTTTTATATTTCCTACGATGCTCACAGCACCTCTTTTAATTCTGTTTACTTTAAGGCGATTGGTGTCTGCAATGTTAGGTGCACTTCTTTTAGATTTGTTTATGTTAAGAAGATTATTTTCCTGTTTGAGTTCTTATCAAGATTGTCAAAAGTGTTTACGATGGATTCGCATACACTCTTTTGAGAGTGTATGAGTTTGCGTTCTTGACAAAGATGCCGAAAGGCTGCTGTTCCATTGGTGGAAAATTCAGTGTCTCTCCAATAAGGGCTTAAATCGTAATACACAATAAGGTGCCATTTTGCTCTAGACGTTTTCATTGATGCAATGCCTTCGAAGTGAATACCTAAGTTGGATTCGAATTCATAGTTCTTGACTTCGGTTGCCAAAATAAGAAGAAGCAGGAGTACCGAAATTAATACTACCGATGTTAGATTGAGTGATGAAGATCTTCTACTTTTACGTGCTACATCTGTGTCGTTGTCGTCGTGATGACTGGGTGCGTTGTGATATGTGGACCCAGGAGTGCAAGGAACTTCTGTTTGGTTGTCTTCTATTGGTAGAGGAGCTTATCGATGTATTGGGCGTTTAAATATTCTTGACGCTGTTTTGACATCTACTACACGTACCATCTACCATCTTCTCCCTTATAAGTTCTCGTGATTCGTCCAAGTGGCCATTGAAGTACCGGGGAATAATCTCCTTTGATGATAGCAACGGTACCTTCCTTGATGTTGTTTGCTTGCTCCCTCCCTTTTTGTCTGTATTGAAGTTCATTAAGATAGTCACGAGACCATATTTGCCAAAAGTCGTGTTTGATCTGTGACACAACTTTCCATCTCGTTCCTAAGGATGACTTCATCTCCACTGCTCTTGCATCGACTTGTGACGTAAGTGGTTCGCCAATCAAGAAATGTCCCGGAGTAAGTGCACTTAAATCATTAGGATCGTTTGAAATGGGGCTGATTGGTCTCGAGTCTAGTATTGCCTCAATCTCTACTAGAATAGTTTCAAGCTCTTCATATGTAAGAGATGCAACACTTTTTTGGTGCAAATTTTTTCAGATTTCGCGGCTGCTTCCCAGAGTCCTCCAAAGTGAGGAGCCCTGGGAGGAATGAAATGAAAATGTATTCCTTTTCTATTACACGTGTTCATTATCTTTTCTTGAGAGTTGACTGAATGAATTGCTGGTGATAGTTCAGCAAGTTGGTTTTTTGCTCCGATAAAGTTGGTTACTTTGTCATTGTAGAGTTTTTGACAATGCCCCCTTCGATCGATGAACCTTTTAAGGGCTTTTAAGGGAATGAGTCAGTTGAAAAGTCGCTTACAATTTCCAAATGCACTGCTTTTGTAGCGAAGCAGCAGAAGAAAAAAGCCAAATATGCCTTTGTTGGTCTCATCCCACGTAATTTGTAGTGCACCCAAAGTGGTCCACAATAATCTACACCAGCGTTGACAAATGGCCGTGTTGGTGAGACTCTCATTGCTGGTCAATGATTTTTTAAAATCCCATGATTTTCTGTAACATTTGTGGCCGCGTCCTGTAACATCGTACACAGTGATGAACTATTGACCTTGACAGGCCAAAACATTGTTTAGTTTGCGCCACTAATGCGGTTGGATCACAATGCATGTGATCTTCATGTATTGATTGCATTTTTAACTTTGTTATCGGATCATTTTACGGTAGAAACATCTGGTGTTCAGTTTCATATGGTAATGATGCTGCATCTAGGCGGCCGCCAGCTCTCAAAATGCGATTGTCATCCAGAAATGATTTGAGGCTGTATATAGGACTGTTTCCGTTCACTTATCCATCCTTCCTTAAAGCTAGAATTTCTGTACTAAAATCGGCCATCTGCACAGTTCGTACAATCGCCTTCAGTGATTTATCTAATTCTAGTGGAGTTAGTACCCACGAGGTTTGATGGGAGTGCGTTGTGCCTCTTGCACGCTCTCCAAAGCGAATCAAGAAGCCTACAACTTGCTGAAGTCTCTTATATGAGTTACCATGATTTATTGAATATATCATGTTTTCAGCGTCGCTTCTGGCTGTTATTAAAGCCTTGGGTGTTTTTCTTTTGCCTTCTCCTGCTGTTTTGGGTTTATTATTGCAGAATGGTTGTGGCCAAATTGATTCGTTTTCATGTAGTAAGAATGGCCCATAAAACCATAAGTTGCATTGCATAAAGTTTCTTGGACAACAACAACACTGACACCCCTTGACAGCACATCTGCTGGATTTTGTTTCGAAGTTATGTGTCGCCATTGCTGTGCTATAGAACAATTCTGAATTTTTGCTATCCGATTGGCTACGAAAACTTCGTATGATGAGGCTTCCGCATTTATCCAAGATAACACAACCTCAGAATCAGTCCAAAAATATGTGGATTCAATACAATCTTTAATGTCTTGTTGAACTCTTGTTGTAAGTAGCGCACCCAGTAGGGCCGCACATAATTCCAACCGTGCAATTATCTAATGCTGCTGATTTATGGGTGCGACTCAGGATTTGGCTCACAGCAGCCTTGCAGCTACCCTTTCGTCTTTCTTGACTGACCGTAGGTATGCAACGGCCCCGTAAGCCTTCTCTGAAGCATCGGTAAAAATGTACAACTGACTCGATTTTGGAAACTGACCGGAGCTGGTCTTGAAATGATATCCATTTGCTGTGTAGTTCCGCAGGCAGCACCTCATCCCAAGATAGTTTTAGTTTCCGTAGTTCCTGCACGAAAATTTTTGCGTTTATGATAACTGGAGCTATTATTCCCAACGGATCAAATATTCTTCCCAACTCTGAACTCACACTTCTTTTTGTGATTCTTGTGATGCTGCTGAAGATGGTTGTGGTCTTGATGCAGAACGTATCATCTTTCGGCAGCCATATTAATTCTAGAGTCTTAACACTATCACGTGATTCTTCTTCAAAATCAAGATTTATTTCTTGATGATCTGTGTTGCATGACCCTGGGTATCGTACCAGATGTGGCACCCAGCTCCGCTAGCTCATTGCTGTCAGGGAGGGTAATAAATTCAACCCCGCCACATCTGGTCGAGGGCGCACAATAACCGAAAAATCTGAATCAGAACTTGAAAACATTTAATGAGTAACAGGACGGATGTTGTGTCTTGTAGCGCACACGCCCTACCATGTGACCGACCGCTATTTTTAGTCACCCAACGTAATTTAAAAATGGCTTCGCTCACAACATTTCAAGTACTTACCCTATATCACCCCTTCAGAGACCCCCAAAACTTTTATTTAGCACGCCATCAGATTTTTATATCTTCATTATTTTACACATTTATTTATGACCATATTATAGCTAATAAATGATAAACGCTTGCGGTAATTCATGCGCTAAAATAAAAATAAGTAATAATTTTAATGAATTTTTTTAACTACGACCAAACTTTGGCCTATCAACCCGTTTCACCACAGAAAAATTTTTGCAATAATTATTTTGACACAACGATCTAAAGCTTAAGTTGGTCCTAACTTGAGAGAGCTCTCTAAAGTGGGAGTACTAATACCATTTCCAAACTTTTTTATTTTTATTCTTTTTTTTATTATTCCCGTCCCTGTAGTGAATCAAGCTTAACAAGTTTACCCTAAAAATGAAGCTTAAGCCTATTCTTAAATGTAACCGAAATTTATTTATATTTACAAATCATTTATTTCCTAAATCAATTTATTCCTTTATATATATATGTGTATTTAATATAATTTTTCTTATTTTTTCAGGTTTTGTTCTTATTTTCTTTTCAAGTTTTCGTATTTCTAATTTTCTTTTAAGGTTTTTGTATTTCTAATTTTCTTTTAAGGTTTTTGTATTTATAATTTTCTTTTATCTTTTATTGTATATCTAATTTTTTCAGGTTTTTTTTATATCTAATTTTCTTTTCAGGTTTTTTTATATCTAATTTTCTTTTCAGGTTGTAGTATTTTTAATTTTCTTTTCAGGATTTTATTGGACTTATAATTTTTTTAAATTTTCTTTACAGGTTTTTATTGTACTTATAATTTTTTTTTTAATATCTCTTTGCAGTTTTATCTACTTTACTTATAATTTTTTTTTTAGTTATCTCTATAGGATCAAATTTAATTGTTCTTTGGGTATAATTTTTTTGGAAGCAAGATTTTGATTTTACACAAATATATAAGACAACAACAAAATACCGCAAGGAAACTTGAATTCCAGGATTATTTACTGAGCACTTATGGTACTTTTAGCCTACGTGTCTTATTTTCTATGGCTCTATAATAAAAATTTTCTTTATAGTTTATGGAACTTATCTGTTTCCGGTTCCGAAAGGGTGTCCAGTTGACTATAATTTCAGCAGTGCCGTGCTGGGCTCGCTCCTGTGCCGTGTATCTTTTTGTGTCTGGCTTTTAATTCTTGTTATACAAAAAAAATCTTATGAGCCTTGTGTAAAATAAAATTAACTCAAACTCACCCGTTTCCTTGCGTTTTTAAACATATGCTGGTTTAAGGTTTTTCTACTTCCTTCCTCTCACATCTTCAATCTATTTTGCTGCCAAGTGAAGCTATTTCTTCGCGATGCAAAATTCTACCTGATTTAAGGACTTATTTAAAGAACTTTCTTTAACACTTTTTGTATTCTTTTACCTTTTATTAAAAAAAAAACACTTAAAATCAACAGTTGATTGACGTTGTTTAAAACTAAATTAAGTTTTTTTTTTTTTAAACTTTAACACCGCACTTTACTTCGACAACTGGACTACTGAAAGTCTAGCTTCAGTCCGTGCTTTTGTGTGGTCAAGAAACTGTTTTTTTTTTTATCCTAAACTGACCATCCATATAAACTTCTGACTTCTGCTGTATATATTGGGGTCATTGCCTACCTTAGCCAGTCAGGGACAAAGCTCTTATGTTTTCAAGCTTACATGCTTTCAACAACAAAACAATACGTCGATCTTAGTCAGGACAAAAACCTTTTTCTTTAAAGAAAGAGCTTAAAAGTCAGTCGATCATGAAGTTTTGAACTTTTACGTTCTTCTCTCAAACTGTTCTACAGAGATTGCTCAGGGCTGCCGACTAATGATGCCCGGTTTTTATTATATTTTAAGGCATTGTGAGCACGCATGGAACATCTGCTGGAATCCCTTGCAGCAAATGCGGATAGTTAGCACACCATTTTCGCAGCTCAAATCCTGCTGTACTAAAAAATGTGGTCAGTTCCCGTTGAGCCGTGATGGCAGTGGTTAGACTATCACTTCAATCGTCCACATAAAAATTGTTCTCCAATGCCGTGGCCAAGGTTTATTTTGTGCGATTTTCTTTGGATAGCTTCAACAAGCATTTGATGGCAAGATATTGTGCTGCTTTAGTCCAGTAAGTCACTGTGTTTAGCTGATAGTATTTAATCTCTTCTTCGGGATTTTTCCTCCATATGATAAGTTGATGCATCCGATCATGGGGGTCGATTAAGATCTGCATATACATTTTCTGAATATCTATAGTGAAAACGTATCTTGTATTAGAAAGCGTAGTAAGATGGTAAATAAATCATTCTGGATGATTGACCCTATATGGATATTCCATGACGACACTTCTATGAATTTTGAGGGCTGAGCGTTTACAATTTTTGGTAACACCAGCGCTTCAAGCCGTGCTTCGAATCCATTTATTGTGGATCGCATTGTTACGCTTAAGTGTGATTTACAATCCTTCTTGTTCGCTCCAATCCCTTCTTTACTGAATGAAGCTTGTTTTTGTTGGAGTCCTAACTTCATAACAAGTCTCTCTGTGACAAGATTTAATTTAGAGCCAGAATCCAACACTGCTCTGCATTTAAGATCTCGCCCACTGTTCATTATTAGTTGTATACAAACTAAGCTGAGCATAACGTATTTGCTGCAAGTAGAGCCATCCAAAGTGTATAGCTAACAGGTTTTGAAGACGATGTGGGTGTCTTGAGTGCCTTTGATGTCATGGCTCCTTTGGATGATGGTGCGGAGCCCATTGTGCATTGGTTGTCGATGTGTAGTCAGTGTTGTGTTTTTGCAACACCTTGTGCAGTTACGTGACGGACAGTTACTTGTTAGATGTCCATCGTTTAAACAGTTTATGCACAGCTTATTATTTTTGACTACTTGAAGCCGCTCTGCTGGTTTTAACAGCAAGAATGATGGGCACGAAAATAATGGATGTGTTCCAATTTTGCATACCTTGCATCTATAGTTTTTATCTTGGTGTGTTGAAATGGCTGACGTACATTATTTTGATGTCGCCTGTTTATTGTTGTGCTCAACTGCTTCCAGAAACTGAAATTGGGCTGTTAAGAAGGCCAGGAAGTCCTGCATGGTGGGTAGACTTCTTGGGCCCTTTAAAGATTATTCATATCGAATATGAGTTGGTCGGTCTAGCTTCTTTAATAACAAATGAATAAGAAATGGAAATAAATGGTTGATAAGCAGAGCCCTTCAAGAGACATCAGGCCTTCTTACGTGGTATCATGAAAGTTTTTAATTGATGACACAGATGATCCGTTGAATAATTACTCCAACAGCTTTTGAATAAGCGTGGAGCACAAAACTCTTAGGTTGTTATATCTTTCTTGCAGCATTACCCATGCAATCTCATAATTGTTTTCGATGAGAGCCAAATGTCTAATGAGTTGTTCGGCTTCTTCAGTGAGATTTGTTTTTAAATACCACATTTTGTGTATTTTTGGCAACGCTTGCTGGTCCACCAGTTGTGAAAACAAGTCAAAAAATTTACGCCATTTTAAATAATTCCCATCAAATTGAGGAATGGTTTCTCGTGGTAATCTTAAATGCTTTTGGTTTGTAACATTTGCTTGTGGTACGTCAGCTGGGTGTGAAAGTTGTATCCAAACAGCATATACGCGAGTTTCGCATGCCAGATAGTGTTCATAACTGCAGCCAATGTCACTCGGTTGCTCACAGTTTTCCCACAAGCTGTAGTTTAAATTTTCTATTTCCAACCAAAGTCGGTTTATTTGTTGAATATTCGCCTCATGAAATCTTGACTGGTCATCTGGAACTTGGTCAAGCTATCCAATAAACGGTTAAGTGAAATCAGCAAGGCTTGTTGTCTTCTGATCATCTTGGTAAGGCTTGTTGCTGCGGAAGAATCAAATGATGGAAGACTATGAGGAGCAGCGACTGATTCAAAATGTTCTTCTGTTGCTGAGTTGGAAATGCCTACGTCTGTTCCTGTAGAATCCTGGACTGGATGTCTGGAATGCCTACGCTGGATTTCTTCTTGAAAAAAAATAGTACAGCTGGTTGCTAAATTATTGATTTTTTCGTAGTATCCTGTGGTAAAAAAATCATGCTCCATGGGCTGATAAGTAAGTGTTCGAAGCTGATTGTCGTTTTCTTCGAACTCTTCCCAATATTTCCTAAGACGCTGCAAGTGCTCATTGTAATAACTTGCGGTTTTTCCTTCTTAAAGTTTGTGATAAGTTTTTGGATTCCGTCTGCAACCCCTTATTGTACTTCCAAGGTCTGTTGAAAAGTAGCCATATTCTTCAAAGAAGCCAAGCAGGAGTTTTATTAAAGATAATTTTGTGGTGTGTGTGTCCACCCAGGGGCGCCAATGTTTGAAACCGCGTTTGGACTCTTTGGTTTGTTTGGTTTTAGCCCAAGCACATGAACTTGGACTATGATTATTTAGGTTTTACAAACAGCACTTGAAACTGTTTGTAAGGAGTTTAAAACACTTGGTTGATTATTGACTTCCTTTATTAAATTTTGTCGCCCTTTTATAGGCAAAATCGATATCAATATAAAATAAAATCAATGTAATGGAATTAAATATACATATAAGATAAAATATACATATAAAAGGATATTGCTATTTATTTTGTGAACTTAACTTAAATATATGCACGCCAAACAACCTTGGCAATGAATTGCTTCGTCAGCATATTTTTCGAGGAATAATAAAAAACAAAAAGATCATATTTCATGCGATACTTGAATATGCATTTGGTCTGACTTAAAGCTTAAATTGTTTGTTTTACTTTATTCTGTTGAGCTTACTCGTGTTCAAAGCCAAGGTTGATTTTGAGGAAAATGTACTGACTTAAAACCTTGAACTGCACGATTCCCTGACCATGAAAATTGACTGAAATTGGCATAGCCAGGAAAAAACGTGCGAGTTTAGTGGCTCTAAATCCGTACAAACACATTTATTTTTTTAATTTTTATTGAAAATTGTATATTGAAAATTGCTGAATAGTTCCATTAACAAATGCACTTGGAAACACTGTGTGTAATTGCAGCAAAAGTATTCGTGATAGGCATGCTAGCAGCTCCTGCTTGTTGGGCGAGAACTATCGGATTGGCTACGGCAATCACCAAAGTTTGCTGCTGAATACCAATGTTAGCAGCAAGCAAAGCAAGTCGTCGTAATAATTCCATTTTATTGAGTCGTAGAGGTCTGCTGGTGTAGCTTGAGCCTGCGGTTGTGGAGCTGCAGTCAATGGTATGGTTAAAGCACTCGGAGCAGATGCTATAACCTGCACTTGACGACCACCAGCTTCGTATATTTAACTAGAAAAGAGTTAAAATATAATTATTTTTACAAGATATAATATTTAATTTAATATATTTCACAATTAAAAGTACCTACGTGCTATTACACGATATAAATCGTTCGTTTGAAAATATTCTAAATTGTGTGAATATTTATATTAACAGAAATTAGGGATGTACAACTGAATTCCTGCCTGTTAAATAATAGGTTTAATAACTAATAGTATTTTCTACCGCCATTTTAGTAACAAAATACCATGCATATGTGCTAGTGAATACTAAAAAATTTTTTGAATATCTTAAAGTTTCGGTTGGGAGTGTCTTGCAGGGTATATTTTACCCGTCGCAGTGATAATTTACGATACCATTTCATTTACCTTTGTTTCACAGGCACTTTTCAATAAGCATTCTTACACTCAAAAAATTTTGACCTGGTACACTCAAAATTTTTTGAGTGTAAGTATTACTAATAATTGCGTCATTTCTACGAATTTTATTCGTGTTTTTTTTTTTTATTACATGCATTAACAATAGAGTTCAGCTACAACAGCTTTTTCGCACTTTCTCCAATATCTCAACGATATACATAGATAAAAGTGGTCCAAAACAATCCAAAGTGAGAAAAATTTACTTACCATAATATGGGTTGGGCTCAGCGACAACACAAGACATAACTAACCATGCGTTTACATAGATTTAATCATACATTAGTTTTCAATCTACTTTTGAGTTGACCTTTCGATAAGTTAACATCAAAAAAGCTACAGTTGTTAACAAAGGTACTCATGCGATTTAAAGGAGCAGTAGCCATATAATTTATGCTACTAAAAGGTAAGTAAATTAAATTGTTAGCGTTTCTACTGCTTCTACGGTTAGTGTTAAAATTTATAAGAGTTAGGAGTTCCGGTGAATCGAACCCACCAGTTATGAGTTGGTGTAAGTAGACGATATCAGCAGACTTCCTTCTCTCATTTAAAGATTGCATTTTTAAAAGTTTTAAACGATCCTCATAAGGAGGAAGATTTAAAGTGTCAGTTCCGCTTAAGCTCCTTAGAGCAAACCGAACATGTACATTGTAACTTGGGGACCAAACTTGACTTACATACTCCAAGTGAGGACGGACAATTGAATAATACAGCGTTGTAGATGTAATCATTCTATTAAATTCTTTGGCCCAGCGTTTTATAAAACCGAGCATAGAAGACGCTTGTTTACAAATGCTATCAATATGAACGCTAAACGATAGCTTAGAATCCATGCATATACCAAGATCTTTGACAGAATCTACACGATTTAAAGCCGTATCTTTTATCTTATAATCAAAAATTAAATTATTCCTTTTTCGCGAAAAGTTCATAGTTTGGCATTTATCTGGATTAAGAAACATATTATTTTTAGAACACCAAACTTCAAAGGATTTTAAATCAGACTGGAGTAGAACTGAATTGTCTTTAGAATCTACTGTTCTGTAATTATTAATATATAATTAATTTGTGTGGTAGTTTATCAAATGCTTTACTAAAATCAGTGTATATACAATCGACCTGGTTACCTGAATAAAGTGAATTTAAGCAGAATATTGTAAAATCGAGGAGATTAGACACAGTGGGTCTGCCAGTAACATATCCATGCTGACGAGTTGTTATGACCTTCCCACAATGAACCTTCACACGATCATACACGAGCCGCTCAAAAAGTTTTGGAATCGATGAGAGTTTAGCAATAGGCCTTTAGTTGTTAAAATCATTCCTACAACCTTTTTTATAAATAGGACTTATAAAAGATTTTTTCCAAAAAAATGGAAAACTACATTCCCTAATTTATTTGTTGAATAATATGGCGAGTGGTTGGCTTAGAACGGAACCACATAGCGTTAACACTGCGGCAGGAATTCCATCAGGTCCAGCAATAAAATCTTCTTCGATCGATCCTATATACTTTAAAATATCCTCTGAATTAAAAGATGGGTCCAGGGTCCAACGAAACCCTGGGTGCAGAGTTCATATATTCAAAACAATCTTCATCAGGATTAAAAGAGTCTGAACAGAATGACTCTTTAAAGAGAGTGGCAAATAGGCCACAAATTATAACGGGATCGTCAGTAAATCCGTCAGAAGTCTTAAATGATGAAGGGAATCCATCAGATTTTTTTTTGGTGTTTATGAAACCCCAGAATTTCTTCGGATCAGACAATATTCTCAGCTTAGTACTGTCTAAATAATTTTGATATAAGGTAGCTGAGCAACTTGCAAAATCCAGAAACAAACGCTTGTAGGTTTGTAGGTCATTTAAGTGTAAGCTACAGACATATTTCTTCCATGCCCTATTCCTGTTGTTGCGAAGAGTCTTTAATTCCCTTGTGTACCAAAGGTAAGCACAATTTTTCGAAAATTTGAGGCTATACGGCATGGACTCAGAAAACATAGTAAAGATTTCCATATTGTCATGGGCACCTGCATAGAGGGAATAATACCTTTCGTGAATACCCATGGTATTTCCACTAGCGCCCTCTAGCGTGGCCGTGCACACATTTTTTTTATTCATTTAGATGTGGCATCTCGATGAGGTTCGAGAACATTCGGAAAAAAAAATGGCGATAGACATGCTTGAGGTGGATAAACACCAACAACAATAGCAAAATTAGTTTCGGCGCGAATAAACCGGTCTGGAAAATGGCGTGATCCGACACGCGCTTGAATCGGTAGCCAATGAGAATACCGAAACAAGCGTCGGTTAACGGCCATTTGTCGACGTGTCATCCAAAAGTCCAAACCAACCATTACCTACTCCCCTCGGTTATGGTCGGTTCCACCGAAAAAAGGAACAATGTCGAACAAACCTCGGTGGTTTGCACATGTAAACGCCGTGAAAAGGCATACAAACTCACCATAATCGATGACAAGTGGCAACACTGCCAAAGTACCAAAAAGCACCGATCTGATAAAAAATACAACCCTGGGTAGACGATGATGCAGCTGAGTTCGGCCATTCTGTAATAAAGAGACGACAAGAAAGGCAGCAGCAGAAAAATTGAAAAAGTCGAGAAATATTTAATCGTGGTGCAGTTGTGTTTATTGAAAATCTTTAATAAATTGTTCAAATCGATGCAAATATCAATAAATTATGGAGTTATCATATTGAATGAGTGAGTATGGCACTAGCGAAACATAGTTTTATAGAAAAACTGCGCGTTTCGCTACAAGGTTACTGCATATAACCCGAATATTGGAAATTTAATTTTCAGAAATGCAGCGAGAAAACCACTAACGAAAAACTAAGAAAGTGCACAGATAGCAGCAGCAGCAGCAACCAAAACGATTTTATATAGCTGATAAGAACGCGTGACGACGTCACTTTTAAGATCTTTACTGAGCGTGCCGATACACTGTTTTATTATACCACAACGGTGTCCGGGTTAAAGCATAGCCTAATCATTTATTTTGTAGTGCATCGAACACTATCAGCTTATCGGTCTGAATAAATATTTGCATCAGCCGCAGCAATTCTGTTTTTTTTACATAGCTGAAGAGTACTTTATCGAATTGTTTCAGTAGTCGAATGATCGGCAGATAGTAACGCTACCAGATGGGTATAACTCAAAATAGCGTGTTGGACGGTAAGCGCCAGGGAAGCCAGGTAAGCTAAGGTCCACACGGCCAGGTCTATGGAAAGTGTTTACGCCATTTATGTTTCAGCCAGGAAAGTACACGACCAGTCGCCTGAGGCAACATTTGGATGCGCCTACCACCCCACCAACAACAACAGTATCCAACTACAAGAACTAGTGCTCCGCGGTGCGAGAAAGGCAGCACGGATCATTGAGGCTGGCGCAAGGCGGGGCGCAAACATCTACGGTCGCTGGCACCAGCTAGCGGGTGGCCAACGACATCACCATCACCACCAGTAGAGACACCACCACTGCCTCAACAACCGCATCAACACCCAGCAAACCACCCGGATCACCCTGCAGAACACACTACCAACGACATCACCAGCACCACCAGTAGCGACAACACCAACTACCTCCACCATTACGGCACTCACCCCAGGTTTGCGAATTGCGGCCTGGGATTGGTAAGCGTGTATTCGATTAATTTAAATAATTGCAAACGCAACATGTTGGGTGGCGGATGCTAAATTTTGGCAAGAATGCAGTGACCTTTATATATTTATTTTGGTAGAATTCTTACTTTAGAATTAAGTCTTGACTTTTGTTTGTTTTTGGCTAAAATCCCGAAATCGCGGCCCTTGCTCTCTTGCTTGTCACATGTAAAGAAGTTTTTTTGCTTTTTACTATTACAAAACTTTGGCTTTCCGTTCGTTTTTTTTTACATCTATATTTTTACAACTGGACTTTTGATAATTTTGGATATTAATTTAAAGGGAGAATTTGTTGTAAAACGATGCTAATTTTTACCTTTAAGGCATACAGTGTAGAGCAAATTTATAAAAAATTTTAAACGGCCATTTTTAATACTTGTGTAAAATAGTATAAAGTTGAAAAAAAAGGGCAGGTCATACAAATAAACTAACAGAAATAAAACAAAAAAATTAACCATTTAATAGGAAACTAAACTAAAATCAAAACAACTTAATTAGAAACTAAACTAAAATAAAAACAACTTAATTAAAAACTAAACTAAAATAAGCACGATAGAATTAAAAACAACTTAATTAAGAACTAAGCTAAACTAAAACTACTAAGAAAAAAAAAATTTAAACTAAAAGAAAACTACTTAATAAAAACTAGGCTAGAATAAAAACTATTTAATTAAAAACTAAACTAAAATAGAAACAACTTAATTAAAATTGAACTGAAATAAAACAACTTAAGTAAAAACTAAACTAAATTAAGCGCGATATAATTATAAGCAACATAATAAAGAACTAAACTAAAAACCAAGACAATATAATTAAAAACCATTTAATTGAAAACTAAACTAAAATCAAAACAACTTAATTAAAAATTAAACTAAAGTAAAAGCAATATAAATGAAAACATATTGGTCAGCAGGGCGGAACTAAGATAAGATCTAACTTAAAACTAAGCCCATTTTGGAGCTAAGCCCCATTTGATTCAAAACTAGAAGATCATATAATCCGGTGTTGATCTAATTTTTATCTGGTTCGTAAATATAATTTGATCTAAGCCTAAAATCAAGTTAAACCTAAATTTTAAATATAAACTACACTCAACTAAACTAAGACTATCTCAAATTCAACCAGGCGTAAAATAACAGATGTTAACTGTAAACTTTAATTAATTTAAGTTTGGACTAGATTGAAATAACTTCAGCTAAAACCTTGCGGCTTGTACGTAGATTAAAAAAAAAAAATGAACTATAAGCAATTTGTAACCTCCATGTATATTTAAACATAAGGCGGAGCGATTAGGACAGCTATGAACTGAAATGTATTATTATTAGAACGAAATAAAAGTTATGTAAGTAGAATAAAAACCATGAATTATTAATTTCTAGCGGACAGGTGGCGTGGACAAGTAAGTGACGGCGTGAAGATAAAGTTATTGGGGTGACCTAGACCTTGGCGCAGGGTCACCATGGCTGGTCTTTTGTGGCCAGAAGGGGCGGGTTAGCCTAGGGCGATCGACCTACACCGAAGATCGACCCACGAGACGTGCCAAAGCGGCAACCGCAAGCAACCGAGTCTTATTCCTTCGTCGTGTTCATAAAATAAGCGGGTTTTTTTTATTTATCGTTTTTCAAGATTTTTCGTTGGTTATGGGTTTTTCCGGGTTTTTTCACCAGGCGGTAATTTTCTTTTCAGCTGGTACGATTTTTATTCATGTGTAGTTTCCTGCTGTCGGACCAGGCTGGCAAGAACACCACCCCATCCGGCGAGCCTTAGCCGCGCAATATGCCAGCGTACCAGCGCTGCCAGAGGGACGACAGTGGTGCAATGCAAGGGCTACCTAGCCACGGGCAGCACCAACCACAAAGAATTGAATGGTGGGGAAACATGACAATATAAAAAAAATTAATTGAATTTTCAAGATTATTACCATGAAAATATTCTAAAATTACATTAAGTTTACTATGAAGTAAATGATTCTCTGATATGCTCAGTGGTGGATGGTAGTCATCAACAGAAGTTAGAGCATGAAGGGCCCTCTTAACAATTACGTTGTTACAGTCTGTAGTTAAGACCAGGTCAAGAAGTCTTTCACGATAGTTATAAATACAACGTACTTGTTGTAAGTCAGAACATATATTATCAACAAATATATGCTCTTGGCGTGTCTTCGAATTAGATGCACAAAAATATGTATCATCGTCTAAAGATTCCCATTTCAAGTCAGGCAGATTAAAATCGCCCAACAATAAAATGTCGTCACTAACGTCAAGAATATTTATAACGTACTCTATGCAATCCGCAAGGCTTGCATAAATTTCCACACTGCTCTTTGGAGGAACATAAGCATTAACTACATATACATTAGAATTACAATGCACAACCTTAATGCATATAAGTTCGATATTAGAAGAGCAGGGAATATCGATAATGGAACTAACGAAGGAGTTCCTAACAGCTAATAAGACACCACCACCGACAGCAGAAGTATTGTCAGCGTATCTGTCTTTTCTATATACTTCAAAACTATTATCAAACAATTCCAAGTCAGTAATGCTTCCATTTAACCACGTTTCAGTCAATGCGATAATATCTTCAGACAAATTTTGAGACATTAAAAATATGTCTCGCGTCTTAGAGCGTAGTCCCCTTACATTTTGATAGTAAAGGGATAGCCTATCCAGTTTTTTTGAGTTTGACGAACAGGTTGAGTCGTCCTTCTAGACTTATTCTTAGGCAGAAACTCTGAAACGAATATATTATCGGTCCACAAATTAGAATTTAAAACATTTGCAAACTCTTCAGCTGGAATTGTGAGAATGAAGAAAGCGTGGGAAGGTTTATTCCCTATTTTTTTACATGGAAAAAGTCGTTTTGACTCAACAAGTTGCTATGTTTGATAAACGTCAATACGTTTTCAACAGTTGTGTCAGGCTGAAGACGTGAAATAAATAAATTTTTCCTCCTTGGCACTGCCCTTAAATTTAAATGATTTCTGGGTTCAATAGGAGGTAAAACTGGACTATTAGTCAAAGGAGAAATATTAGTGGGTGACGAAGAAGAAACTGGAGTATTTTTGTTCAAAGATGCTTTGCGACGCTTATTTTTGTTCTTATTTTTGTTCTTCCTCTTTCTTTTTGAAATAGAATGGTCTTTTTCTGATAAAATAATAGTTTGAGTCGCGGAATAAACAGTCTGTGACAAAGAAGGTGGGACATTTTCCGGAATAGATACTTCATCATAGACGCTGGTACTGGGTGCGGCTCTAATTTCGCTAAAAAATGTGACAATTTCTCTAAAATTGTTATTTAACGTATTAAGACTTTCCCCAAAAAGCTTTATTTTTGAATAAAGTTCATCTGGGGAAAGTGCCCTACACGAAGCACAGTACCAGCGAAGACCTGATCGTACAGATACTAAATCGTATAGACATGATTTAGAAATACCAGCACAAGATGCATGAAACATTAGCTCACATGGACCAGAACAACTAAACATGGGGTACAGAATGTTTTGACATTTACATAGCTCGTTCAAAGAACAAGTGACAATATTTTCCACAGAAAAATATTCCATGTTTAAAGATTGAAAAAGTAAGCAGATGCCAAATGTGCTTTTACGGCTATTATTTTAACACAACGAGCCCACAGTTAAGTTCAAACAAAGAACAAAAACAACAATCACTGAGACTAAGATAAACAAATCACTGCACAAAGAGGAAAGCAAAACACAGCAAGCATGCAAAACAACAACACTTTGTTAATATGTTTAAAACATTAAATTGAAATTATTTATATTATGTTATATTAAAACACAAATGCTAATATTATGTTAATAATAATTATTGTTTATTATAATGAACACACTCCCATGTATTATGAACAGATAGTTTAAGAATATAATTAACAAACAAAAAGTACACTTATTCAAACAAATTAACACAACCGAAACCGACTAATAGACGAAATCAACTGTTTTTTTCAGTCACGAATAGGACTCGTAGATTGGACGTAGTTTGGTACATATTACAAATATTTTATTCGCATTCGTACAAAAACAAATGTATATCGTATGATTACATTTGTTACATTTACTAACAACAATAACAAAACAGAACATTCTATCTGAACTGGGGTTTGAACCACGGTTTTTTAGCTTACGGGCCACGTACTCTTTCAGTAGATTACGGCCACCTTGCAATCATACATTTCCTTATATTTGGTAATTGTTTAACAAACCAGGCTAAAGGTTGCGGTTGTAAATATTATAAACTCAACTAATATGAAATAGTACGAAGCCATTAGTAAACACTACGAATGTAATGGTTGTAACGATGCGTTCTCACGGCTGAGGTAAGCTCGCCGGAACCAGGATCGTTGCAAGAATTTATTAATTGCAAAAACTAAATCAAACTCAACGGTTTTCAAATAATGACAATATTGTAATGTATACACTTCTACATTATAAAATACAATTATAAAACATATTTAACAGATACTCACCTTTACGGTACGTATCACCTAATTCTATTTTATTGTATTATACTAAGACAATATTCTAACAATATGAACATATGTTTATACGAAGCACTACTATCTATTTCATTCACACACATGTACTTATATTGCTGAATACAAAATATATGAAATTACATTTTTCTTTTACTTCTACGCAAATATATTAACATATGATTATGTTTATGTTTTCTAATAATTTAAGTCTACTCACTCACACAAATTATACTATTATTACTAAATTACAAATATGTATATGATATTCTTCTATTACTTTTACACTAATTAAAGAATATATGATTCTGTTTACTTTCTAAATACAAAAACAATTGTTAACTAGTTTTAAGACAAAATACCGTTATACATACTATAAAAGAACGAACAAATTTCAAATAAAGTTAATCAAGTTTTTGAGCTTAAATAAAGCTGCCAACTCGGTTCATTTTCACTAATCCAAGCCTTGCACTTTTAGTGAACGGCAAAGGAAATTTATAAATTAGAGCCAGTGGCGAATCATCGCCGGCAAACCAATAGGCAGGACCAAAAATTATTAAATATAATAAAAATAAATTTTAATCGCGAATCCGCACAACGCTTAAACCAACCACTAAACTCACAATATTTATTCACAATTCGTAGGATGGTTAGAAGCACAAAAGGGTCGCAGTTCTCGCTAACCTTGAGGCAAGGAAAATGTCGCAGTTCACGCAAAGCTTGTAGTGCACCGAGGAAAAGGATGTTTAGGTTAGGTTTAAAGATCAAGCTTACGTTGGGTACGGGCTTGACCTTGGACAGCGGATCCAAGAGTTAGCGTTCTCACTTATCTCGTAGGAGTTAAATGGGTTTCTGGAGGATTAAGAACGGACTGGATGGTTAGAAGCACAAAAGGGTCACAGCTCTCGCTAACTTGAGGCAAAGACAATGCAATCGGGTTACAAGTCGCAGTTCACGCAAAGCTTGTAGTTCACCGAGGAAAAGGATGTTTAGGTTTGGTTTAAAGACCAAGCTTACGTTGGGTACGGGCTTGTTGGTCAGCGGATCCGAGAGTTTGCGTTCTTACTAATCTCGTAGGAGGTGGGAATAAGGTTTCAGGAGGAAGTAATTTGGCTGTTAGAATTTATTTAATTTCATTCACTATCACTTTATTTAAATATCTCTTTCTCAAAATAGCTTTATATTTTAGGCAACGTTAAGTGGGTATTAAATTATTTACATATGCATTTAATTGTCTACGAAAATCAATATATTAATTAAAAAAGTCTACAAAATCAATATAATAATAAATAGGAATAAATTATACTTAGTTATTGTCCTGCTGCTGCTGACTTCAGGATTTGTCCTGGTATGGCCGGCGCTGCTCTATCTCTGTCGTTGTTGACGTCTTCCGTGACGCTAACGCTGTGGCTGCTGCACTCTGGCGCTGTTGACGTCGGCTTTGTAAATCGTCATTGATTAATTACGACGTCATTGATGCACTGCTGCTGCCGTTTTGGCTTTTCGGTTTTGGTGCTGTTGTCGTAGGTGTCGATGATCAATACTGCGCTATTGACGCAGTTATCCTGGTGCTTAAACCGAAGTCTCTTTCAACTGTGCGACTCTGTCACTGTTGACAGGATGCGGTATATCTGGCAGCGCTGTGTGGCGCTGCTACCGTTGACTCACGTCCGCTGCCTGCGTTGACTGCCTGCTCTGGCGTGGTCGTCCTGACGTTTGATGCCACTGCTGCGCTGTCTTAGCGTAGCTGTCGTCGCTGTCGTAGAGGAAGTTGTGCTGCTTGTAGGTTCTGCTCACTCGATGGACTTACTGTCCTACTTCGCGGCTGTAATTAGACTGATATTTATTTGGACTTCTCGGTTTCGCGATTAAAACAAGACTGACTTCTTCATCTCGATTCTAGTTTGGTGTACCCTCGCTTGTTATGCTCCATCTCGTGCAATTTTTCGTCTCTCATACACATCGTACGATGGTGCCGTTGTTACATGCAATGAAAAAAAACAAATACAACAAATTATCGCCTGATCGTATAGCTGTTGTTTTAATTACACAGTAAGTTTTTCTGATGCAATAATTATATGGAATTTAACCATATATGTTGTATGCTTTCCAGCACCCCTGTGGGAAAAAGAGCACACCCTTTTGTCATGACTAAGTTCCTGCCTAACTAAACTAAGATAAAGAATGTCGTAGTAATAAAAAAAAGAAAGATTATAAAAATACATTGAAAATAGTTTAAGCCATACTTCATGTTTACTAAGCCTACTTAGACTTAAATCTAAGCACCTAGATTGGGGCAACCACCCCTGCCTTCTGTCAGACCTGGCATTGACCACCCTTGTAGTGGTCCAACTCTGTGTTGGACGTTTTACACATGTAGGCGACCGTGTACGACTCAGCAGGAAACTATGTCTGAAATGAGAAGAAACTATTATTAAAACATGTTACATGGTAGAAGTATGAAGTTATTTGTACGAGAAATTGAGGAATGATAAGGAATGATATTCCTATTAGTCAATGATCATTCTTCGGAGCAACAGATAGTAAGGGGCATTTAAGACAAACTTAGGCGATAGCATATAAACTAAGGCGATAAGCAAATTTATATTTTAAAGTAATTAAACATAAGAAGAAAAAGTAAAATAAATTTAAAAAACTAAATGTTTTCCCAAAAGTCGGCTTAAAAAAATCGTTTTTCTGTCGTAAAATTGATCCAATTTGGATAATTTTTTAATTTTTTGTAAACTTAATAAATTTGGCAACAATCTTGCTGAATTTAAATTTAAGAAAATTGCAGCGATCCAGGCGAGGGCTAGGCTTCTAATTCAAAAGCGAAAAAAATTAGGAAATTTTAAATAAAGTAGGCTCATTTTAGATCAAGCACAAATTTTTTAAAAAATCTAATGGCAAATCCTTGTTAGGAAACGCTTTCACATTAAAATATCTTATGGTCAAAAGTTTTTTATGACTAAAATTTAAATAAGAAACTCGATTTGAAACATTTATTTTATACTTATTCAAATTCACGCTTTTTAACAAGCATCCACCTGTTTTGAGAATTTTATGGCCTTTTTCGCGTCACGTGCTTATATTACATCGAAGATTCAGAATGAAGCCTTGCAGGGAGGTTCTGGAATATGTTTAGAAAATTAATGGAACTATACATGTACCTCTTTCTTTATTTATTCATACGTTTTGAATTAAAAAAAAATAAATTTTTAAAATAATTCATGTGATAGGTATGTTTCCAAACTCAATTTTAGTAACTTACATACTGCTAGAACTGATGCATGTTGATCAAATAAGTTGAGCAAATAAGTCAGTTGATGTCCATGCGGGGAACATTTCAAGAATAGCGACAACTTTAATTCTTAACTTTTGCGGATTATATGGATTTTTACCTGCTAAATCGAAGCTGCAAAGTTTCTACAGTACAGTGTCTTTAAACAAAATAAACTGTTTTTCATTCAAAGCATATAAGTTCATTTTTCTCCTTTTACTTACATCTATATTGCAAAACTTTCTATTTTACTGAAAATGATCTTAACGGAAAAAAGTTTAAAATTATGGATGAAGCTTACAATTCTCCAAAACGTAAACGTTCAAACAAAAATCTTCGTAGTTCAGCTAAAACTACTGATCTTTCTGTTCTACCTTCTACTGTAACTGTTTTCCCTAATGTGAACATACAGATTGAAGATCAATCAATTAGAGCTGTCAATACTGATCAAATGACTGATAATATCGCACCAACTAAGGTCGCTGCGTCAGCTGATCAGATTTCTCCTTCTGTTGAAGCAATACCAATCATAGAGGAAAATGCTGATCCTCCTCGCGTTCCTGGTACAAAAAAAATTTACGCTGAAACTTGTATTACCTCAAGTGTGGTCCCTGCACCTTCTCAAATTATTTCGGTTTCTACAGCAGCGATACCGAAACAAATATCGAATAGCAGTATCAAAGCCCCTGTTCATAAAGAACTTGTGGTAATTGAGCCTGCAAAATCTATATTTGTTTCTCGTTTTGCAGCTGATACATCCGGTGAAGACGTGTTATTCTATATAAACTCTAAGCTGAATGTTGTAAATAAAAATATCTCTGTTTACAAATTCAATTTTTCATACGAGCGAATTACGTCCTCTTTTAAAATATCTTTGCCTGGTGATCTTTTTCACAAGGTATTGGATCAAAAGTTTTGGCCTGACAATACGATGGTGCATGAATTTATTTCTAGACCTCGGCCTACAACTTCCTTGGCTACTTTTTCGGTTTTTAACAAGAATCAAAAAAACTAGATTGTTGCTTTCAGTTCCTTATCCTTTACAAAAACGTTCGTGGCATTAACACAAAACTAAATAATTTATTAATTTTGAGTCACAACCTTCACTTTAATATAATAGCTTTTAGTGAGACTTGGCTGAAACCTAACACTCTAAATACTGAAATTCTGTGCAACAAATTTAACATATACCGCAAAGATAGAAACTCCATTACTGGTATTTGCTCTAAAGGCTTTGATTGCAGTCATAGCGACACATTTCTCTGAAGAGTTATTAACTCCAGAATCCTTGGACATTGAATTCTGTTGTGTTCATGTTAAGTTTGGTTCCTTGAGCCTTTTTATTACATGCTCATATATTCCTCCCCTTTCTACCTTAGAAGTTTATAGCAAACATTTGGCTTCTATTAGTAAAGTTTGCTCAAAACTGCAATCTAATGATCATATTTTAATAACTGGTGATTTTAACCTGGCAAACGTTTCTTGGAACTGCTGTTCTGAAATTCCTGGAATATTTTTACCTTCGTCTGAAAATTCATCCGATAATTATTTTTTAAACGAGCTCTCAATCCAAGGCCTGTTCCAACTTAACTGCATCTTTAACAAAAATAATCGTTTGCTTGATCTGGTGTTTTTTGATGACAGCAATATCGCTTCTGTGTCTAAATCAGATCCTCTGGTTACACGCGAATATTCTCATCATCCAGCATTAGAAATTATTTTAAATTTTCCAAAACCATCAATCTTGCCAACAATCTTGCTGAATTTAAATTTAAGAAAATTGCAGCGATCCAAGCGAGGGCTAGGCTTCTAATTCAAAAGCGAAAAAAATTAGGAAATTTTGAAAACTGGATGGTTTTGAATTAAAACCAACCATGGTTTTGAATTAAAACCATCCAGTACTATGATTCTCAACTACGTAATTTTGTAAACGTAAAACTACGTAATTTTGAAGAATAACTTGTCTAATATAAACTGGAATTATATTCTAAATATTAATACAAAAAGTTTATCTTCTCAGAGTCTTGATGATGCGGTATATGCGTTTAATAGAACGCTCAATGATTGTTTTCTAAAAGCTGTTCCGCAAAGGAAAGCCTCTTTGACATCGGGTCCGGAATGGTATACAAATGAATTAAGAAAAATGAGGAACTTGAAATCTAAATACTATAAAAAATATCAAAAAACACATAACATATGCGATTTTGGATGCTATACCTCGATTAAATACAGTTACCAACAATTATGCAAACAATCCTATAATATCTACTTAACCCACGTGAAACATCAAATCTGATGCTAAATCCTTCTGGAACTTTGTTAACACAAAACGTAAGATTGATTCCTATCCTTCATTTATGAAGTATAATTCTGTTGAGTCTGATAATGATAATAGTATTTGCAATCTTTTCGCTGACTTTTACAAGACGACTTATTCATCATCGTCCTATGATTATTTAAGTTATCCTTTCAATAATCAATCTGGGGATATTTATTTCCCAATAATTGATACAAACACAGTCTTGTCATTTTTTAAAAATATTAAAGCATCATATAAAAGTGGTCCTGATAACATTCCTTCATGTATATTAAAATGTGAAGAATTAGTAACTCCAATCTCTTTACTACTTACTTCATCATTAAAATCCTGCTATTTTCCTGCAGCCTGGAAGCATTCATTTATTTTTCCGCTGCATGAATCCGGAAAAAGGTCTTTAATTGATAACTACCGTGGCATCGCAAAATTAAGCGCTTTGCCTAAACTTTAAGGGGCAATTGTTACATCACGACTATCGCATAGCGTTAAATCTTTAATGTCTCCTTTCCAACATGGATTCCTTTCTGGAAAATCCACTGTTACTAACCTTCTCGAATTTACATCAAAAACTATGGAAAACTTTGGAAAAGGCATGCAGACTGATGTTATTTACACGGATTTTAGCAAAGCTTTTGACGTTGTAAATCACAAACTATTGATCTTAAAATTACATCTTGTTGGATTTCCTATACCGTTGGTAAAGTGGATTGAATCTTACTTAAGCAATAGAACACAATCTGTTCTTTTTAAGCTCAATATATCACATGAGTTTCCTGTTACTTCAGGAGTACCTCAAGGAAGTCATCTTGGGCCCCTTCTGTTTCTACTTTTTATAAACGATTTGCCATCTGTCATAACGCATTCTAGCATCTTAATGTTTGCTTACGACGTCAATCTTTTTCTTTCTTTTAAAAATGATAATGACGCTGTATTTTTGCAAGCCAACATTGATCATCTTCATAACTGGTGCAAAACGAACCGTATGAACCTCAACATGAAGAAGTGCAAGCATATGTCTTTCTCGCGCAAACCATCAATTAAATGTACCTTCAAAATTTGTAGTTATCCATTGGAGTCCTTAGATATTTTCAATGATTTTGGAGTTACAATGGATCCTGAACTACGCTTTAATATTCATGTAAATAAAATAATTAATAGAGCAAATAGTACTTTAGGATTTATTAAACTTTGGGCAAAAGAGTTTAATGATCCATTCATAACGAAAACCTTATTCACTTCCCTAGTGCGGCCTATCTTAGAATACGCTTCAGTTGTTTGGTGCCCATGATACGGTTGTTACAGAGACGACATTGAATCTGTGCAGAAACAATTTCTTTTGTTTTGTAATACTATCTCTATTGTAATACTGGTTTTCACTTACCACCTTATGAATATCGGTTACAACTCTTAAATCTTCCATCTTTAAAAAATCGGAGAATTATGATAAATGCTTGTTGGATTATAAAACTTTTACATGGATATGTCAACAGTCCATATTTATTGAGTAAAATATATTTTAATATTCCTCTTCGTCCTAGAAGATCTTTTGAGTTACTCCATATAAACTTTTGTAGAACTAACCTCTTAATGAGCCTCAAAATGAACCTCTTATGAGCGCTTGCGGTGATTTTGATTTTGAATCTGATGTTATATCCTTAAGTGAATCCATGGACTCAATCAAACATAAAATTATAGATTACCTGCAGTACCGTCGTTGATTATGATTAAGTTCTCTCAAACATATATCTGATGCATCTGGTGATATTTGTAAACACATTAATATAACAATCTAAATGGATAAATGGACCTAAGCCTAAAATGGATAATTTTGGTGTATGAACATCTAAATAATCTGAATGGACCTAAACCTGGGATCTTCAATTGCCTTATATCTTCAGATGAATGTGACTACATTTGTCGACGGTAGCGTGGTGTCTTGGTTTTTACCTCCTGAAACACTACGTTAGAACGATTTGTAATATATTAATATGAGTGGCCGATAAGACCTAGTTTGTCTTGATGCCTGCGTTCGCAACTGGTTTTCTTTATTTTATGAAAATTGGTTTGGTGAAGTTGACCTAGTTTGTCGAGTAACCACCCTGTCAAGCCAGGATCCCACCGGCTTCAGGAAGACAGAACGATATATATTATCAGCCATATTCATAAAAATATTTTAAAACAGCTTTCAAACGTTTTTTAGTTAAAATGCTTTTTAAAGTTAAAATACTCTTTAAAAGCGTTGTATTCATAAACGAGTTTTAAGAGTCTTATTGTTGAAGTGAGAATACTGATGCTTTAAAATAGGAAAAGTTGTAATTTTCGTTTGTGACTTTGATAAATAGAATGAAATTTGCTTAAAAATTTAAAAAAGAAAAAAAATAGGTTTGTGCATTTGATATATTGACAGACATTTGTTTAAAATTTTGTTTACCTTTAAATAAAAAATAGTGTTGCCACATTTTTTTAAACTTTAATTTTCAAAAAAAAACTTCTCTTTTTGTGAAAAAGCTGGCATCCAAAAAAAAAATAACTAAAATATATATTTTTAAAATGTGTGCTTTAAAATTTTTATTATTGTATTCGAAATAAAGTATTTAAATTAAATTAATAATTAAACAAAACAAAAACAATCGCATTCATAAGCAAAAATCATTTAAATTATCAATTTATTAAAAAACTTAAAAATTTGTACTAATAAATAAAGATTTTTATTTGAATGTAAATGTCATTACAAATTTTTGCGATCGTAGTAAATTACATCCTATATAAAATAGTTTTACACATTAATAAATCACATTAATTTTAGTGGATTAATTTAAGAAATGTGGAGATAATTCCAAGTCTTTTCGTTACAAAGAAAAGTTGTTTATGCTGTTTTATCGATTCCTGAAGCACCAGCAAATGCAGAAAGCATTTTTTCTCAAATCTGAAGTATAAATCCAAAATCAGAAATAAATTTTATATCAAACTTTTGTGAAATTTTGCAATGGAAACGTTTGTTTAAGAAAAATCGAACAGTCACAAATTATGAAATGATGATGAAATCTTTAAAATTAAATTATTTTTTATACATATTTTGATCAAACTTTTTTATCATTTCTGATGATTATTTGAAATTTGTGCAGTTCCAATAGTTTTTCCTTAAAAAATTAAAGAACCCTTTAGAAGGTGGGAATTTCTAATTTATTTTTGATTTTAGTTTTAATAATATTTATTTGTGAAAAAATACTTTCTACATTTGCTGTTGCTACAGGTATCGCTAAAACAACATAAACTAGTTTTCTAAGTAATGGAAAGATTTCGGAATTATCTCCACGTTTCTGATCAAAAATTGCTTTCCAAAAAGTTTCAATATTATTTTCATACAGTAAATTCAAATCACTGAAATTAATGTGGCGCAACTCATCGTCAGTTTCTTGCAATTTTTCTGAATGGATGACATTAGAAAAATGGTAGAAAAATACACAAATTGAAAATTGTGAAATCTTGCCTTTTTAAAATGTTCGTTGGTGCTAAAAGCTCGACACATTTTAGAAAATCATTCCAAAAAAAAAACTTTTATAATAACCAAATAGAGTAAGTTCGGCATATATGGCCCATGTGTGTAATATGACCCATAGCAATATTTCCTAACTGAGAAAGGCTAGACACGCCACTGTCTACTCAATTCAGACATGAACGAACTGGTCATCGCTCATTGTAATGTGGTGATTCAGTCGAAACAGATGTGTACAGGACAGCACTTGATAATTTTTTGGCGTTGTCGTTGGAATTTTTTGTTAAGTTTAATTACGCGTTTTTTAATTAAATTTTTGTGTGAATATTCTTGGGTTTGTGCAAATTTTATAGTGCTAAATGTTTTGTTTGCTTATGTAAAATCGATTCTGGAAAATAGTTAATAAAGTTTGCGAAAATTAAAAGCATAGTAGAAAAAAACAGTGTTGATAACATGGCCCATCATAAATGCTGATAATATGGACTAGTGGACCATATTTTTGACACATGTTTCTAGTTAATATTTCATTTCTATTTTCTTTTTTAGCTACAAGGATATAAATGGCTCCGAACTCTAAGCAAGTCCAAAAGCAACGACAGACATGGCGCAAAGAAGATATGGCGCATGCAATTACGGCCATCAAAGAAAAGCGAATGGTGTTCTTAAGGGCATCCAAACAGTACAATGTACCTAAAACCACATTACGACGTTTGGTGGCAGAGAAGGGAAGGCCGTTAGAAGAAGTAGTAGCAGCCAAATTAGGCAGAAAACCGATTTTCCCACAACAGCTCGAAGAATCGCTTGTTGACTATGTATTGCTTATGGAAGCGAAATTGTTTGGTCTAACAAGAAATGATATAAGATCATTAGCATTTCAATTAGCTTTGAAGAACAATATTCCAAACCCGTTTTCAGTAGCAAAGGGAACTGCAGGAAGAGATTGGTTGCGTTTATTTCTAAGACGTCATCCATCTCTGTCCTTCCGTCAGCCGACCGGAACATCTATAGCTCGTGCAAGAGGATTTTTCAAAAGAAAACGTCACCGTTTTCTTTGACTTGTTGGAAAAAGAAATGGCTACATACAACTTTTCTCCAAATAACATTTACAATGTAGACGAAACAGGAATTTCTGTTGTGCCCGCAAAAATGCCACAGGTATTGTCTCTGAAAGGTCAGAAGCAGATAGGAGCACTTACTTCAGCAGAAAGGGGATCTTTGATTACTGCTGTTTTGTGTATGAGCGCAGGCGGGTCATTTGTACCACCTATGTTTATTTTCCCTAGGAAGAGGGAAAACCCTCTTCTAATGAAAGGTGCACCGCCAGGATCAATTCACGCAAATCATCCTTCCGGATGGATTTAAACGCATTTATTTACTAAATGGTTCGAGCACTTTCTTGCAACAGTTAAACCTTCTGCATCGTCTCCTGTATTGCTCATATTGGACGGGCATGCAAGCCATACGAGAAAAATTGAAATCATTGACTTGGCTTGAAGTAACCATGTTCGCATCCTTTCGATTCCTCCACACTCTAGCCATAAGATTCAACCTCTGGATAAATCTTTAATGGGACCCTTGAAAAAATATTTGACTGAGGAAATAAGATGTTGCGTCATAAATAATGGAAAAGCATTAACACATTTTGATATAATTCAACTGTTCGGTCAAGCTTATATGAAAGCTCAAACTGGTGAAATTGCTGTCAAAGGATTTTCGTCAACTGGAATATGTCCTTTTAATAGGCAAATCTTTAGCGATCACGATTTTCTCGCAGCGGACGAAGTTGATGCAACAGTTGAGAATGTGCAAAATGTAGATCCTTTACAACTACCAACCGCTTTACCTGAAATGGTGCAATTAGTACAAATTCCCGATGAAACACCTTCCACTTCCACTGGCATTCGGTCAACTTCTTACATAATGCCTCAAGAAATTTCTCCTATTCCGGTCCGAGTTAAAAAAATTCAAATGGAGGGCGAATACCAGGAAAGGCACAACTGATATTATCATCACCGCATAAGAAGAATCTAGAGGAATCTATTAAAAAAAACAATGACAAACAATTTAAGAATCAAAACACACGCGGAAAACGAGTCTGGGAAAAAACATTTTGAAAAAGAAGGTAGATATGAATTATATTTGTAATTAGGTTTGAAAAGGTTTTCCTAAAAATTTACTTTTCAGAAGAAAAATCAACGTACAGCAGAGTCTTCATCAGACTTTGAAGACAATTTTACAGCAGATGATTCATCAGATGCAAGTCCTGATATGACTAATATGGAAGATGCCAACTGCATATATTGCTCAAGTCTTTTTCCGAAGATAAAGGTGAAGAAACATGGTTGCAGTGCATTTTATGCGCAATGTGGGCACATGACTGTGCAGTGGCAACGAAAAAGAATATTTTATTTGTGAATTTTGTGTTTAAGTTGTGTTAAATATGGACCACCCTAGTCCCTAGGGTAAAATAAAAAAAACTGTATTTTTTAAGCAAAAACTGGAAAACAGTGTACTCTCTCCAAAAACTGGCAAAAAAATTTTATCTGCCCATATGGTAACACTGATCACAAAACACAATTATTTTCATTTATTTATTTGTTTTTTGACATTTTAGTTTGTCAAATAATGAGAAGATTGTTCTCAATTAAGAACATTCAAACTTAAAATGGCTTTGTAGGAGCTTTACAGAAGGTTTGTTCCTATTTTAAAATTCTCTCATTTGTGAAACTGTTATAAAGGGTTTTTTCGTTATTGAACGTTTATGAATAACGTTTTTAGGCATGTGTCTTACAAGGGGTTTATAGGAGGTTTGTAACTTTTTATGAATACGGCTGTATATATATACTTATTGGAGTGGTGTTTTATTGGGTATAAGACCTTGTTTGTCACACGACTCCGTCTATGTCCGGATACAAAAATTGTTGCTAACTTGACCTTGTTTGTCTTGAAAACGCAACCCTGCTATGCTGTCTGATATTATTGATTTGACTTAACTTTTGTTTTATTGTTATACTTTAATAAAATTATATACTTTAAGCTGTTTATTAAAACGTTTTAGCTTGTTAATAATACACGATTTCAATCAAAATCATACTTTATATTTTTTTGAATTATATTAAATACCTTGTTTTAAAATTTTAAATTTGCAATAAAACTTGTTAAGGTTTAGCAATCAAATAAATAAATAAATCAAAATCTGAGAAATTTCAGGCCGCTCACAATTGGTTTATGAGTTTTAAGCCTCAAAATCTGGAAAAAATTGTTAAAAAATTTTGCTGTTTTATTAATTTATAAAAAAAAATATTGATAAATTTTTGTATTCTTATTTGAAAAGAGGAAAACTTGGGGGCTAAATAGTGATTAATACGATTTTATTTAAGGATAAAGTAGACCTTACATTATTTAATTTACTAAATTGCTAAGAATATTTGTTGAGCAACATTTTTTTTAAATTACATGAAAAAGAAATTTAATTTGAAAATGTTTCGGGCATGATACGAGAAAGATTTTTGCCACCATCTTTTATATGTATATATCATTTTCTTATCTGTACAAGCGGGTGTCAACCGTCGTATCATGATAACAAAATTAGTACCAAAAAGCTCAGAAAATAGAATTATATAGGTTCAATGCCGTAGATAGGTGTTTCATAACGAGGGGGGTTTAGGATAGGTTAAAGTGGCTGTCAATTTTCAGAGACACACTTGAGCCAATAAGGCCCATTTTGATACCAATGGGTTAATTTCCTTACTCAATTTCTTTTTGAACTAATGTGAGCTGTCTACACAGCTGTAGTTTGGAGCAGGACGGCTGTGACGTGGTTTTATCAAAGGCGGAGGTAAAACTCAGCCGCTCCAGGGTGCTGTGAAAAGGTCCACTAGCTCTCAAAAACTATTTTGAAAATAAAAGACGCAGGGTTTTCAGTAGTTCACAAAGTTACTTTATTGAATACGTTATCCTTATTATAACCTCTTAATTATGCAGCTTCGGGTAGTCGCTAGTGGGCTTACTAATCAGTTGGTAATCGCTAGTACTCGGTCATCAGTTGGCAATTCCTTTAGAAGCCGGTAATCGCTTCGGTAATCGGTTAGTAATCAATTATCAGTATGTGATCACTTTGGTAGTTGGTTGGTAATTGCTTTGGTAATCGGTAATCGGTTGGCAATCGCTTCGGTAATCGGTTGGTAATCGCTTCGGTAACTGGTAGTCCATTGGTAATAGCTTCGGTACTCGATTGGCAATCGCTTAAAAGGAATGCTCCGTTATTTCTAATACGACATAATAGAGTAAAGAGGTCAACTGTAGACGCCGTGGTGGCGTAGCAGAGAGTGCCTGCGTCGCAGTCCCGGTGATAGGCCTTGCGGTCAACCGGGGTAGTGACGTGGCTTCACGAAACAACAAAATTTTAATATAGACGACGCTCTTGTGGCGTGGCAGCGAGTGCCTACGTCGCACCCCGGTGATAGGCCAGCGGTAAACCGAAGTTGTGACGTGACTATAAGAGACAACAAAATCTTACTATAGACGACGCTATAGTGGCGTCAGCGAGTGCCTGCATAGCAGCCTCTGTGATAGACCTTACGGTCAACCGAGGTAGCAACGTGGATTTCGGAAACAAAAAAATAAATAAATAATAATAAAAGAAAATAACTAACTACACTTAAAAATAACCAAAAATTACCGTTCGCTACCCTCCCCGGACGACAAACCTAACGGTCAGCTGAGGTAGTAGCTACTAGGCTTGAGCTCACCTAAAAAGGAATGCTACCTTAGCTGAATTTGATGTGTCTATTTATATGCTTTCAGGAAGAACTACTTAGGAATTATATGCTGTTGTATGGCTTATGAAAAGAATGTTTGGCTGCTGTTTTATGGCTACCAGACGGTGAGTCTTGTTGTTGTGGCTGGTAATTTATGTAGGTCACGTTGTTGTTGTCAAAGTTACCTACCCTATGCTGCATATATAAGTAACTATACTTAATTTATCGTAAGCCTAATTGTAACGTCTTGTTACACGACAAGTATTTATTTAAGTAATATATTGTGGCGACCGTAGCCTAGTGGGTAGAGTGCGTGACCCCTAAGCTAAAGAACCGCGGTAGCCCGGGTTCAATTCCAGCTCAGACAGAAAAGTTTTTCAATTGAATTAATTTTTCTGTTCGGTCGTCACCTCTCTGCAGACAATGGCGAACCTCAGAGAGTAAAAATTGCCATGTAAAGCTTTTGGAGAACATAAGCCGTTCGGAGTCGGCATAAAACACGTAGGTCCAGTTCTCGGTCATTTGTGATCAAACATTTAACAACACGCACAACACAATTGATCAATAGAAGCTAAGTCAAAGTCCTTCCAAGAGCTGAAATGGCCAGTTTATTAATTATTATTAATATATTGAAAACAGACATTTTAAAAAGAAAAACATATATATACATTAAAACGCCTCACGAAAAAAAGTTGTTCGTGGCAGTTCCTCAAAATAATCCTTGGCTAATGTTATGATGATTTCTCAAATATTTCGACTCTAGCGATGGCCATCCTTGAGCTGCAATAGTTTGAAATAACCTCTAAAATTGTTTTTTTTTTTAAGTATTGGCTGGTGTTAGTAAGAAAAAGTGATATGATCTGAAATAATATTTTTGAAAAAGTTCTCCCAATCTGCATCAAAAAATTTAAGATTTTTGCATCTTGTTTGACCTTTGAAAAATCATAGATTACACAAGGCTAACTTGATTTTCACGTTGGAGGTATTTTCGAAAATATAATAAAAAATAATTGTTAAAATACTATAAAAATTTTTTAAATGAAGGTCAAATGATGGTCAAATTACAAAAATCTGAAAATCTCGAGAATTTTATCTGAGTATGCCATTAAATTCTACGACAGAAAACAGCGTTTTTTGTCTTTTCAAAAGTTGAAAATTTACCTACAGTGTAATTTAACGAACAATGAAGCTGTAGTGCACTCCAATCTAAACATTGCTATAACTGCAACTTAAACACATTTATTTCATGCATTACATATAAACATTTAACACATAATGATATATTCAACAAACGTAGCCTAAACACATTATGTTAGCAAACAAACAAAATTAACACATAACTATTATTTACATTCTGACTCGCTTGCACATCAATAAGGTCAGTGCACTTTATGTTTACATAACTACACTAATGACTACATAAACTAATGTTCTACTTATTTAAGATTATATTAAGTTAGGTATATATTTTTAATTTTGTATTTATTTTAAGTCTAAAATAATACTGTTATTTAGCTTTATAAGCCGAACAAAATCTTAAAATAAAATCACTTAAGTTTTGAGCTTTAAACTGTTTGCTCATTATTTTTATTTCTAAGCGCCTGAATGCACTTTCGAGTGACGGCGCATATAAATCTTTTTTTAAGTGGCCAGTAGCGCTCTTAAGCGCTGGCAAAAATAAAAAAACGCGAAAGGTATTTTTAACTGAAACGCGTCTTTTTGCTAAATCGCTTAAGTCCCGCGAAAAATGTACACCGCGTAATTTAAAATTTTACTCGCATCCAACATTACAAAGCATTGCTTATAATCATTTGAATTTCACAGTCTGGCTTAGAATAATTTTGTTCAAATTATATGTATACGTTCTACAAGCGCTAGCACGTATGCAACAATACATAGGAAAACAATTAAGAAAACCATTTATATTGTACTTTATATAAGTTAATGTCTGCTAAACAAGCTAAGCATGTACATTGAGCAATTTTCAATTTATGTTGTGGTAATTAAATAATTTGGAATATCTGTGCTTTTATTTAATATATAAAAAATGTTTAATTGCTAAGGGGATTTGAACCCCTGAACCAATCATATTACGGCGTTGTATAGGTTGCATTTTATTTATGTGCGTTCTAGACTTCTTTATGCCTTTGTCCCCCTAGAGCAAATCTTGCGGACGCCCTTGGAATGCACCATGATGACTTACATGTATATTTTATTTTTTGTAGATCGATACAAAAATACACCATTTTTCAACTTATATATTTATTAAAAAAAATACATTCAGACTTCAATTTCATGGAATATAAAAGTAAAGTAATCGAAAATGGAAATGCCTATTAGCTCATCAAAAGAAAATTAGTTACATAACATTATGACTTCATATAAATAATTGTTCATACATAAACTACAAATTAAATTTAAAAATGCTGGGTAGGTAAAAAAACGCGACACATACAGGAGAGATGTAAAAAAGGCGTGAAGTCAGAAGTGGGTTGGCTGCAAATTTGTTTGATTGTATGTTGTTTATGTATTAACTTCAATTTCATTAAATAAAAAAAAAACAAAGTTATAAAAAATGAAAATGACTAATAGATCATCTTCATTGACTCCGAAATAATTCACATAAGAAATTGTTCAAAGGAGCAATGAGTTGGAGCACAATCAAATATTTATATTTTACTTGTAACTAACCCATTCCAGCCGGATGGGGTGAAATTTTACCCATTATAGATATTTTTTCTAGTGGCGCTCTAGACTAAATGCTTGTAGCTTTTTGTTTGAAATTTTGTTAAGTGAGAAATAATAAATGGAACTTAAATTCGTGAAATTTTGGTATCAATCGGAGCATTCATTTGACTGATTTAGCTGAAATTTGTAAAATTTCTTCCCATCGTTCTCGGATTTTCAAACAGGCTATTTTTCTTTTGACCTTCTAGACCAAATTCTCTTGGCTTTTTGTTTGAAATTTCGTGAAGTAAGGGAGAATGAATGGGACTTAATTCGTGAAATTTTGGTATCAAACGGAGTTTTTACCTGTGTATTATAGATGATTTACCTGAAGGGGGGGGTAACCTTTTTCCCCATTTTTGTCTCAGGTGTTCGAACAGGTAGAGACCTAAATTTTATTTTATTTCTATTCTAGGTATCTCTTGCTAACATATGTGAATTTCGACAAAATCAGCCGGGGGGTACTATGTTCAGGCAGTAATGGGCTAAGAAACCTTCCTATCGAGCAATCACTCTGTTAAAATTCATCGCTCGTTTCAACAATTTCTTCTGTGTAATCTTCATTATCATCTGAATAATGCGGCACATAAATTGGAGTTGAATCCATAAAAACATCTTGCGGCGATGAAAATGAGTTATTAGTCATTTTCTCGAACTCGAGCTCAGAAATAATAGCAAATATTTTAGCTTTGGCTTTGTGCTGATTCCGTTGAGATAATTTCTCCGCAGTATGCTGTTGAGGATGGAGCTCATGCAACTTATTTTGATATTAAGTTGCTGCTCGTTCAGCAAATACTTCATAAGTACTTCCGAAGCACTTTCGTTTTTTTTTTCTTGAGTATGGAGTTGGTGTTTTAACATCTGGATGCTCTACTGGCGCTACAGAAGTTTCATTACAATCGTAAATATGTGCCGTTAAGGTTATATTTAAAGAGGTTCTCATTTCCCTCTCCTGCATGTGTGGTTCCAAAAATGCAAGATGCTCCTCGAATTTTCATAATTTGTGCTTTACAGCAGCCTGCCTACTTTTAACTTCTCGGATTTTTTAAACTACTCTCAATACAATATCAATAACTTTAAGAAAAGGCTAATAAAAAAAGCGTATAAAAAAGCAACCACATATGAGCATTGGTCATCAATTTAAAAGTCCTATTCTGGCAACTTGACAAAAGTAAACAAGTATTTTTAATATTTCTATGTGTTTGTTGTAATTTGTTTATTTCAAAACAAAATTTGAAGTTCAAAAAACATAATTTTTTAATGAAATTGTCGGTATCTGAACAGCAATTAACAATTCTTATCAAAATTTTATATTTTTGAGCTTCAAATTTTGTTTTGAATTACTGCGCATAAACCCAACTAATTACTCAGATTCCATATTAATATAATAAAAAAACAGTTGGGCAATTGACAGTTTATTGTAATGTTTTAATATACTAATATTTTAATATACTAATTTTTGACAACTGTGAGAACAATTTAATTGAAAATTCTTAATTTGTAGTTTCAAAACAGCGCTGTAATCTTTAATATGCAGCGCAAATGTTTTGGATTTTATTAAAAGTTAAATAATTCAATTTAATTTTCCAGCCAACTCTTTTTTGATGCACGTAAAACAACTGTTCACGAAATAGCACAATAACACTCTACAATAACATGCCTTAGAGCATGTACAAAAGTGGCAACATTTAACACACCGGTTTAACTTTTATTGAAAAACAAAAACAAAAAATTAACTGGCAAAATATCACATCTCAGAATTAGCACATTAAACCCTAATGAGCATGAACTGTGAATTGCCCAAATTTGATTTTCATCAATAACGTGAACGACAAGTCGGTCAGGATTCTTTTGTTTTATAGCCACCGGCTTTGTCGGTGGTGTCAACAATCTTCGCCATTTCGTCGTCGGTTAGTGTGCATGCATGAAAATATGATATAAAGATTATGGCCCATAACCATAGTCGAAATAAAAGTCGACTCTAAATTTAGTATAAGCATTTTTGACAGTTTTTTAATATATGTTGTCAAAAAGCTTGCACTAAATTTAGAGTCGACTTTTATTTTTACTATGGCTATGGGCCAGTGTATTCCGTGCGCAAAAAATGAAATCTTCTCCGCAGCTACGTCATTCGAGCTTGTCAGTTGTAACACTTGTTGAATATATACAAAAGAAAATGTGAAAAAGCAAAAAGTAAACACAAGCAGCATATTTAAGAAATATTGCATTCATTTAATTCAATTTCATTCATTTTGGATTCATTTGGTTTTTTTATTATAATTTTTGATTATTTTTTATGTAATTAAAATTAGTACTAAAGTTTTAGATAGTTTTGATGAGATTTGGCCCAACCAACAATGACTACGCACATATTTGGCACATATTAGAACTATATACTGCACACCTCGTTTTGAGTGTTTTAGAATTTTCTAATTAAAAGTAACCACCGCACTGAAATTGAGTATCTATAAATTTTGTTGATAGCTTGTTGATGCTTCCGATAAGAATAATAACGATTTAAATTTGGGACAAAACTTGAATTTACCACTTTTGTCAACAAACGAGAAGAACATAACAAAATTAAAACAAAGAGGCATTCAAAGTGCTGTCAAACACATCAAGCAACGTAGCTATTTTTTTGTGTAGGGGAACAAATGCGAGAAAACACTCCTATTAAATATGCATATCTTTTCAATAATAGTACTGTAAAATATATTTGCTTAAATTTATTTATAAATATATTTATATTGTAATTAATTTCATTTCAATACACCAAGTTCCAATAACAAAATGTCGATAATTCTTCATCGATATAAATAAATTATCCCCTTTTAATATATTGTGACTACGTTTTCATTTCATTTTTCATCAAACAAAAATGTTCCTGGCGTACTAGGCAACGGCCTTAGTGAAAGACTTAGAAATTTTTCGTGTCGAAAAAACTTAGAAAAATTTTCTTAAAAAAAGACTTAGAAAATTTTCGTATCAAAAAGACTTAGAAAATTTTTGAGAAAAAGTGTTCCTGGCGTACTAGGCTACGGCCTTAGCGAAAGACTTAGAAATTTTTCGTGTCGAAAAGGCTTAGAAAAATTTTCTTAAAAAAAAGACTTAGAAAATTTTCGTGTCGAAAAGACTTAGAAAATTTTTTAGAAAGAAAAAAAATGTTCCTGGCGTACTAGGCAACGGCCTTAGCGAAAGAGTTAGAGTTCAAGTAGAGTAGATGACTTACCTAAGTGGCGGCCGCAGCAAGAATGACTTTTCTTGCGCTGGTCGAACATGTAGCCAGCTAAGTTTTCATTCACCGCGTGAGTGTGGTGGGTTTGTTGTAGGTAGGTTTCGTTATACATTATGGCGGTGGTACTCAACTTAGTGTAGTGTTGGTAGCCGATGAAAATTCACTCGCCTAGTGATCGTTTACACGCTGACTGTCAACTAAGCAATTCGTACTTCTCCCTAGCCTAAACTATCCTCAATAATATACTATCGGTGTTTAAAAATAATTATAGGGTATATATAACTCAAAAAAGAAAATAATTTTAATTTTTTCCAAATCCTCCGCCTTTGGCTTACGTGTGGACGCAAACGAGTGAAAACGACTTACGTCCTCACACTTCCTCTCCGCTCTAGGTGGCGACAGAAGGCGGCTTGGGGGGTAGGTATACTGCATCGTGCTGCGTGGGACCGTGTGTTGTCCGGATGCAGTCGACTGGTTGATCTACTGCGTGGGATCGGACGCTAGTCGGCATTCCGTCGGCGTCCCACTCGATCCGCATGCGTTAGAAGCTGGCGTAGCATTTCGATGTGGTTCCCCCCTGCCTGCTTAGGTGGGAGTACGTTCTGGGTTACGGTGAGCAGGGGGGTCTTCTTTCTTGTCCCGAACTCTGCTGCTCTGGGGTACTCATGCGTGGCTTGGATAGTGTACCTGATGGTCGTGTTTGCACCGTCACTCGCATGCGTCTGTGCCATATTGTGGTGGCTTGAAGTGGTACATCGCAAGGATGGGGGCGCCTGTGGCGCGGACTACATCGGTAGGGTGTCAACCGTAGAGGCCCGGTGTTGGAGGGCGTCTCCAGCCAGTTTGAACCCAGGATGAGTGTTAAACGACCCGGGTGGGGGTTACATTTTCGCTGCGGTGTATTCGTGCTTCGGGCGTTTTTGTTCTTCTAATCAGACGTCTTCATCGCTGGTGTAGCTAGTTTGGAAGATAAGAGAAAAGAAAGAACAGGATTAGTGGGTTACCTAAGCTTAAAGTTAAATAAAAAATTTAATGTAAATAAAAAGGTTTAAGTTCGCCCGGATGGGCGGTTCGTTCGTTCGTCTCCCCCGGTTTCCGCAATCGCACAATTACCCCCGATGGGAACCCCGTTACGATGAAGGGCCCGTCGTATTTAGATGCGAGCTTAGCGTTAAAATCGTCGATCGCTTTCGACAGTGGGTGTTGTCGGACCATGACTTGTTGTCCGACTGCAGGCTTCCAGTTCTTCCGGCGTAAATTATAGTGGCGGGCCTGGTCTTTTGATGCTCGTGTCAGGTTGTGCCGTACTATTGCAAAGATTTCCTGCAGTAGCGTAGCGCGCTCGGTCGGTGTTATCTGCCGTATTCCTGTACCGCTGGTGACTTCGTCGTAGAGGGCCCGAGGAAGGCGTGGCTCACGTCCTTGTGTGAAAAATGCTGGGCTATATCCAGTTGTCTCCGAAACGCTAGTGTTTATGGCAAGAGAAATCTCCGGTAGTTGTTCGTCCCATAACTTGTGGTTGTTATTTGCAAATTTGGCGATCATTGTTTTGATGGTGCGGTTAGCCCGTTCCGTGGGATTCTCTTGTGGCGTGTACGGTGCAGTTAGCTGTTGCCGCACCCCAATTTCCTCTAAGTATCGGTGGAACGCCCGACTGGTGAACTGGGCCCCGTTGTCCGTGATGAGGATTTTCGGCACTCCATACCTCGCTAAAATCCGTTCTCGAAATCCTTTCAGCAAGCTCTCTGACGTGGCTTTCTGCAGTGGCACCAGCTCCGTCCACTTGGAAAATTTGTCGAAGAACACTAGTAGCATACTATTCCCGTGCTTTGAGCAAGGCAAGGGACCAACAAAATCGGCACACACCACCGACCACGGTTCCTTGGGTATTCTGGTTAGCATCTCTCCGGCGGGCGCTTGCTGACTGACCTTATATTTTTGACAGGACTCGTACTTCCGGACATATTGGCTTATTTCACGGAACATTCCAGGCCAGTAATACCGATTTGCTATACGAGCAATCGTCTTTCGTATTCCGAGGTGGCCAGCACTGGGACTATCGTGGTTCTCATTCAGGACCCGGGCTCGCTGGGGTTTTGCCACACATAACTTCGAAGGCTCACAGTCTTCATCGCTCGCATTTCGCGGGAGGTGTCGAAACAGCTGTCCGTCGATGATGATGAAGTCCGAATACTTGCTTGGTTCTTGGGTGACCTCCTCCATTTTCTTCTTCAACCAGACGCACTCTTGTGTGCTACTCGGTTCCACCGTAAGCCGTTGTAGTGCCTCATTGGGTTGCCAGGACAATACGTCCGCCACCACGTTCTGTCTGCCCTTACGGTATTGTACAGTGAAAATAAATTGTTGCAGCTCTAGTGCCCACCTAGCGACGCGTCCCGATGGACTCTTAATTGAATTGAGCCACTTCAATGATAAGTGATCAGTGATGACCACAAACTTGTAGCCCTCGAGATAAGGACGCATTTTCCGAATGTCACAAATGATTGCCAGGCATTCTTTCTCAGTTGCGGAGTAGTTCTGTTCCGGCTCAGTCAAATGGCGACTTGCATACGCTATCACGTGTTCTGATCCTTCAATATTTTGGATTAACTGTAGATAAAACTGTAGAAAAAATGTTGTTGGGGTTCGTCCCACTTCCAATGTTTTCCTTTTTTAAGAAGTGACGTCAGTTGTCGGACGATAGCAGCGAAATCTGCAATGAACCGACGGTACCACGACGCTATGCCGAGAAAGCATCGCACTCCTCGGACATTTTGAGGAGGTTCGAGATCTCGTATAGCGGCGATCTTGTCGGGATCAGTGTGAATTCCTTCGGAGCTGACCACATGTCCCAAATACTTGATCTTCCTTTTGAAATACTCGCATTTCTCTGCGTTTATCCGGAGATTTGCCGCTTGTAGACGGCGGAAGACTTCTTTGAGATTCTTCAAGTGTTCGTTGAATGTTCTGCCGGTCACCACGATGTCATCCAAGTACGCAAATCCAAAGGGCTCGAGCTCGGATCCTATCACTTGATCGAGGGCACGTTGAAGTGTAGCGGGAGCCGAATGTAGACCAAATGGCATGACTCGCCATTGAAACAACCCTCGTCCGGGCACAGTAAATGCGGTGTACTTCCGGCTCTCAGCCTCCATGGGGATTTGCCAGTAGCCATCTTTGAGGTCAAGGCTACTTATATACTTGGCGTCGCGCAATCAGTCCAGGATGTGGGTTATCCGTGGCAGAGGGTAAGCGTCAGCAACCGAGTGGCTATTTAGCATCCGATAGTCAACACATAATCGCCACGTTCCAGTCTTCTTCTTCACTAGGACGATGGGTGCGCTATGCGGGCTATGTGATGGCTCGATGCACCCTTTGTCCAGCAGTTTATCGACCTCCTCACTGATGATCGCTTGCATGGCTGGGTTTTGCGGAAAGTAGCGTTGTTTCAGTGGTCCTTCGTCTGCCATAATAATCCGGTGTTCGGTGATGTTCGTCACACCCTGGAGGGCTTCAAACTTTTTAAGCTCCTCTTCCAGGAACTTTGAGGCTCGTTCGCTCTCCTCAGCATTGCATCCGGCGATCTGTCTACAACGGTGTGAAATATTTTTTTGGGGGGTTGACTTACTCAAGGTTATGGTCACTCCGCCACAACTAAAGACGGCGCCGGTCTCCGTCAGAAAGTCCATTCCGAGAATGACTTCGTCGGCAGCATCAGGCATTACCAGGAACTGGAATTGGCAGTCTATGTTACCCATCTGCACTCGGACTTCTACTGCGTGTCGTAATCGTTTCGCAGACCCATCGGTGAGCGTGACCACCGTCTCGGTCGGTATAAACCTGCACTCCGTTTGAATCCCGTCGACGAAAGCTTGGCTTAGGAAACTTCGCGTGGCACCAGTGTCGATGGTCGCAAGGGCTGACACTGCGTTGATGTTGATGATGGCGGAGATATGGTTGGATTCTTGGTAGAGGTGAGTTAGTGAGTACGTGACTGTTCTGCCGGAGGATCTGCCCCACCTCGATCTAGGCGACCCTCCACGGTGTTTTCCGATGGCTTCCTGCAACACTGAATCGTAAGACTGTTACGGCGCCCGCAGACCCAACAAAATAGTTTCTGGGGCTTTCTGCATGATTGCCTCACGTGGCCGTCTTCACCGCAGTTCCAACATGCCGCTCTGGGGTTAATCTCACCTTCCGGTCGACTTAACTCGCCTTGAGGCGGCTGCCGCGTTCGTGCCTCGGCCCGCCGTTCGAGCTGTTGCATCATGCTATGTTGTTCTGGCCATGTGTTACTACGCTGGGGTCGGTCTGGCTCGTTGGTGTGGATGGTCTACAGGTCCTCTGCCATGTTGACCAATTCCTCTAAAGTCGAAAAATCCTTTCTACGAATATACCATTGGTAATCCGGATGGGCGTTTCGGAATATTCGCTCCAACTTCTGTTCTTCGCTGTAGCCGGCGTGTCGCATTAAGTTCTGGAGGTCGACCACAAAATGCTTAAATGGTTCTCGTGGTTTATGGAGCCTGCATCTGATGTCATCATCGATGCGTTCTAGGTACCTGGGCGGTAGGAAGAACTTCAAGAATTTGCCTTTGAACGGCTGCCAAGCTGTCCAGTGTTCGTTGTTGTTCCGATACCAGATGAGTGTGCGCTCAGTGAGGACTTCGGGCAGCGTTCGCGGTAGATAGCTCATGTTGATGCTGTAGACCTCGGCCAATTCCTCGACTCGTTCGATAAATGCCAGGGGGTCTCTTCTTCCGTCAAATTTGAGTGACCACTTCCTTACTTGTTCTATGACCGCCAAGTACGGGTCTATGGTACGCAGGACAGCATTTGCGGAGGGGGGAAGGGCCGGCCATTGGCCAGGCATCGGACCGGTTGGGACATGCAGTGTAGCGGCGGTCGGCGGTGCGGTTTTTCCCGTAGTGTCATCAGCGAATGGTATCGGTGATGCGGCTCGACGGTGTTTGGCCTGAAGATCGGTCAGGCATTCAAGCTGTTCATCTTTGTATTCCTGATCGTTGATGAACCCAATGAAACGCTTCCGCAATTCGTCGACGGTGACAGCGGGGTCGAATTCAAACTCGTTGGCATACTGCAGGAGGTCCTCCTTTTTCAGGTAGTAAATCCAGGTGACGGTTAACATGGCTTAGCAAAGACATTGAGATACTTATCTGTAATGATTAAATTCTATTTATTATGTGTGTACAATTATTTTAAATGCCCTAGGGTTTTTTTTTGGCTGGCGAAAATCCTCTACCTAACCCTCCATGTGGGTGCCGGCTGGTAATAACCGCTACAGTGTTCTTAATCCTAAGACGGCGGTTAGCAGAGGGGGGGTTCTTCCTACCGTATTCTGACTCTTCAATAGTCTCGTATGGCATGGTAAGAATCCTCCCCATCGGTAGGGGTGTGGGCTGAATCAAGGTGTAATGCGACCCGTGCTGAGGATTTGCTCGGCTGGAAGCCCATGTAATAAAGTCCAGTCTTTAACGGAGCCTCTCTGATACCTGGCCATCTCAGAGTGTAACTGTGGCCTTACCGCGGCATTGGGGTTAGGGCGCGGTCGACATCTTTTTCCCCTCTCTATTTTTTGATCACTCTACTGACAGACTCTGAGCCAAATCTCGGGTTGAATCGGGGCTGCACACGGGGATCTTTCATTCCCTGAATGCGGACCCGATCCCGTTCGAGGAATGGTCACAGGGCCTGTCGGTTTAACTCTCTTCATCTTGGTGGGGAGGGGGTGGTCGCACGGCCAAGATGAATACAATTAACAAAAAGAAACAGACAGATGGGCAATCTTTAAATGCCAACCAAGTGGAGCCTACAGCTGCACCAGACACGCGGTCTTTAAACGCTCCTTTTGGCCAACAGCCTGCAGACGCGCAGTCTCTAAATGCTTCTGCTGCGGACGCTAGTGCAGCAGTGGTTACCAAACCTGGCACATGTGGAAGTAGCAACAAGGGCCCGGCTACAAAGACGCCATCCACCAAAAGGACAGGCCGTGATTCTCGGAAATCAGCGCTAAGGGTAAGGGATCGCATTGCGAAAATTCCCGAGAACCAGCGTACCGAGGCTCAGTGGAAGTCCTGGAAGTGGGCAGTATGCACCTTGGAGGAGTCACAAGCTTCTCCACAACCCAAACCGGTGCCTACTAAGCGTCATCAATCTCTAGAGGAGGTCCCTATGCCGGGCGCCAAGAAAATTTGTGGTAACACAGCCACTCCTAAACTATTTAGTGAAATCGCGGCTGGACAAATTACCATTGCGGTGATTGACAGAAGCGACCCAGACGGCAGCATCTCGCCTGAAAAATGGAGGAAGGTAGTGGGAAAACTGGCCACTATCTTCATTCCGATTATGAAGGAGTTTCCCGGCAGAGGCCCTTCTTGTCGCGACAGTGGATGGCATCAAGGCCATGTGAAACTGATCGCATGTGCTGACCAAAGGTCTCCAGATCTGTATAAGATCGCCATCTCAAGGATTGGTGAGGTATGGCCGAGCGCGAATCTCGCGGTCATTGATAGGAATCTGATCCCTAACAGACCAAGGGCGCGTTCCCGGGTCCCAGCCGAACACTCTGAACCTCAAATAATCCTTGAGACAATAAGGTTGGGAAATCATGGCCTACCAACAGCAAACTGGAAGGTGACACGGGTTGATGAGCCGAAGGGGGACTTTAGGCTCTCTTGTCATCAAAAGGTTTCGTGGTAGACTATGGTTTCTCATCCATAGAACTGAGGGTCTATAAAAAAGATGAAGCGTTATTGGAGGAAGAGCAGGCTTCCAAAGCAATTAAAAACGCACCATCCTCTCAAACCTGCCCCCCTGTGCTAGAACCGGAGGGCGTAAGCTCCGTGATGGAATTGGCACGCACATTTCGGCTATCCTCATTGGAGGATAGCCTTCTTAAATCAGACGATGACTCTGACACAACTGTGGTGGAGGTTGATTTAGCTACTAGAAGCTCAAATGCTGAAGGTAGTACAAATTAACCTACACCACTCCAAGGCTGCGTCCGCCAGCCTGATAATCCATCTCAGCAAAGATGGAGATGACATCGTCCTGATCCAGGAGCCATGGGTAGTCTGTGGCCTGGTATGCGGACTCAGGACTCTAGCATATACGCTTGTGTATACTAAATCACAAGGTAATCCAAGAGCGTGTATTTTAATTAAGAAAAACCTGAGTGTATTTACTCTCTCTAATTTCAGTAACAAAGACACCGTGGCTATAAGCGTCGAGATGGGCCAGAACAGCTTGTGGCTCGTCTCAGCATACCTCGCGCACGACCACGAAGTCCTCCCAGAAGACAACGTTAAAAATTTGGTCTCCACAGCAGCATCAAAAGCAAAGGGCCTAATTATCGGGTGCGATGCAAACGCTCATCATGTGATCTGGGGTAGCTCAGACACCAACAAACGGGGTGAGTTTCTATTTGACTTCGTCCTCACAACTAATCTTAATATATGCAATATAGGTAATGAACCCATCTTTATTATAAGTAATAGACAGGAAGTTCTAGATATTACCCTTACCTCTGACCATATATCTAATAGGGTAAAAAACTGGAGAGTTTCTAATGAACACTCCTTCTCAGACAATAGATATATTCTCTTTGATGTTGATAACTTTGACTCGAGATCATGCGAATTTCGCAATCTTAAACAAACCAATTGGGATCTTTATATAAATTCCTTAAATACAGATATCTCAATTGGACCAACTAATCGTCCTTCCAATAAACAATCTTTAGACAACTTAGTTAATAGTATCACCAAATCGCTAAATAAAGCTCTAGATACTGCTTGTCCGCTAAAAACATTGAGGGGGAAGCAAAAGCCTCCTTGGTGGAATAAGGGACTAGAAGATCTCCGGAAAAAGACCAGAAAACTTTTCAACAGCGCAAAGACCACAAGATCTACAGATACGTGGTCGTTTTATAAAATAGCCCTCAAGGAATATAAAAATGAACTACGAAAAGCACAAAGACAGTCCTGGAGGACCTTCTGTGAAAAATGTCACAGACTTCTGAGGCGTCAAGGCTCAGAAAAATTCTAGCTAAGGCTCCCTCCAATCCAAGCTTCATGAAAAAAGAAGATGGTACTTGGACCACAAGCAGTGAAGAATCTCTGAACGTTTTAGTAGAAACCTACTTTCCGGGATGTTCAGAGATATACAACGATCCAATCCAGGAATATCAGTTACCACCTGTGAACAGATCGCTAGAAATACTCTCGCAAACAAAGCTCGAATGGGCAATCAGTAGCTTCAAACCATTAAAGTCACCAGGACCACATGGTATAGCCCCTATTGAAATCCAAAAGTCGTATGGCATCATTAAGGAGCGGCTTTTGCTGATCTACCAAAGCTGCTTTGACCTAAACCACATTCCCCAGCGATGGCGTAATGTGAAGGTTATCTTTATACCTAAGGCAGGAAAAAGCTCACACGTAAACCCAAAAGACCTTCGACCAATTAGTCTCTCATCTTTTCTTCTAAAAATCCTCGAGAGATTAATTGATATTCACTTGAGATCCATGATAGAAAAGAAGCCATTATCTCTATCTCAACATGCTTACACCAAAGGCAAATCAGTGGAAACAGCTCTCCACTCCATAATCTCCATCATTGAAAAATCCCTCTATCTGAAGGAATATACAATGATAGCTTTTATTGATATAGAAGGAGCCTTTAATAACGTCGAGGCTGGGGCCATCACCAGTGCGCTGACGGAGCTTGGGGTGGATGCCGCGCTGATAGCACTCATAAACCAAATGCTAGTTGGCAGGATTATAAGTGCAAAATTTGGAGCGGCATCCACGCTAAGATCTGTACCAAGAGGAACCCCTCAGGGAGGGGTTCTATCGCCTCTACTCTGGAATTTAGCAGTGAATGAACTGCTAGGCAAACTACAACTAGAGGGGTGCAGGGTGATAGCATATGCCGATGACATTGCTATTGTTACCTCTGGAAAATATATATCTACTCTCCGAGACATTATGCAAAACTGCCTAAATACTCTTGTCAACTGGACTATCAGCTGTGGGCTCAGCGTTAATCCTAATAAGACTGAGTTAGTAGTTTTCACAAGAAAACACAATGTACCTCAAATTAGCCCTCCAAAACTGGGAAATACAAGTCTTATCTTCTCAGATCAAGCAAAATACCTGGGCCTTATACTAGATAGGAAACTAAACTGGAAGCCCAATCTGCTCGAAAGAGCCAAAAAAGCGAACATTGCCCTATACTCTTGCAAAAGGGCGGTGGGTAGCAAATGGGGTTTACAGCCAAGTGTTACTCACTGGCTTTATACAGCAGTTGTAAGGCCAATATTGCTATATGGTGCTATTGTCTGGTGGCATGCACTCGAAAAACAGACTCACCATAACCTTCTCCGTAAAGTTCAAAGATCAGCTGAACTGTGCATTAGCGGAGCCCTAAGAACCACTCCGACAGACGCATTAGACACAATGCTCCATCTTACACTACTTGATATCCTAGCTAAACAGATGGCCGCTAATACAGCCATCCGCCTAGTAGCCACCTCCCAGTGGAAAGAAGGTACACTAGGACATTCTTGTATCAGAAAATTTATCCCTCCTTTACCTATGTCCATTGACTACATCACACAAAAACTACTTTGAGAGGAAGTTCGATGTATCCATTCCCTCTCGAGAAGAGTGGGAACAAGAAAACCATTCACCTCACAATGTCATTGAGATCTTTACGGATGGATCAAAACTAGATGGCAAAGTAGGTGGAGGAGTCTACTCAGAAGCATTAAGCATCAATATAGCCTTCAGGCTCCCTGACCATTGCAGTGTATTTCAAGCTGAAATCGCTACTATACATGAAGCGCTAACTTGGCTTCAGAAAAATGATATATCTTCCATGGATATATGCATACTTTCTGACAGTCAGGCCGCTCTGAAAGCCCTAGGAACTGTTGAAATAACATCTGAAACAATTTTCAACTGCCGCAGATCTTTAAACGAGATGGCAGAGCAGCTCAAAATTATCCTATGCTAGATTCCTGGACATAGGGATTTTCTAGGTAACTGCAGAGCAGATGAACTCGCTCGCACAGGTACTACCAAACAACTATCTTCAGACAAACAAACCTTGGTATTCCTCTCACCACATGTAAACTCCTTACACATGAGTTATCCTGTATTAAAACCAACAAAAGATGGTCAGCAGGTAACACTTGTAATATAGCACGGCAAATCTGGCCCAAACTCAATCTGAAGCGTTCAAAAGAACTCATATCTCTTAGTAGAGATCACATTGGCACCATGATAGGGATCCTGACAGGGCACTGCCTTATTGGCAGGCACGCTCTAAGATTAAACATACCCCACAACGACTTCTGCAGAAGCTGTAGAGATGAGGAGGAGGTGGAATCTACAGAACACCTTCTCTGCACCTGCCCAGCGCTGGCTCAAAAACGTTTTCTTCACCTAAACAACTGGTTTCTCAGAGACCTCGAAGAACTCTCGGAAATATCGATATACCGAATCCTAAGCTTTGTGAACAGCTCAAGCTGGTTTGAATAGAGAAGGAAGATCAACCCCTGTGGTACCACAACGGGCCTTATTGGCCTAAGTGCGTCTCAATTTGAGGCAGCCACTTTAACCTAACCTAACCTAACCTAGGGTTTTGTTAGATTCAACAGAGTATTGTTATTACTATAAGTTTTCCCTTAAAACACAATGAATGTTAATTCAATTAAGAATTCACGCCTGCGCAGCGGGTGGCTTTCTAACAACGTGTGCGTCGAATGACTTTCAAGTATGATTTATATTTTCCAGAAAATAAAAAAAATAATAATTTTTCTCAAGCGCAGCGGATAGCTTTCTTTGTAGATATGTAGTCCCTGCTCGGGCGCCATTGTGACGAACCTTTCCAGCCGAGGTATCACTCGCCGGTGTCCAGGGTTCGTGTCTCACAAAACAAAGCCCCGCTGTAGGAATCAAACAAAAAAAAACTCACGCTTAAGTTTTTTATTCAAACATACAATGTTTCGTTTATTGCTATTAGCGAAATTTTTGTTATATCTTAAAATTACTGTGTCTTAAAATTACTTTATGGTTTATTGTAGATATCAGAATAATCAAAAGAAACTTAAAAAGAAATCATTGATGTTTAACAAAACCAAATTGGTCTTAAAACTATGGCTGCGAGGGTTAAAAAAATTCACCTAAAGACATCTCGCAGCACGGGGCTAACTTAAACTATAGGGAACTGAAATAACCTAAATTAAAATGTAGCAAGTTACCGCTCGCTACCGATATAAAAAAAATCACCTAGAGACATCTCGGAAACGCATTCATCAGTGGGTGGACAACTGTGTTGCGAGAACGCGTCGACGGGCTTGTTTGTCTTGTTTTTCTTCTTCAAACAAAAGAAAACAACTAGTCACGTGCCAGGCGGTGTAGCTTTTATTTATTCAAGCCCCGTTCTGCCGGTCGAGTGGCGTGATTTGACGAGCGCAACCTATGTTCTAGCGTGCCGACCACGCGGCGTAACGGTACCCGAAAGTCTCGAAAGGAAAAAGAGAATTCTCGAGAATTTTTCGTGTCGAAAAGACTTAGAGAAATTTTCTTAAAAAAAAGACTTAGAAAATTTTCGTGTCGAAAAGACTTAGAAAATTTTTGAGAAAGAAAAAAAATGTTACTGGCGTACTAGGCAACGGCTTTAGCGAAAGACTTAGAAATTTTTCGTGTCGAAAAGACTTAGAGAAATTTTCTTAAAAACAAGACTTAGAACATTTTCGTATCGAAAAGACTTAAAAAATTTTTGAGAAAAAATGTTCCTGGCGTACTAGGCAACGGCCTTAGCGAAAGAGTTAGAGTTAAAGCAGAGTAGATTACTTACCTAAGTGGCGGCTGCAGCAAGAATGACTTTTCTTGCGCTGGTCGAACATGTAGCCAGCTAAGTTTTCATTCACCGCGTGAGTGTGGTGGGTTTGGTGTAGGTAGGTTTCGTTATACATTATGGAGGTGGTACTCAACTTAGTGTAGTGTTTTTTTTTTTTTTTTTTTTTTTAAAAGATCAAAGAACCAAGGCATGCGCCTTATACAAACAAGGTTTGGTCTTTGACCTGAAAGGAAAGGATAGATTATTTAGAGGAATTGATTGGAACCATACGTGAATTATTGATTAGGCGAAACAACCGTGACAGACAATTTGAATTGCTTTTATCCGAGGCTAGTGTTATGCCTTAACCTCGGCAAGCATTTCCAGCCCTTAGTTGTTCCTGTCCATTAATTCCACATTTTCCACAATTTAGCTGTGGATTTTTTGTTTTTCCATAATTCTTAAATGTGCAGGAAAGAATAAAGAAAGTGAAAAGAACCATGCCCGAGCCCGGATTCGAACCAGGGACCTCTGGGTTGATAGTCTAGCGCACTCTCCACTAGACTACAAAGGCCGACAAAATTTGCCGACAAAGTTGGTAGCCGATTAAAATTTTCTCGCCTAGCGATCGCTTACACGCTAACTGTCAACTAAGCAATTCGTACTTCTCCCTAGCCTAAACTATCCTCAATAATATACTATCGGTGTTTAAAAATAATTATAGGGTATATATAACTCAAAAAAGAAAATAATTTTAATTTTTTCCAAATCCTCCGCCTTCGGCTTACGTGTGGACGCAAACGAGTGAAAACGACTTACTTCCTCAAAAAACATACTCCCCGCTTTGATTGTGGCTCAAATTGTTGATTGCTCCTGGATGCAGAAGGTGAAGTCTGGTTCGGCCACTGGGTTATGTGATCATGGTATTAGTACAGAAGCCTTTTTCTGCGTCAGCTGCAACATGGGTTTTACCTTAGTCCAGATTATACATCCCGCTATAATTACACCGAATGTAAGTGTAAGGTAGCCAAGTACGTATTGATGGATGTCATGGGAAGTTAGTGGTTCAGGATCAGCCTCTATTGTTTTTATATCTTGAATTTGTTGCTGAAGTCGTTCTATTTTGTCCGTTGGCAACTTGTTGACATCCATGGTTGGTGTGAATGACGATCGCAACTGTGTTGGATGCACGTTGTGTGAAGTTAAGGTCAAAGTACCCTGTTTTATCACACAGCTCTTGAGTATTTTGAGTGTTCATATGCCGTGCAATGTTGCTGCTGTAGCATCATCTTGACATATAATGATGATGATGGTTGGTTTACTAGCGAAAATTTCCAATTATTTGGATTGGATAGTTGAATCCATTCTTGAGCTTGTCTTGTTTTTTAAATATTAAACGTTGTATGAATTGGTTGATGATTTAGTAGTGCCATTTCACATTGACTTAATTTTGAGTGTCTATTGTACATCGGTAGTGATTGTTTCCATAGTAACATATATGCTATAGTTTTGATGCAAGCACTTGATTCTGATTCACTCATTGGATAAAATAAGTCTTTATGCAAACTTACAACCAAGAATGCTGAAGAAGGCTTTATGGTTCGGTATTCTTGCCCTACTTGTACTGGTATTGGAATCATACGAAGCATTTCGAACTGATTGTTTGATGCTAACGGTAATTGGACTCTGAAGATGATATGCTCCTTTGACAGTCGACCTTGCACATCCCAAGTAACAATTTTAGCCATATATTCATTCTTGCAGAGCTTATAGTGCTATCTTATATAGCAGCAAGCTTCAACTATAGCTTTAGTCGCGCTACTAAAGCTCTTGCAGAGAATATATAAGGCTACTTTCTTGAGTTTAAAAGCAGTCTTTTTGCTTTATATGGAGAGAGCAAGTAGCTGTCAACTTTTAAAAGAGTTCCTATCAAACCTAAATAAGAGCTCTTGCAAAGCTTATTTTTCTTATTCGTTTAAGTATGTATGTGTTAAAAATAAACTCAATAAAATATATAAAATTTGACAAGTGTCATGCAATTAGATTGACACTTAGGTTAGGTGATTAGAATGACAAATAAATTAAAGAAATAATTAAGTGATTATTATATCAGACTCATGTTCGTGTATTCGTTATATGCTGCGAATTTCGGTGCGCTTTTGAATTTATCGGAAACGTGAATGTAGTTCTTCGAAAAACTACAACGGGCTTAACAAATAATTAAAATTAAGAAGTGTTAATTATTTAAAAAGAGTTGGAAAATTTTTAACATTCTTTAAAATCAACTAAAAATGATTTAAGTACTTTATTCTTAAATATATGTATCATAGAAATCATAAATTTCGTTTTAAATATTATTGTAAACACTAATATTTAGCTTGCTTCAACTCAGAAGATTTTCTATTTTTTATAAGATCGCCATTTTTTTCAAAGAAGCTCTTTATCAGATTTTTTAATCACTTGTTATTCCCAAAAAATTTATTGCATTAATTTACAGTATTTTACATCTATTTGCTTTAAAAATGCAATACAAAAATACACATTAAAGCAAATATTATACTCAATCTACGAGTTTTAAAACAGCTGTATAGTAATTTTTATTACTTTCAAAGATCTTTTACAGAGCAAGTAGTAAATTTTAGAGTTCTGCTCTTTTGCAGATTTGATAAAATCCTTTACAGAGCTGTATAAAGTATTAAAGCTCAAAATGGTAAAAAAATCATATTTAGAGCATTTTCTTTTAAATTAAAAGCAACTAGCAGCAAACAAAGCTGCGGTAAAGCTTTAACCGCATATTATACACCTATAGAACACTTTTAGGACTCACTCGCACCTAGTTGCTCCAACAATGTTACTTGGGATGAAGCAAATTATACATGTTGCTTAATTCTATTTGCGACGACCCGGAGAATGGTAGTTTAAGGGCTTATGGTCGGTAGAGCCGTTCTTGATTGACTAGGCGTAAGCAGAAGTGGATTTATTTTACCATGATGTGAGTCCGTTAAAACGTCGATTAGACTGGATTGAATTCCCTGGTAATTACTCATCACTAACAATGTTCGCACTTCTAACGACGAGAACATATGTTGCAATTGTTGCTGATCGAAAAAGTTGTCGAGCTTATCGATTTTGCTTTGTATATCATCGATACTTTTGTCAAAGATTTCAAATTGCTTATTAACTTGATCTTGCGTTTTTTAATTATGTTAGTTGTGCCTTCCAGTAGAATGGTGTGACTGTTGAGAAGGCTGTATAATGATCGTTCATTTTTATCGACTGTTTTGATCGTGTTGGTCATCTTATTAGCATACTCGGCATCTAACACACCGAATAATCTATTAGCAACTGTGCCAATAATGTCAAATGCCCCTCTCTTGGCCCTGCTGCTGCTGATATTTGAATTAAGAACAAATTCATTATACACTCTTATGTCATTTAAGTTTAGTTCAAACAGTGAAAGTATGCTTTCGCAATATATTGAATTTGTTAACCGGCTACAAACTTGATTTAGTTTTTTGATTCCTTTTTCGAATCCTTGCAACTCTTCCCAATAAGGTATATAATAATATACAACCAGATGCCATTCGTTGTTAATTAAATTTGTCAGGCCTAGACTTTCGAAGTATATTTCTAGATAAGATTCGAAATTTGGTATTTTTATTACCGGTTCTGTAGTTGAAGTGACATACTTTGGGAAAATTAGCAATACAAGAAGTACTGCTGACATCGCATTTAACAAAATTTTCTTGGCCTTGTTAGGTTCATCTGTTTTGGCACTGTCAGCAGCTACTGCATTTTTCTCACACAAGTTTTTATTGCTTTGGTTATTGTCTTGCATTGTTGCCTGATCATTCTGGATTGGAAGTGGGCACAATTTATGGATGGGTCGCTTCAAGGTACTATTGTTCGTTCTTACATCAACGACTCTTATGAGGCCATCATGACCTTCAAAGGTTTTTTTCAATGCGTCCTAGTCTCCACTGAGTTGTTTATATTATCTTCCTTTAATAAAACCATAAGCCGAGGCACAGCATTTTGACATTTAGTTCGCAATTTGTACCGCTGTTGCAGGCTTGATATGTATTCAGTTTGCCATCGACGACAGAATTCGTTTTTGATGTAAGAAACTAGCTTCCACCTTGTTATGTGAATGATGTTTTTTGTTTCAATCTCAGGACCTGGAATTGTTGTCAGTTGCTCCCCAATAAGAAAATGGGAGGGAGTTAATGCCTCCAAATCATTGGCATCTGATGAAAATGGCGTTAGCGGCCTTGAGTTCAAAATTGCTTCGATTTCAGCTGTCAATGTGCACAACTCCTCATATGTGAGAGATGCTGCTTTCATTGTCTTGAATAACAAATTTTTTGTTTACTTTACTGCACTTTCCCACAGCCCTCCAAAGTGAGGCGCTCGTGGGGAAATGAATTGAAACTCTATACCTTTCTCAATGATTTCCGAATGAATTTTTCTCTATGATTTTTGGTCATTAAACATCTCATACAGTTCTTGTAACTGATTGCATTCGCCTACAAAATTTGAGGCATTATTCGAAAATATCGTCTTGCATCGTCCTCTTCTACTCCATAACCTTCTTAAGGCACCAATGAATCCATCCGCTGACAAATCTGCCACGATTTCTAAGTGAATAGCCTTTGTTGCAAAGCAACAAAAGACTGCAATGTATGATTTCTGTGGTCTTTTCCTTCTTAATTTAAAATGTGTCCATATTGACCCAGCAAAATCTACTCCAGTGTTAAGAAACGGACGACTGGGTTAAACTCTTGTAGTCGTAAATTTCCCATCAGTTGAGCCAAAGGTACTGGCCTTGCCTTGAAACATTGCATACATTTATAAACGATCTTGTTTGCAATGCGCTTACCATTTAAAGGCCAAAATCGTTGTCTGGTTATCGCAAGTAGTGTCTGCGGTCCTACATGATGTAGCTGTATGTGAAGGTCTTCCATTACTAATTGAGTGAAAAGATGATCCGAGGGAAGTACCATTGGATGCCTTGAGTCAAAAGATACGTTAGCCGCTTCAATCTAACCCCCGACTCTTAATAAACCTTTGTTGTCAAGAAAGGGTGTAAGAGGAGATAACCGATTCTTTTAGTCCAGTTCACCATTTCTTGCAAGAGTTCTTATTTCATCTTAGAAACACAGTTCTTGCAGAGATTTTATAATCATGGTGAACGCCTCATGTATCTCTGACATCAACAGGAAATTTTTTCTTGAAACTCGGTCTAACATTATTGCCTTAAAACGCATTATGTATGCCGTAGTCCAAACCAGAAACAAAAACGAATTTTTGTGATTAATTTGGAACACAAAATTGTCAACAGCTTTTTCTGTGGACAACACTGATTTGACACATTTTTTCTCTTGAATAATTTCTTCTTTCAATTCAAATTTTTCGAGCCATTGCGATGAATGATGCTTTAGAAATTTTGGACCATGAAACCACGATTCGGTGTTTTTTAAACACCTGGAAGTATTCCTCTTGATATGTACTCGGCTGGATTCTCACACGAGCTGACATGTCTCCAATGCGATAAAACAGAATGTCACTGAATGTACGAGATTCTATTTGCAACAAATGCCTTGAAATATGACGATTCTGAATTTTTCCAGTGCAAGACGATCATTGAATCAGTCCAAAAATATATATCGCTGTCACTGAATTCTATTATGGGTACTCTTGAACAAAAATGTTTGCGATGACTACTGGGCTAACTAAACCTATTGGATCAAAGATATGGGCTACGTCTGACAATATTGTGCGTTTTGTTATTCTTTTTGGCTCATCTCAAGATGTCTTTATAATTATTACATCAGAACTTGGTTCCCATGTTATACCTAGTGTTTTTATCCTTTCTTCTGAATCCTTGATTATGTCAAGCGAGTGTTCAACGTCTTCTGTCGGAATATTTTCTAGCAATATTTTGTGGTTCGAACACCACTTTCGCAGCATAAACCCAGCCAGACTTCAGTAAATTTATAATTTGAGATTGCATTATTGTAGCTTGCGTTAAGTCGTCGCTTCTAGACATCAGGTCGTCAACGTAAAAATCTCTTTTTATCATTTGAGCAGCCAATGGGTATTTTAATTCCATTCCCATTTCATCCAATTGGAGACATTTGATGGCCATATATGGCGCTGAAGTTGTTCCATAAGTGACTGTCTTCAAGCGGTATATATTCAGTTTTTGTTGAGGGTCAGGTCGCCAAAATATAAATTAAAAATCACAATCCTGATCGTCCATTTCAATTTGCCTATACAATTTTTCTATGTCGCTCGTAAACACATATGTTTTTTGGCGAAATCTAATTAAAACGTCGAAGAGTTCTTGTTGAATCTTTGGGCCTGTATGCAAAAGTTGATTGAGTGACACGTTTGTGGATGTCTTGCATGAGGCATCAAATACCACCCTAAGTTTTGTGGTGGTGCTTCTTGGCTTTAGCACACAATGGTGAGGAATAAAATAATTTGATTCTTTGATATCCTGTATGTCTACCAATGCCATGTGGCCAAGTTTTTCGTACTCGGTCATGAACTTAACATATTCCTGATGTAACTGTTTTTTTTCGATAACTTCCGTTCAAGAGTCAGAAATCTTCTTTTTCCTGAGATGAACCGTGATGCAAAACAGCACCACAAACTCACCAGAGTTGTTTCGATATGTCGTATCGTTGAAGAATTTTTCACATTCTCTCTCCATTGCAGACATTGTATATGTTGTGTCCGTTGTTGTAATTTCATCTTATTCCCAGAACTTTTGATGCCAGTTGATGCCAAAAATTGTGAGGAAGCCCTTACATTGCTTTTCCTAGAACCACCCAACCAAAAACTGTGTTTTGCATTGTTGGAACATTTTTACTTGGTGAAATCTGTCCAATCATCATTAATTCGCTGTAAAACTCAGCTCTAATTAATATGTCGACTTTTTGTCTTTCACAAAACTTGGGATCAGCCAACTGAATATTTTGTGGTATGTCAAAACTTTGCGGATTCATGTTGTAATTTGGTTGGTCGTCAATTATATTGTCGAGATCAAATACTTCTACTTTCCTGGAGTACGATGAAGTTCTAGATTTAACGTTAACAAATGCAAGTTTGTGAATCGATTGTTTCGATCCACCAATACCAGTCGCATTGACGTTGCTCTCAGAACATGCTAAACCAAGCTTCTTGCATAAATTTTTAGTTATAAGATTCACCTGCGAGCCTGAGTCCAGTAAAGCACGGTATTCGATTGAACGCCCGTTAATATCTTCAGCCGTATGATAGCTGTATGATAGCTGAATATATGACAATTCTTATATACACCGAAACCAAAGATTGCCTTGCCGTTTGATGAAAGGCTGTTGCTTGATGTCTTAGAAGATTGTAGAATGGTTGATGGTTGCGAGTTGCCTGATGCTTGAGCATTGCCTGATGGTTGGGAATTGCTATCTGATTGTGATTGTCGATTAACATTGTCAAAGGCTCCATGTACCAATGAGTTGTGCTTTTTGTAGCAATTCTTGCAGCCACGTGATGCATAATTTTGTCTCCTTCAGCTTCCTTAACCGAATGTGTGGTGCCATTTGAAGAAACGCTGGGCAATGATATTCTGGATGCTGTTGTTGGCATATCTTGCAATTATTTTGCAATTGAGTTGACGAAGCTGTAAAAGAAAATTTTGAATGACTGAGTTTTTGAGATTTTATACTTACAGCCTTATTCTGGCAAATTAACAAATTGTTTACCAGTATTTCGAATATTTCTATGTGTTTGTTGTTTTCAATTCAAAATTTAATGCTCAAAAAACCAAATTTGTTAATGAAATTGTCAATAACTGAAAAGCAGTTGACAATTTTTATCAAAATTTTTTATTTTTGAGCTTCAAATTTTGTTTTGAAATACAAAAATTACAACAAACACATAGAAATATTCAAAATACTGGTTTACAATTTGTTAATTTGCCAGAATAGGGCTGTTATTGTTTATCTGCTTGCAGCTGTCCCTTGTAGGCTACAGCGTTCAGCGATTGAAACCTCATCTCATTCAAGAAATCCTTTACGGTTTGTGGTTCACTTGGCTGCTTAAGTGATTGCTCGTAAAGTCCATGTGTTGTCCTATCCAATTTGACCACCAGTAAATATAATAGAATTGCATCCCATGAATCTATGTTGATGTCCAACGCTTTTAAACCCAAAGTACATTCAACAGTCACATCATGCAGTAATCTGATCGCTGTGGCCGACTCAGATTGAGATTTTGGTTGTGACAGTTATTTTTTCAGCAATGACGTAATTAAAATACGCTTATTGTTGTATCGATGAGTTAAAATGTTCCATGCTGAGACATAGTTTTCATGGGACACTGGCAAATGTTGTACTAAAGATCTGGCCTCACCAGACAAATTGCCATTTAGATAGAACATTTTGTCAATGTTTGACATCCCACTGTTGTGGATCATCTGCATGTAAATATTATGAAATTGTTACCACTTAACATAATCTCCATCGAATACTGGTAATGTCACTTTTGGCAGTTTGGCTTGTGTCTGCTGCATGTCTCCTGATATTCGTGCGAGATCTTCTGACAGCTTCAGAATTGCTTCATGAATTACCTCCTCCAACTTGTAGTAGTCATCAAAGTCTGCTGGTTCAGAATGCTCGCTCAACTCACAAATAGTCAATTGCTGTTTCACAATGTTGGACCAGTATCTGTCAATTTTGTTGATTTTAATGTTGTAGTATTGTTTAGAGTGTGGCTCTGCACTTCTTGCATTGGTTTGTTCCACCAAGTGCTCAAGCAATTTCATAGTGGAGTTTCTTCTTTTTGTCATACATTGTAACTTAACATTATGCTCCGTCTGGTTTAGTAATGTATTAATTGAAACTTCGAACATACCTGTGCTGTCACTTGGAGGTTTCTTGCTCACACCAGGCTCTTCGAATTCAGGTGGTTTCAAGTTGTCTGTAAATATTTGTTGCTGGGCAGTTGCTGCTCTCAATCTTTCGAGGTTCTTAACAAAAGTTCCGATTAAGTGATTACTTCCTTCATTTACCTGCATAAAATACCTTGATGTAAAGTATTTATGCGACACATCGCCTGCCGCCAGTAACACAATTTGATCGTGGTTGTCTATGAACTCTGCTAACAACTCCTTTAATGTCTGAAGTCTTTTCTCATCTCAACCGTCCTTCTAGCAATCGGCTCTTTCCCAGCATTGATTATAAATTTTTCGATATTTTTACCCAACTCGTTTTGTTGGGCTAATAGTACACTTAAATCTTCCATAATATAATCACGAATATTTATATTTGGATGTTAACTTTGTTTTGCTCGATTAACTCTTTAAGAATGAAGATAACGAATACTGTTATACAATATATATAGGCTAAAAACTAAACAACAAAAATAAAAAATACATAATAAAATTTAAAGGAACAAGAATTATATATGTTTTGCAAGTTCAATGAATGGCCATGAAAAACAGCGCTCTAACAACTGTTCATGGCAGAGATAAGGATATGGGAAACTATGTTAGAGAGGAACAACATTATATCTGATTTTTGTCCAATTTTAGTGAATACTATCACAAAATGTATAACTGTGGTAGTAAAATCTCGAGGAAAGTGACCACTGCGGCGATATTTCATATGTTAACTCACCACTCCGCCGATATTTTTATGGTTCTGAAATTCTCATCAGAGGGTGTGTGCCAATCGGAAACTTCTCACTCGTGGTAGGATAGAAAATTCCGAGTTGAAGAAAACTTATATCTGTTGAAATGGAATTGTCATTTTTGCTATGCCAAATGAAGCATGAAAAGTTTATTCAGAAATTTAGACGTTTTCTTAGCGAATAAACCCTCAGTTGCCTAAATATCATATTTTTTTATAATACGAGATTTCTTAAGACCCATTTGACTAATACGTTTTCTTCTACTTATTTTGTTATTAAAAACTATATTATGAGTTTTAAAAAATTTAACTGTTTGGCGTTTTACGCCATAACATAATAAACATTAACATTATAACATCATAACATTATAAACACCAAAATTGTGTAAACATTATTAACTTGCAAAAAAAAAAAAATATTTTTTATTCATGCTCGATACGAAAGAAAATATTGACTCATACTCAGTCGATCCATCAGCCAACCATAAAACATCCTTGAACACGAATTAACCCTTTATCAGCCATATTTTTAAATATCCTATTAAAGAATTTTTCAAAACTGGGTTACGACCTGTTCCAATGCAGCTAGAGAGTTGACTTTGGTGTCAAAAGATTCTTAAAAATATCTACTTTGCTACTGCATAGCTGTCATATGTGCAGAAAACTTCTGCAATGCGTGAGAGCATCAGCGACGATTTTTGTTTAAATGGATTACGACCAGGTAGTGAATCTTTTCCAATGCAGCTAAAGAGTTGGGCTTGGTGTCAAAAGATTCTTAAAAACATCCACTTTGCTACTACATATGTTTTATATGTACAGAAAACTCCTGGAATGCATGAGAGCCCCAGTGACGATTTTTATCTAAATGGATGACGACTTGGTATGGAGCCTGTTCCAATACAGCTAAAGAGTTGATTTTGGTGTCAAACATTTTTAAAAATTACCAGCTTTATGACTATATAGGTGTCATATGTGCAGAAAGCTCCTACATATAACAATTACATATTAAATATTCTGGTCTTGGACCTCTTTTTGTTATGCAAATATTAAAGAAACCAAAAAGAATAAAATTATTTTTTTGTTTTTAAAATGTTGCTTATATGTTTATTATTGATTTCTGATACTTTTTTTTAAATATGTCTTATTATATAAAATAAAGAATTTACTTAATGCTTAATGATCATTATATCTATTACTGAAACACCCTGTGCCAGCATTAAAAAAAATTCGTCGCTAACTCAAATCATCGCTATCTTCACTGACGTTCGATGCAACAACACTTGACAGCTATGAGGTGAACTCACTTACAGAATACATGAGTTTCACCAAAGTACATAAAAAATGGAAAAAATTCATGCAGCCATATGTTTTGACTTCACAAAATGTAAGTTTCCTATATCTTTATCTCTGGATTTCTTCACGAACGTTCGATGCAACAACACTTGACAGCTGTGAGGTGAACTCACATACACAGTACATGAGTTTCACAAAAGTACATAAAACATTCATGCAGCCATATGTTTTGACGTCACAAAATGTAAGTTCCCCATCTCTTTATCTCTAGTTCATGGTCATTAGCTTAGAGTGCAGACATTATGCAGACATTTGATCTCCAAATGTGTGCGAAACTGCTGACACACATTTCGCTTATTGTTCAAGTGTCTGCATAGTGCACAGTGGAACAAATGTAAAATAATCTTAATATAGTGTATGACGTATATTAAACACTACTTTTTTGCCTACTAAAACAAAATGTACGTGTGTCAAAAATCTGCACAAGTGCTTTTCTGCTATTACCTTCAACTTGAGGACTTGAGCAGTTGAGCAGTTGTGCACTTGTGTGCATTGAAAAATGTTGACAGCTTTGAAATGGTGATGGTGGTGTGTTCACGAAAACCTAACTGCACAACTGCACAAGCCCTCAAGTCCTCAACTGCACAGGCAAGTGCACTGAATCGTGAATACCCCTATTGACATTTGTTGTTTAGTATTGGATTTTACGCTGCTAGTGCTATACATGGCTTGATTGGTATATATTTATAAAAAGAAGAAGAATACTCGACGAACATGCAAAATGATGTGAAGAAAATTCTTACCATACATATGAACATACAAACATATTATTAGTGATTATTGTGAATGTAATATTAATGATTTAATACATTATATTTTTAGTGATTGTGTATTTTTATTATTTAAAATGTGAACGTAAAATGTGTATCTGATGTTATTTATAAAAATATATGCATATATTTAACTATATTTTCCATTTATAAACTATTCCATTGTATATATGAAAGTAACACGTCATTGTAAATAGTGTAACGAACCTCGGGCGTTACAACGCTTTCCAGCCCAGCGGCTGTCCAGAGGTTCTTCCAAGAAAGGTGAGGTTTCGGTAGTACGTCCCGCTCGCACTCCGTCTTTACGGGAGCACTCAAGGTCGCGGTACCCGTGATGCGTGGCTACCAGTCCACTGGGTGTTGAAGAGAGCTGCCGATGACTTTGGTCGAGTCTAGTCAGTCTGTCTAGTTCGTTCTGTAGTTTTGATGGGTCTTAAAGGATAGGAATTTGGGGTTGTGATGGGTAGTGATGGACTCGTAGAGAGTCACAATGGGGAAATAAACGGCGTCTCGAGAGATTTGGCAACGAGTTGCAATCTAGGACTCCGTTTATGCCCCTACTAGGATAAGGATTATGATTATAGGAAGTTTGGTTGAGGTGCCGTGCTCGTGTAGAACTGGGCGTGGCTGGAAACAGAGATCTCGAGAGATTTGGCAACGATGTTGCAATCTAGGATATCGTCAATTTTTATCAAAATTTTTTATTTTTGAGCTTCAAATTTTGTTTTGAAATACAAAAATTACAACAAACACATAGAAATATTCAAAATACTGGTTTACAATTTGTTAATTTGCCAGAATAGGGCTGTTATTGTTTTCTTTGCTTGCAGCTGTCCCTTGTAGGCTACAGCGTTCAGCGATTGAAACCTCATCTCATTCAAGAAATCCTTTACGGTTTGTGGTTCACTTGGCTGCTTAAGTGATTGCTCGTAAAGTCCATGTGTTGTCCTATCCAATTTGACCACCAGTAAATATAATAGAATTGCATCCCATGAATCTATGTTGATGTCCAACGCTTTTAAACCCAAAGTACATTCAACAGTCACATCATGCAGTAATCTGATCGCTGTGGCCGACTCAGATTGAGATTTTGGTTGTGACAGTTATTTTTTCAGCAATGACGTAATTAAAATACGCTTATTGTTGTATCGATGAGTTAAAATGTTCCATGCTGAGACATAGTTTTCATGGGACACTGGCAAATGTTGTACTAAAGATCTGGCCTCACCAGACAAATTGCCATTTAGATAGAACATTTTGTCAATGTTTGACATCCCACTGTTGTGGATCATCTGCATGTAAATATTATGAAATTGTTACCACTTAACATAATCTCCATCGAATACTGGTAATGTCACTTTTGGCAGTTTGGCTTGTGTCTGCTGCATGTCTCCTGATATTCGTGCGAGATCTTCTGACAGCTTCAGAATTGCTTCATGAACTACCTCCTCCAACTTGTAGTAGTCATCAAATTCTGCTGGTTCAGAATGCTCGCTCAACTCACAAATAGTCAATTGCTGTTTCACAATGTTGGACCAGTATCTGTCAATTTTGTTGATTTTAATGTTGTAGTATTGTTTAGAGTGTGGCTCTGCACTTCTTGCATTGGTTTGTTCCACCAAGTGCTCAAGCAATTTCATAGTGGAGTTTCTTCTTTTTGTCATACATTGTAACTTCACATTATGCTCCGTCTGGTTTAGTAATGTATTAATTGAAACTTCGAACATACCTGTGCTGTCACTTGGAGGTTTCTTGCTCACACCAGGCTCTTCGAATTCAGGTGGTTTCAAGTTGTCTGTAAATATTTGTTGCTGGGCAGTTGCTGCTCTCAATCTTTCGAGGTTCTTAACAAAAGTTCCGATTAAGTGATTACTTCCTTCATTTACCTGCATAAAATACCTTGATGTAAAGTATTTATGCGACACATCGCCTGCCGCCAGTAACACAATTTGATCGTGGTTGTCTATGAACTCTGCTAACAACTCCTTTAATGTCTGAAGTCTTTTCTCATCTCAACCGTCCTCCTAGCAATCGGCTCTTTCCCAGCATTGATTATAAATTTTTCGATATTTTTACCCAACTCGTTTTGTTGGGCTAATAGTACACTTAAATCTTCCATAATATAATCACGAATATTTATATTTGGATGTTAACTTTGTTTTGCTCGATTAACTCTTTAAGAATGAAGATAACGAATACTGTTATACAATATATATAGGCTAAAAACTAAACAACAAAAATAAAAAATACATAATAAAATTTAAAGGAACAAGAATTATATATGTTTTGCAAGTTCAATGAATGGCCATGAAAAACAGCGCTCTAACAACTGTTCATGGCAGAGATAAGGATATGGGAAACTATGTTAGAGAGGAACAACATTATATCTGATTTTTGTCCAATTTTAGTGAATACTATCACAAAATGTATAACTGTGGTAGTAAAATCTCGAGGAAAGTGACCACTGCGGCGATATTTCATATGTTAACTCACCACTCCGCCGATATTTTTATGGTTCTGAAATTCTCATCAGAGGGTGTGTGCCAATCGGAAACTTTTCACTCGTGGTAGGATAGAAAATTCCGAGTTGAAGAAAACTTATATCTGTTGAAATGGAATTGTCATTTTTGCTATGCCAAATGAAGCATGAAAAGTTTATTCAGAAATTTAGACGTTTTCTTAGCGAATAAACCCTCAGTTGCCTAAATATCATATTTTTTTATAATACGAGATTTCTTAAGACCCATTTGACTAATACGTTTTCTTCTACTTATTTTGTTATTAAAAACTATATTATGAGTTTTAAAAAATTTAACTGTTTGGCGTTTTACGCCATAACATAATAAACATTAACATTATAACATCATAACATTATAAACACCAAAATTGTGTAAACATTATTAACTTGCAAAAAAAAAAAATATTTTTTATTCATGCTCGATACGAAAGAAAATATTGACTCATACTCAGTCGATCAATCAGCCAACCATAAAACATCCTTGAACACGAATTAACCCTTTATCAGCCATATTTTTAAATATCCTATTAATGAATTTTTCAAAACTGGGTTACGACCTGTTCCAATGCAGCTAGAGAGTTGACTTTGGTGTCAAAAGATTCTTAAAAATATCTACTTTGCTACTGCATAGCTGTCATATGTGCAGAAAACTTCTGCAATGCGTGAGAGCATCAGCGACGATTTTTGTTTAAATGGATTACGACCAGGTAGTGAATCTTTTCCAATGCAGCTAAAGAGTTGGGTTTGGTGTCAAAAGATTCTTAAAAACATCCACTTTGCTACTACATATGTTTTATATGTACAGAAAACTCCTGGAATGCATGAGAGCCCCAGTGACGATTTTTATCTAAATGGATGACGACTTGGTATGGAGCCTGTTCCAATGCAGCTAAAGAGTTGATTTTGGTGTCAAACATTTTTAAAAATTACCAGCTTTATGACTATATAGGTGTCATATGTGCAGAAAGCTCCTACATATAACAATTACATATTAAATATTCTGGTCTTGGACCTCTTTTTGTTATGCAAATATTAAAGAAACCAAAAAGAATAAAATTATTTTTTTGTTTTTAAAATGTTAAAATGAAATGGAATTGTCATTTTTGCTATGCCAAATGAAGCATGAAAAGTTTATTCAGAAATTTAGACGTTTTCTTAGCGAATAAACCCTCAGTTGCCTAAATATCATATTTTTTTATAATACGAGATTTCTTAAGACCCATTTGACTAATACGTTTTCTTCTACTTATTTTGTTATTAAAAACTATATTATGAGTTTTACAAATTTTAACTGTTTGGCGTTTTACGCCATAACATAATAAACATTAACATTATAACATCATAACATTATAAACACCAAAATTGTGTAAACATTATTAACTTGCAAAAAAAAAAATATTTTTTATTCATGCTCGATACGAAAGAAAATATTGACTCATACTCAGTCGATCAATCAGCCAACCATAAAACATCCTTGAACACGAATTAACCCTTTATCAGCCATATTTTTAAATATCCTATTAATGAATTTTTCAAAACTGGGTTACGACCTGTTCCAATGCAGCTAGAGAGTTGACTTTGGTGTCAAAAGATTCTTAAAAATATCTACTTTGCTACTGCATAGCTGTCATATGTGCAGAAAACTTCTGCAATGCGTGAGAGCATCAGCGACGATTTTTGTTTAAATGGATTACGACCAGGTAGTGAATCTTTTCCAATGCAGCTAAAGAGTTGGGTTTGGTGTCAAAAGATTCTTAAAAACATCCACTTTGCTACTACATATGTTTTATATGTACAGAAAACTCCTGGAATGCATGAGAGCCCCAGTGACGATTTTTATCTAAATGGATGACGACTTGGTATGGAGCCTGTTCCAATGCAGCTAAAGAGTTGATTTTGGTGTCAAACATTTTTAAAAATTACCAGCTTTATGACTATATAGGTGTCATATGTGCAGAAAGCTCCTACATATAACAATTACATATTAAATATTCTGGTCTTGGACCTCTTTTTGTTATGCAAATATTAAAGAAACCAAAAAGAATAAAATTATTTTTTTGTTTTTAAAATGTTGCTTATATGTTTATTATTGATTTCTGATACTTTTTTTTAAATATGTCTTATTATATAAAATAAAGAATTTACTTAATGCTTAATGATCATTATATCTATTACTGAAACACCCTGTGCCAGCATTAAAAAAAATTCGTCGCTAACTCAAATCATCGCTATCTTCACTGACGTTCGATGCAACAACACTTGACAGCTATGAGGTGAACTCACTTACAGAATACATGAGTTTCACCAAAGTACATAAAAAATGGAAAAAATTCATGCAGCCATATGTTTTGACGTCACAAAATGTAAGTTTCCTATCTCTTTATCTCTGGATTTCTTCACGAACGTTCGATGCAACAACACTTGACAGCTGTGAGGTGAACTCACATACACAGTACATGAGTTTCACAAAAGTACATAAAACATTCATGCAGCCATATGTTTTGACGTCACAAAATGTAAGTTCCCCATCTCTTTATCTCTAGTTCATGGTCATTAGCTTAGAGTGCAGACATTATGCAGACATTTGATCTCCAAATGTGTGCGAAACTGCTGACACACATTTCGCTTATTGTTCAAGTGTCTGCATAGTGCACAGTGGAACAAATGTAAAATAATCTTAATATAGTGTATGACGTATATTAAACACTACTTTTTTGCCTACTAAAACAAAATGTACGTGCGTCAAAAATCTGCACAAGTGCTTTTCTGCTATTACCTTCAACTTGAGGACTTGAGCAGTTGAGCAGTTGTGCACTTGTGTGCATTGAAAAATGTTGACAGCTTTGAAATGGTGATGGTGGTGTGTTCACGAAAACCTAACTGCACAACTGCACAAGCCCTCAAGTCCTCAACTGCACAGGCAAGTGCACTGAATCGTGAATACCCCTATTGACATTTGTTGTTTAGTATTGGATTTTACGCTGCTAGTGCTATACATGGCTTGATTGGTATATATTTATAAAAAGAAGAAGAATACTCGACGAACATGCAAAATGATGTGAAGAAAATTCTTACCATACATATGAACATACAAACATATTATTAGTGATTATTGTGAATGTAATATTAATGATTTAATACATTATATTTTTAGTGATTGTGTATTTTTATTATTTAAAATGTGAACGTAAAATGTGTATCTGATGTTATTTATAAAAAATATATGCATATATTTAACTATATTTTCCATTTATAAACTATTCCATTGCATATATGAAAGTAACACGTCATTGTAAATAGTGTAACGAACCTCGGGCGTTACAACGCTTTCCAGCCCAGCGGCTGTCCAGAGGTTCTTCCAAGAAAGGTGAGGTTTCGGTAGTACGTCCCGCTCGCACTCCGTCTTTACGGGAGCACTCAAGGTCGCGGTACCCGTGATGCGTGGCTACCAGTCCACTGGGTGTTGAAGAGAGCTGCCGATGACTTTGGTCGAGTCTAGTCAGTCTGTCTAGTTCGTTCTGTAGTTTTGATGGGTCTTAAAGGATAGGAATTTGGGGTTGTGATGGGTAGTGATGGACTCGTAGAGAGTCACAATGGGGAAATAAACGGCGTCTCGAGAGATTTGGCAACGAGTTGCAATCTAGGACTCCGTTTATGCCCCTACTAGGATAAGGATTATGATTATAGGAAGTTTGGTTGAGGTGCCGTGCTCGTGTAGAACTGGGCGTGGCTGGAAACAGAGATCTCGAGAGATTTGGCAACGAAGTTGCAATCTAGGATATCGTGTTTCTGCCCTGAGTTCAAGGATACGGGATGAAAGCGAGTTTGGTTTGGGTGCCGTGCTTGTATTAAGCTGGGCGTGGGTGAAAAACGGAGATCTCGAGAGATTTGGAAACGAATTGCATTCTAGGATCTCACGTCTTCTGCCCTACAAGTGGAAAGGTATAAGTTGGGGAAGTTTGCCGTGCTCGTATAGAACTGGGCGTGGGTACAAACAGAGATCTCGAGAGATTTGGCAACGAAGTTGCAATCTAGGATCTCTGTTTGGTGCCTGAATTCAAGGGAGCGGGATTGGGTTTTGGGTATTATAGGATGGCTTACCGTCGTGGTGTCGTCGTCCGTCCAACCAGCCAATTTGTGCACTCTTCCTAGTATTTCCTTCCAAATGTTTAAATAAAACTACAGCACGTCTGTTCAGTTCGATGCCTCTCGCAAAAATGATTTATTTCAATTTTCAAAATGACTAACTAGTGGCCGGCACCAGCGTCGTGTTACTAATACATATTAATGTTCTTGAAATAGCAACACATGTTTCGGTTGCCCGAGCCAGCAACTAAATAAAGGCCGCATTCAGCGCAGACAACTGTTGTGGACTGTAATGGTAGCGCTACCTTAGTTCACGATGTTTTTCTCTGAATGTGTTGCTACTCTACACGTCAGAAGTTAGATTCAATTTAATTTTTATGTAAATTTAATTCAATTGCAAAGGTTTCTCACTTAAATTTGCTGCGTTCTTTCTGCGTTTATTAATTTGACAGCGTCAGTAACAGCATCTGACAGTTAAGCAAACAGTTGTCTTTATGTAGCATAGAATTTGTTCGCTCGATTAAAAGGCGTTCGCTACTTTATTAGTTTTAGTTAGCGCTGCCAAATTTGTACCATTCAGCGAATTTTTACACAACAGTTGCCAACTGTTGTCTGCTCTGAATGCGGCCAAAGATAATAATTCATGTTTTCGCTTATTCGCTTATTATTACTTATGTTAGTGCGTGTGTTGCTATTTTAAGGGGAAACCTTCTCTTTTCTCTTATATACTTAGAATAGGATGAATTTCATCTAAAAATCGAGATAAAACTGAAATTTTGAACCCGACCACCTCAGATATCGATGAAATTTTGTTCATAGCTAAATTTGATCAATACAAACAAACTCTCATTTTTAGAAATGACTGTTTTGCGATTTTTTGGGCGTGGCACAGTGTAAAAGTTTTCGAAAAAACGCGAAAATGGTCAAAAATAGCTCCATTTAAACTACAATAACTCAGAATCAGCTGAACTGATTTCCATGATCTTGGTATCATTAAAAAGATATTTTAACAGGCTTTATGACACGTTTTATGACACAAAAAAATTACACTGTAAAAAATTTATAAAAAAAAGAAAATTTTAACTAACGAAAAATCCAAAAAGATCAAGGGTTTTACTTTTGTAAGCACAGTGTATTACTTTTTTAGAAAGGTTTATCCTTCACCTATACCATATCAAAAAATAAAAATGGGTTCTTTTTTAGTTTTTTTTATATAATTTTTTAAGTAGTGTCACTTCTAGTAATTGCCCTTATATTTTATATTTACAGGTAAAATAAATAAACATTGTCCCAGGAAAATTATGAATATGTTTTAACCCCAAAAAGTTCTTGCTTGCCTTAAAAATTGCTATATAAATGCACCTGATGGACATACCGAAATTCATAATTATAAACAGTTTCGAGAAGCCAAGATATCCCATTACAATTTTTACGCGTATATTTTAAAAATTTGAGTGAATATGAATTCAAACAATAAGTACAGATGCATAAAAATATCTTATAAGTGTTGCGCTTCGCTTCGTAAAATAAGTGAAAACGAGGCTGCAAATATAATTGAATATTTTCCAGCTGTCGCCAGCATTCATTGTAGCCGTATTTGCGAAACTTGCCGGAATACACTGAGAAAAGCGCGCAGTCGTAATGAATCCAACGTGGAGCAGAATGAAGTCTCAAATTATTTACCAACAACGCCCAGCGATGAAATTAGAGAAGAATTGAATGAACTTCCAACTTGTACCAGCCGTAATGCAAACATTGAAAGCAACGAACTCATTGAAAATATAAATGATCATATTATTCCTCATCTACCAAACCAAATGTCGCCTCTTAAGAGGAAATATATCAAACGAGATGCATACAGAAATAGAAAATCACTGCAAATTTTGGAAAATGTAGCAGATTCACTTGGAGCTGATCCATTGTCTGATTTGTCAGCGCAACTTGAAAACGTCAAAGCCATTTACGAAGAAATTTTGCAAAACATCAAATATCAAATAGAGAACAGCTCAAATCTTTTGGAAAAGCAAAAACTCTTATCTCTCTTACCAATCAATATGAGTCACGCAGAAATTAAAGATCGTTTTGGGGATGATATATCTCACGATTGTATCAAAAAAAGTAAAGATATCCAAAGGAATAAAACGAAGTTTGCAGATATCAATGTTTTAAAAATGAGCACACGTAGTTTACCAACCGAAACTCTAAGCACAGTCAAGTTATTTTATGAAGATGATGAAATTAGCCGAATGATGCCAGGATCGCAAGATTCAATTACTGTTAAACAAGGAAACTTACGTGAAAAAGTTCAAAAAAGACTGATGTTATCTTCACTACGCGAATCTTACTACGAATTTAAAAAAAACATCCCTTGGCCAAAGTGGGTTTTACAAAATTTACAATGTTAAGGCCAAAAAATTGTATGAAACTTGGAGTTGGAAATCAGCCAAATATCTGTGTATGCACATTGCATCAGAATATGAAATTGATGTTTGAAAAAAGTGGCTTAAAATCAATTTGTATTGAAAGAGAATGCACATTTACCGACTACAAAGATGTTCTCAAATTCGTTGTTTGTGATGGTGACATAGAAAAGCGAGTGTTGGGTTTCAATGTGTGGTCACTGCTTCAAAAATTAAAATAATCTAAAAACGCATATGCTAAAACATTTTGAAAATAACCAAACTGAAGAAATAATATACAAAAAGTGGAATACAACGATTAGATGTGTTCTGGAAACGTTAACCACCAACTCAGAATCATTTGTCAGCGATTTTACTAAACACATCAAAGTTCTGATTCCGCATTTCATAGCAAAGCGACAATCTGAATTTATCAGCAATAAAAGAGCGGCGCTGTTATCACGAGAAATGTTAATTCAAATGGACTTTGCTGAAAATTATGCATTTCTTGTACAAGCTGCCGTGCAAGGATACCATTGGAATAATGATCAGGCTACAATACATCCGTTCGTTATTTATTACAAAGGTAATTATTTTAATATTTTGGTATTAGTAAACACATCCATCCACACTCATCAAAATATTTAATATTTTTTATTTATTTGTTTTTTTCCTTTGTTTGTTTATTTTCAGATAACGATAAATTAACTCATAAAAGCTTCACCATAATATCTGATTGCAATACCCATGATAGTATAGCAGTTCATCTATATATTTAAAAATGATACAGTTCGTGAAGGCCAATATAACCAACAATATTAATAAAATCATTTACGTATCAGATGGTGCAGGAGCACAATATAAAAATAAATATAACTTCATTAATTTATGCCATCACAAATCTGATTTTGGTATTGACGCTGAATGGCACTTTTATGCTACCAGTCACGGAAAATCTGCATGTGATGGAATCGGAGGAACATTGAAGAGAGGTGCTCGAAATTATAGTATTGCAAATAAAAATGAAATCCAGTCAACGAGGCAACTCTATCACTGGGCATCAGAAACATATAAGACCACCATACAAGTTGCTTACGCAGATGCTGACGAATACAACAACTTTAAAGAAAAGCTATTTTCAAGATATAAAGAAGCTCAAACTATAACAGGAACTCAAGGCTTTCATTCATTCATTCCGATAAATGAAACTTTTGCACATGTGCGCAGATATTCTGACTGTGCTAAATTTGAGCAGCGCAAAATTTCTTACAAATAATTAACTTAAAAAAAATGTAAATAAAATAAAACACAAATTAATAAAAACATGGCAAATAATATAAACAATTGTTGATGGTTTTTTATTTGTAAACATTTAAAAAATGTTTTAATTGTTGAACTTGTTGTAAATGTGTAAGAATGTGACCTGATATTTTCGCTGTTATTCGAATTATTTCGAAAACTTTCGGTACGTATTACTAGAAGTGAAAATACTTAAAAAATTGGGGTTAAAACATATTCATAATTTTCCTAGGTCTATGTTTATTTATTTTACCTGTAAATATAAAATATAAGGGCAATTACTAGAAGTGACACTACTTAAAAAATTATATAAAAAAAACTAAACAAGAACCCATTTATATTTTTTGATATGGTATAGGTGAAGGATAAACCTTTCTAAAAAAGTAATACACTGTAAAAAACCCTTGATCTTTTTGGATTTTTCGTTAGTTAAAATTTTCTTTTTTTTATAAATTTTTTACAGTGTAATTTTTTTTTGTGTCATAAAACATGTCATAAAGCCTGTTAAAATATCTTTTTAACGATACCAAGATCGGTTTAGCCGATTCTGAGTTATTGTAGTTTAAATGGAGCTCTTTTTGACCATTTTCGCGTTTTTTCGAAAACTTTCCCACTGTGCCACGCCCAAAAAATCGCAAAACAGTCATTTCTAAAAATGAGAGTTTGTTTGTATTAATCAAATTTAGCTATGAACACAATTTCATCGATATCTGAGGGGGTCGGGTTCAATGCATCTCGATTTTTACATGAAATTCATCATAGGTAATACAGGGTGAGTATGTTAATTTATTACTTCAAGTGTTGAATACTTTAATACTAATGGTATTCACTATATTTGTTAAGCCCTGCTAACTTGCTAAACTTAACAAATTTGTTAACTCCTGTCAAAATTTTGTTTGGGAAAAGACTTAGCAGCTTGTTAGCAAGTTAACAAGCTCAGCACCGTGTTTTTGTTTAGCAGATACCATTTGTTAAGTCTGAAACGTCAAAGTTATTGAGTGTAGTGATGAATCGTTTTGTGAATGAGTTTTAACAAGTACCAAATTGTTTATGATTTACAGCTGCAAAGTCTAAAAACTTCCCTTTTTTAATAAAAAAGTGAAAACTTTGTAAAGATGTTGGTAGAGATTTAAGACATTTCAAAGTTTCTGGGTAGCAAATGTATCAAAAGTGTTAACGCACTGTAATATAACAATAAAAATAAATTTTTGGTTACTGAGTACTGGTTACACGGGTTATTAAAACCACAGATCTATTGCTACATTGAAAGTTGTCAAATTAACATTTGCACACAATTTTTTGCAAAATATTTGCAATTTATTTATTTATAAATGGTTAAAGTAAGAAACTTATATTTCTATTTAATTAAGCTTTAATTTTTATTTATTAGCCAAGTGCAAATAAACGCCGTCGTTTGATTTTGTAATAATTCAGTTTTTTCAATTTTAAGCTGTAGAAGTCTTCCAGCTGATTTTGGCATATCAGTTTAGCACTTGATTAAAAAATGTCTTAGCAGGTATGTTCACATCAACAGCAAACATTCATGGTATTCATTAAAATTTGTTCAGTCCTGCTAAACTGCTAAATTTAACAATTTACTAAATTGTTAAATTTAGCAGTTTAGCAGGACTTAACAAATTTTAATGAATACCATTACTATATTTTATCTTATAATATGTGTTGATAGTGTCTATGTAATATAATACATGCTTAGTTTAAGGTATTTAGTAAAGAATATGATTTTCTAATGTTAGTTTTAAGAATCTTAGTATTAAAAATAATAAAATAATTTGATGTATGTTTTGTTTAGGCTGTACCTACGTAGCAGCTAAACTTTAAATAGATTCTTATATATATAATAAAATACCGTACATGGCGTGATGCGGCGGGGCTTATGCAGCTGCTTGCTGTGTTTGCCTGTATTGGGGCGTCTCTTTGTTATCGCCGGTTGCCATGCAGGTTATGTCGACTTGTGCTGTAACTTGTTGTTGCTGTTGCTACTGGCTCGTGTCGTAGCTGTTGTCTTGAGTAGAAGGCGCTGTAGTTGATGTTGATGTTGTTGTTGTCGTTACTACTAGCTCGTGCTGTAGCTGTTGACTTGTGTAGTAGGCGCTGTAGTTGATGTTGTTGTTGTAGCTGTGGACTATTGTTGTTCGTTAAACGGCCGGTTCTATTGCCGCCGCTTATATTAAGGGTCGGTTGCGGTGGGGCCACTTGTTGTAAGGCCGATTTTAGTAAGGCCGTTTATGGTGAGAGCCGTTTGAGTGGGCCGCATAAAATGGAGGCCTAATTGTGAGGGCCGGTTTTGACAGTCGTCAAAAGGGGTCCTTACAATAGTATTTTTATTTATTTATTTATTTATTTCATCTACCGGGTGTGGAACCCTTACAGATTACATATTTAATCATTCTTATAATATATTTACATATTAAATTTTATACTTAAATATAATTTTTACTAAAATAAACAACTACAATTAATATTTATGTATAAAAATGCATTTTTCAACTTAACATTGTTTTGTTTTTATTTTTACAGAGATGATAAATAATTCAGAAATGAGTATGGTTAAGACAACAAATGACTGGTAATAAGAATCATAGATAATTATTTATGATAATTTAAATTTTAGCTGGATATGAGAATTTATTAAGCAATTATTACAATAAAAGAAGTAGAAACCATGTTACCAAGTAGCAGTAATATCTAAAAGTGGTTTTTTAAATAAGTTTCGGTCAGCAAAGAAATCAAGCTGAATTGCTACAGAGTTACAATGTGACAGGCATCGACTTATCGTCTCATTTCGCCCATAATTAGTTCTGTGATACGCCGTGTGGAATAGGTCCGAATTTCTGAGCGCTCGACTTGATATGTTAAATGGAATAACAGCTAAAAGTTCAGAAGATTTAATTCTACCATCAATTATATCTTTGATGAATAGTATGTTAGAAACGACACGTCTATACGAGAGGCTTTGGTGACACAACAACCGACAACGCAACCAATAAGCAGGCATGGATTCCCAGGAGTATAACCGTCTTAGTGCAAACCTAGTGACACGTTTTTGTATTTTTTCGATCCTATTCTTAGAAGAATCGTAAAAGGGGTCCCAAATAACGCTTGCATACTCAAGTATAGGCCTTATCAGGCTGATAAAGACTGCCTTGGGTGTATAAAGGTCGAGAAATTCTTTGGTGTTTCTTTTTAGAAAACCCAACTGTGAGTTTGCCTTTGAGATCATATACTCGATATGGGCATCAAATGAAAGCTTGTATTCAAAAATAACACCGAGGTCTTTACACTGGCTAACTCTGCAAAAACTGCGACCAGAGTCATCAGCGTAGTCAAAATTGACAGGAACGCTCCTTCGATAGAAAGTTAACACTTGACACTTTAAAAAATTTAGATGAAGCTTGTTTATGTTGTACCAATAAAGTAAAGAGTGTATGTCCTCCTGCAAATCAGCACAGTCATTAGTATTTTTAATTAAGTGAAAGAGTTTAAGATCGTCAGCATAAAGTAGCGTTTTACAAAACTTAAGTGTTTGGGGGATGTCATTTACGAACAAAATGAAGAGAAGAGGACCTAAGTGGCTTCCCTGTGGAACACCAGATTTAGCCGCAATCGAACGAGAAAGTTGGTCGCCTATTTTTACATACAAGACTCTATCACAAAGGTAGGACTCTATCCATTGCAATAATTGGGAATGAATGCCTAATTTTTTGAGCTTGGCAATACGTATGTTATACAGAATACTATCAAACGCCTTCAAGAAGTCTGTATACAGCGTGTCCACTTGTGCACCTTCTTCGATGACGTTGATACAAAAATTGGAAAAAAATCAAGAGGTTAGATGTTGTTGATCTACCGGGAAGGAAGCCGTGTTGGTGTGGAGATATACAGCTCTGTACCTCAGCAAACAGAATTTTTTTCAACAATATTGTCCAACACCTTAGGAATTATTGACAGTTTTACTATGGGCCGATAGTTTTCCACGAGATATTTCTGGCCAGATTTGTATATAGGAGCAATACTGCCAATTTTCCACTCGTTTAGGAAAATACCGGAAGAAAGTGATTTATTATATAAAAGGGATAATGTATGGTAGAGCGTAGATACACAGTTTTTTAAGAATGAGTGTGGGAGCAAGTCAAAGCCCAGACCCTTGCTGCTATCTAGACTATTCAGTGTGTCCAAGACGAGTTTATCGGCAATCTGGATTTTACCTAAGTTGAAAAGCTGTGGTATATTACGAAAAGTATTAGGATCGATTGGATGCGAATCTGACTTATACACGGATCCGAGAAATTACCTTTGGGGCAATCTGCATGAGAGCCATTATCATCCATAGAATTTGGTAATCCTGACGACTTTCTTTTAGAGTTAAAAATATCCAGAACGATTTAGGGTTTGATTTAATATCATATTCTATTGACATAATATATTTATTATATAGAAAGTTTAAAAGAAATTCATATTCCCGCCTTCTTAACACAAACAGTGCTTTATCAGTTGTTAAACCAGTTTTTATAAATTTTGAGTGCGATTTTTTGCGCAGGTTTTTTAGATGAATCAGACGCTTGTTATACCACGGGTGCTTATTTTTGTTTTTACTGCCAGCGATTGGCACAAATATATGAAGCGCATTATTTATGATATTCTTGAAAATTTCAAACATATGAGACAGGTCACCCGCGCCAATTAACTGGTCCCAATCGATATTATTGAAATGATTATTGAGTGCAGAGTAATTAGCTTTGTTAAAATTGTAAAAGGAAGAAGTATGGCTATGATCAATATGGTAATTAAAAGTATAGAAATAGAATTCAAGGATAAGAGCCTTATGGTAAATGGATTCATTGGTAAGCGGCATTTCACATTTGGATATGTTGTATTTAAAGTCATTGCAGATAAAGATTAAGTCCAGAATTCTATTTATATCATTGTTAACATTATTAATTTGAAAAAGCCCAAGCCAGTGTAGAGAGTCACATAGGAGAGATTCAGCTGCACTCACTGTATTAAATGGCATAAGCATTTTATCATCTAAACAGAACTTCCACTAAATATTGCCAAGGTTAAAATTCCCTAAAACACACGGCGTTTGATTAGGGCTCAAAGAATTCAAAATATGGTTTATATTAAATATATGATCATTGAAGATATTGATGCTACTTGCAGGTGGAATATAGCTCAGAAGAATAACAATTTCATTAACACTGCAATTAAGGTTATTTCCAAATGATACATTAACACATACTTGTTCTATATTTCCAGCGTTTCTGAGAAGAAGTATCTCCTTAATGACAAGAAGCGATGATACCGCGATCAAAACTCCACCGCCACGGGTTATACTAGGTCCAAGTTTTCTGCCCTTGCTGTAAACAATATATTGCTTATCGAAGAGCTCGCTAGAGAGGAAGTACGAAGTTAGCCATGTTTCAACCAGAGCAATGATATGAAAATCTAGAGAGCACGATGCATTGAACAGCTGACTAGTTTTAGTACGAAGTCCGCCTACGTTGTGAAAGTAGAGGGCGCAATTTCATTGCTGTTTGTGATCACTTTCCTCAACGTGACAAGTTATGTTCGGAGATTCTTGGTGAAGTAATGACGAAGATGAAGACGATGATAGTGGTGAATGCAAGGACGCTGATATATCTAGTGAAGGTAGTGACGGATGTAGTGAAGATGATGTTTGCGCTAAAGCTGTATACAATAATGACGGCGACGATGATATTGCAGGTGAATGTGTAGATGATGATAGTGAAAATTTGACAGCAGATAGTGGTGAATGCAAGGACGCTGGTATATCTAGTGACGGTGAAGGATGCAACGGATGTAGTGAAGACGATGTTTGTGCTAAGTATGTATACAATAATGACGGCGATGATGAATTTGATATTGCAAGTGAATGTGTAGTGGATGATAATGAAAAGGTAGCAGCAGTAGGAACTGGTATAGTTGAGTTTGCAGTGGGCAAAGGCAAGGATTTACTGATTAGTTTTTTGGCAGGGCTGCCAGCGCAGGCGGTTGAATGCTAAGCGTTGGATGACGATTCTTGGTCATAAATTCATGAATAACGACACCTGCGGGCCAGAAATCCTCCGACATGATTTGTTGGAATTTTTCAGATGGTACAATTAGCTTAAATGAGGCATACTCTCGTGGCGAGCTGAAATTTAATTTTCTACATATGTAGGAGGATGAAAGTGATGAGGTTGATATTTTATGTTTTATGTATTGTAATATTGAATCCTCAGATGTGTCAGCAGCAAGTTTGGATAAGAAGATTGATCTATGTTGAGTTCGCTGAACAACTACCAAGTTCACTGAAGAATTCTCAATGTCTGGTGTTGAAAGAGACACATCGCCCGTACCGGATTGGATAGCTATTTCAGGAGTTGTAGGTATGTTTGAGTTTCTTGCGGTATGTAGAGCATTGTTAGAAGCGTCAGAAACGGGACTAGCAACCAGAGAAGCAATGCTCGCAGTCACTTCGTTTTCAGTCAGCGCAGACTTCGGTTTAGTAGCCGCAGCTTGAGCTCTGGTAGAAGTGCGCCCAATACTGGGTGAGCTAGCAGAGAAGCAGTTTACAGCATTAATGTTAGATTGTGCGAGATTACATAAATTATTTATTATAGAATATTGGTCAGCTGCCTGTTTGTGGAGCAGCACAAGCTCATCTTTATGTTTAGAAATAGCACTGCGTAAATCCAGCAGCAAATCTAAGGAGACAGTAGACGTCGAACTCCTGCAATACATAAAAAGCCATTGCAGTCCATTCTGCGTAGATCCACGCAGCGCATCTCCAACCTTAACAGGCAACTTAACACACTTCAGGTGGAAAAACTTGGTGCACCCAGTGCAAGAAATGAAATTGTCGAAGGTACTCCATTCCGACTTGCAAACTGAACAGCCGGTGTTTGTGATTGTGTGTGTTAGGTCTGGCATAGTTAGCAAACTTACTTGTAGCGCAGAATAAGCGAGTGCGATAGAGACGACAGCACGTAGAAAATAAGTAAGATGGATTCCAAAGAAATTAGGAAAACTGGAGAATATTGCAATTTGACAAATATACTGATTAGATTTAATGAGCGATGAATCGAAAGCTTTTAATGATTATCTTGTAGACAATGTGATGATGAGTGATAATGAACTTCTTATTGTCATTTATATTTAGATTAACTGGTATTTAAGTTAGTTTTTACAGACGGAATTTCAATGCACTTGTTAACGCAAACAGGGTTGCCAGAAGAAAAAAGTGCTTCTATGTAAAGCTGCCGTTGTATTTTAGGACAATCGTAAAGAGAAAATGTGAGCATTAGTAAATTATTCTGTAATAATATTGAGCCAAGTGTCAGTCGATTTATTAATTTACTGATGGTATAACAGATCAAGCTACACAGTAATACAATATTTCAGTAATATTTCTACTCCAATTAATATCCATAACCTTATCTCTAAGAATATTGTAAATTTTAACGATTTAAACGATATTACAAAATATATGTAATACATATGTAATACATATATTTTGTAATATCGTTTAAATCGTTAAAATTTACAATATTCTTAGAGATAAGGTTATATATACATATTATGTATATATAAACAGTCAAGTTGTTAACTACGCGGCTGTAATATATGACTAGCTTGATCTGTTATGCTGTCAGTAAATCTACTGCTCACATTTTCTCTTGACGATTTTCCTAATATACAAAGGTGAAAGAGACAACTGCAGCTGTACATACAAGCACTAAAAATACTATATACAATGACGTGTTACTTTCATATATGCAATGGAATAGTTAATAAATGGAAAATATAGTTAACAAATGTATACATTTTGATATATAACATCATATACACGTTTCACGTTCATATTGCAGTTGAATTCATTTGCTGCAGCTAGGCGGGCTGCATTTTGCATAATTGTCAAGTATTCCTCTTATTTTTATAAATAAATACCATTCAAGCCATGTATAGCACTAGCAGCGTACAATTCAATACTAAACAACAAACATCGCATTACTGATGAATTCAAATAGTACATTTTCTACTGCAGTGCAGTTTTATTACTACTAAACGTAAAACATCAAGAAAATGCAACCGTTGTCCAAATTGTTTTCAGCTTTCTGCCGTGAACATTTTTGTCGGTTGCCTGGAAATTTTTGGATGACTGAGGAGCTCTCTCAATTTCCAGTGTTTTCTTTTACCCGCGAAAACAACAACAATTTTGTCCGTGTCCCCTACGTGTGACATGCACCTAAGTGTGACGTGCCCCTAATCGTGCCATAACTACTTCAGTCGCATTCAGTGTTGCCGCGACGATTCTAAAAAAAGTATCCATGAAAAGGTCAAAAAGTATCCAAAAGTATTCACTTTAGAAAAATTAGTATCTAAGCATCAAAATCCAAAAACCAATAATATATTAATTTTTTAACACAAATATACAACTTTAATATTTTTACATAATGAAACCCAGTTTTTGAAGCTTCTATAACAATTTTATTTATTTAATTTTTAGACTAACACATATTTTTATTAATATATAATAATAGAAAATAAAGCATGGATAATAAAATTAAAAGGTAGCATAAATTTCAGTACTTCTGTCTATTATATGTGATGCTATTGACCTTTTATTAAATTTATTTTATAAGTACAATATTTAGACAAAAGCAATATATAATTGCTTAGAAAAAGAATTAAGCTGTTTAGTTTAATGTAAAATATATAATTTGGGTTGCACGTTGAAAAAAAATATTTAATTGAAAGCATTTATCTTAAAAAATTTAAATTTTATTTACGTAAATAAACAAATACAATATTCAAAATAAGTTTTTTATGCATCTTATTCTCGCTAGGTGTCGTAAAAACAAGTAGTCGTTTTCAGACAGGGTCAAGATATTTTGTTCCTAAATTGTCGGAAACAAAAAAATCAAAAGGCATATTAATAAGGGTACCTTACGGTACAACTTTTACTACACCCAAAAAAATTTTGTTGTACTATTAACAGTATAAGTCTTGTTAATTTCATTTTTAAAAATTTTGTTAGAACAAGCTGAATCTTGTGATAGCAACTAGATTTATATTTTTTTTCAAATTGGCTGTCATAAAAACGGACAGGAATGCTTATAATATGAAGATGAAGTTGTTATTGAATTATTGTTCAATCTGTTGCTGAATTAACAAGAAATAAAAATCTCAATAGAACAACAGAGTTAAAAAATTTTTTTCATCAAGTTACCTTTCAAAATCAAATCTACAGGTTCAAAATTTTTTCAATAAAATTTTGAAAGAATTAGAACGGTGATCAACAAGGTTAGCCTTATTTTTAAAATTTTTTCTTATTAAACATTAAATTATATTTTTGTCGTTTAGGTTTATTTCTGACACAGTTGATGTGGAGCAACAAGTTAAAGACCCAGCTTGTCGACGGTTAGTAGATTCACTACAATCAGCGAGTTATGTGTCAGATAGTGAGTATTTAACAAAAGGTCTGTTCCAGTTCTCGATTTAAGTAGCTTGAAGTTGCTTGAAAGCGTTATTTTACAAATTTTTAAAGCTCGAGAGAGAAGAATAACATGCAACATGTCACTCTCTAATCTATTACAACTACTTGAATCGAGTACGGGAACAGACCTAATATTTGTAACATATTCATTAAGAACAATTGTTTTAATTTCTAACTTTAGATGGAAAAATCAGCGTACTTTTTAGATAATACTTTACTGCACCCAAACAGTAAGCAACTGTAATTGTTATTATAACTGCAATTGATTTATGTTTTAAACTATTTCATGTGTTCAATTTAAAGTATCCTTTGGCTTGTTTTGCCGTATGGTAATTCATTCAGCAGTATTTTTATAATATTAAAACAGAGAAGGACAAGTTATTCCCAAAAATTAATTTAATAAAAAAAATTATAGAATCGTAAATATTTTTGTTAAATAAACATTACAGTAATATTTCTGTTTACTTATTATATCAGCTTAAATATGTTTTTATATTGAACTAATTATCTTATTTTTTCATTGCCAATGTGTCAACTACATTCATTTTTATGTATTTATATAAAAAATATGTTATTTTTTAAATAAATATTTAAAAATATTCAAAAAAGTTTAACCTTATTTTGAACAGAAAACAAGGTATGTATAAAATAATATTTTTTGGATAAAGGAGAATTTTTTGCCTTATCGAAAAATTTTGTCAAATTGAATACAATTTACTTTATCTATAACAAAACCTCTTTGTACAATTAACAGAAAAATTTTGATTTAACAAGTTATTCTTTTTAATAAAAACTATGGCTGCTGTCATCCTTACGAATTGTTGTTTAAATCGATACGATTGCCTTGTCAGTAATAAGACATAATCATGTATTGGTTACAAAATTTGTTTAAAACTTTTTATTTATTTGTCTGTGATTTAAAAGTTATTTTGACAACACTAAAATCTTTGTATTGACAAGATTTCTTGATGGACGTTTATTAACAGGATTGTTGTTCGCATAAGAACAATTTTTTTTAATTGTACAAAATTTTTTTTGGGTGTAGAATTGTAAAGTCTCGTTACAATTTGCAATCGCTACGAGAATAAAAAAACAGGGTTAAAAATTACAGATTTTTTTAAAAAGTCACTTAGCTATGTCTGACTTCAATAATTGTTTCACAACATTTATAAGTTCTTCGTAAATAGATTTAATTTATGCATTTTATGATTAAAAAACATTGCCCAAAAATGTCTCAATGTGTATTCATATTAAAACCAGTGATGTGCGGCGTAGAGAACATGATGTCGACAATACTATTGTCGACGGTGTCGACAATGTCGTGTAGACAATTGCTTTTAACGACGTGTAGATAATTAATGTAAAAGGCTGCATGTTTATTGTAATATTTAATTAAATTGAGTCCAAGTTCGAAGTATTCCTTATTTTTACGCCTTCTGGGCATGGCTTTTGTTTGTTTAATTGTAAAATTTGTTAATTTGTGTTAATTAAATGACTTTTCAAAAGGTTTTAAGAATCAGCATAATCTAAATGGAACTTGCATTTTTGCAGTGTTGCATTTTGTTGACATTGTTTACATAATTCTCGACATTGTCTACATTGTCGACACATTCTGCATTGTCGACACCAAAAAGTCGACAATTAAAGACGACGCGTCGAGGAACATCACTGATTAAAACAGATTTTTTTAAAAAGTATCCAAACTTACACTAAGGCTTAAAAAGTAGCCATCAATTTTTGAAGGAAAAAAGTAATCAAATGGATCCAATTGGATCCAAACGGCAACACTGGTCGCATTTAGTTCATTTATTAACAAATTTTTTTAAACGCTGTAAGTTTAAGTTTGTAAATGTCAGAATGTTTCCGCTAGTGCTTGTTTTTTCTGAAGGAACTGTTTCTGCAAAAGAAATATCTGAAAGTATGTGTGGTATATAATTATAGCTTAGTGTATTTTTCTAATGTATAATGTACTAGTTTCTGCTATGGTCGAAATTTGACAATATCAAAATCGATTTGTCTATTGTTTTTTTTTATTTTTACTGAGAAACGTTTAGCAAAGTTAAAAACGTTAAATTGAGAAATACTTTTGGCTAATACAATTTCGCAATTTTACGTATTCTGTAAGGCCTGTAATCAGAATCATTCTTGAATAAACAATGAATGCAACTTAATTTGTATGCCAATTCGTGAAGATTAGCTCCCGTTTACTTTAGAGTTCGTAAAAAGACCAAGAATTTGGTAGTCTTTCTCATGCTGTGTGCATGACTAGCTGAAGTCACACGAGAAGCAAATTCCGGAATGTATCCAATTTTGTTGTTTTTCCAGCTAAAAAAACTAAGTGCAAGAGCAAAAATTAAAATTAGAGCAACATACATTTTACATTATCTCTCTGCATTTAGTTTGGTTACGATTTAAACAATCTGAGCTTGCAAATTTGATACTCTCGACGCCAAATCTTAAACATATCCCAATACTCAGCCATAACAAATTTGGAACAATTGAAGATGAACGGAAACTCGTTTTTTTTTTTAATTTTATGTATTAAGGCCTAATTTCAATTCCATAAGGAATAAGCGTTCAGGCCGCTCTCAAGACGTTTAGAAGTTATAGGGGTCCAAAGTTGTAAAAATTGTGATATTTTTAATTTTCTTACAAAAGTAAGAATTATGGGTATCAAAAGAAAGGTAAGGCTGTCAAAGAGCCATCAATCTTAAAAATCCATGCATTTTTTTTAAGATATAGAACTTTCCGTATTATGCACACTTCTAACTGTGGGTTTAGACCGCCTGAACGAACGAAAAATACATCGTGAACAATTTATTGCAATAAATTCTTCGTTCGGAGTAGTGTTTGGACCGCATGTTATAGCGGTTATATACTATACCGAATATATAAAGTCTATATTTACTTTCGCATTAAGAAAAATTTATTCTCTTACAAAAATTAAAGCATATTCAGATCGTGATTTTTTACTGTTTTTCTCAAAAAACAACTTTGTCCTTGCGGGAGAGGAAGATATCCTTATTTTTTTCTAAAATTTTTTTGGGAGGTCTTGACCACCCAATGCAACTTTTGAGACCTCTTAGAATGTGAAATTCGAAAAAATTGTAATTCGATACGCCCTAGTGTACATAATACTTATATATCATACTTATTTTTGCTCATAAATCAATCGATATTGTGTTTTATATGATTTTGTTGAATGATTATAAAATATATTCATTTATATGGAATATCATGATTCCTCCTTACCTTATTTTCATCTTTATTTGCTTTTTCTATTATTACTTATACTGTTCATCTCAGTCACACAGCTCCGCATCACTATAAATTTTAGTAAGTACTGTTTCATAATTTAAACCTTGGACCCGTACTTAGTGATAATTCTTCAAAAACATCGAAATGCTAATCTTAATCTAGGACATATTAAATGTCAAAGATTGAAGCCTTCGTCTAGATGAAATAAAACTGAATATGAATAAAAACTGGATGAAATAAAAAGTATTTTGGAAGATGGTTTTCTGGATATTGTGGGTATATCGGAAACTTGGCTTAAACCACATATCTCTGAGGAAGCTATTAATATACCTGGCTACAAATTTTGTGGTATTGATCGACCAATGAATAGAGGAGGAGGTGTGGGTTTCTATATATCCAGAAACATTACATTCAAAGTAATTTTTGAAAGTTCTAATTTTGGTGTTTGTGAATCAATGTTAATTGAAATAGCACAGGAATCAGGCAAAATTAGTAGTAGTATATCTGCCACGTGGTGATATTGCCTCAATGGAAGACTCTCTGGGTGACATTTTGGCTAGATTTCGCAACTCTATATAAATGGGGACTTTAATATGAATCTTTTCAACTACAATAAATCGAAAAGTTTACTTGATTTGTGTCAGCGTCTCAATATTAGCTGCACTCATAATTCGCTGCCAACCCATTACAACGTGGCTACAAATTCCAGCTCTCTAATTGACTATTTTGTATTAAGTGATCCTAGTTTTCTGTGTTTTTCGGGTCAATTGCAATGTCCGGGTATATCACATCATGCTTTAATTTTAATATCTTTAAATATTCAATAAGCAATTCAAATTGTCTTTCACGGTTGTTTCGCCTTATCAATAATTCACGTATTGTTCTAATCAATTCCTCTAAATAAATCTATCCCTTTCCTTTCAGGTCAAAGACCAAACCTTGTTTTTGTAAAGGCGCGTTTCCACAGTCAATATTTTTTATGCAATGTTGAATATTGCATACAAAAACTGTTTACACGCTCAAAGTCATTTTGTATACAAATGTCATCGGTTCTGTTTTGCGAAGCAGATGAAAAGCGAAAAACAAGAAAATAACAAAAGAGAATGCGAAAATAAAAGAACCAAGACACCTTCGGCACATACGCTTCATCTGCTCCTGCCCCCGACTTTTGCTATTTTTTATCTTCGCAACTTCTGCGGCGTAAGACGTCCTTATCGAGCGAATCTTTGTCTTGGCATTTGGAGCAGTCATGAACATTGCCTTTTTTTTATACAAATTGTATGGTTCTGCCTCTACTCCACTTTTTGGCAACTATAATCTAAAAAGATTTAATTATATTCAACGTTTTTTAATAATTTATCTCATAAAAATTGCTGAACAGCAATTGCACCGCTTGGAATATCAGAACAACGATAGAGAGGAGACAGAAATAAACAAAACAAAACATCAAAACTTTTGATCAAGTTACCGAATTGCGCAAGAAAAGTTGGAAGTCAACCAACATTTTTCGACTGCATGCAATTTAACAAATGGCGTGCAATCAAGTGTTTACACTTTCAAAATTACGTGCAATGCCTTTTTTTGCGCAAGAAAAATTGACTGTGGAAACGCGCCTTAAGGCATATGCCTTGGTTCTTTGACCTTTAAAAAAAAAATAAAAATAATATACCCCTCACTCAATTCAATTTCGGAATTATAATAAAATTCATACTACTTTCAGCATTGTAATCCTGTAATATGAATAGCATATTCTCGACCAATAATACTGACCACCAGTTCCACATCATTAGCTCTAATTTAAGAAGACTTGCTCTTGAAAATGGATGCTCTAATATTGATTCTCAGATTGAAGTTAACGATATCAATGCCTTAAACCAAAGTTTTCTATCAAACCAACCCATCCAAACAGTCGACAACACGGACCTTGATATCTCCAATTATAACGGTAATTTTTCTTTCAGAAGTGTTAGCCCGGATGAGTTCTTTAAAGGTTTATGTAAAATCAAATCACTCCTTCCTTATATTCAGAACTTTTTACTCTACTTCATAAATCCACTTGTGAATGGAAGATTGCCCGTGTAATCCCAAAGTAAGCAAAAAGAACAAAAACAAAAAAGTATGAAAGGGAGAAAAACTGAAAAATGGACACTGAAATCTCATCGTCTCTGTGGTGCAGTGCGCTAAAATGCGCTGGCAGGGCGACCACGCCCGGGTTCGATCCCAGGTGGTGGCATCACAAAGATTTCTGATGAAGCCCTGTAGTAGGTCCGAAATTGCAATAAAACTAGCAAGTGATGTTTTCCATTTCATATTGAAAATGTTGCTGATTCTTTGGAAAAAAAAATTCGTTAGAGCAATTAATTGTTCTAACCTGACCTAAAGCCCAATACGCGATTTTAAACTATCAAACAACTAGAATTTGTATTTTTTTTTAGACTGAACCAACGCTCAGGGGATGCCCCCTATAAATGCGTAAGCATTGTGTTGATTCGGAAGATGGTTGATAGTTAGTTGGAGGGTGGATAGATGGAGTAGTGTCGGTGAATATTTGTTTTAAATTTGCACAGCTCAAAACTGCCAGGAAACACGCTCGCAGGGAGACTATTTCACAACTTAACCGTGCGACTAAGGAACGAATTATCACGGTAATGCGATGTTCTATTGGGCATCGATGCAATGGTAAAAGGGTGGGCTTGGACAGCTGCCCGAGTGGACCTGGGAAACACACGAGCTGGTGGCGTCAGGCCATGTATATCCCTTGAACACTTCCCATGGTAATACCTATACAGTAGGCTTAGGCAACCAACATTGCGTCGATGCTCAAGAGAGTTGAGCGAGGATGAAATACTTTCATCCCCTATCAAATATATCGCACGACGTTAAATTCGATCCAGAAGCTCCAAATAAGATCTTGAAGCCCCTGCCCAAATGTGCGAATTGTACTCCATTTTCGGCCTTATATATGAGGTGTAGATCATGCGAAGATCAGCTGAAGTGAAATATTTTTGCACCGTTTTAGAAAACCTAGGCACTTGCCCGCTTCTTTCGACACATCGAAAATATGATCATTCCAACGAAGATCAAATCTGATCGATATGCCCAGAACGTCAAGAGCGGCTGATTCCACAAGATCCACACCATTCATATTGAGGGGAGCTAAGGGGCAATCCATCCGCTTGTGGGTTAACAGGCAGCACTGAGTCTTGCTTGCATTGAACTCTACTCTATTAGCAAGACCCCACTCGGAGATTTTTTGTAGATCATTTAGGAGTGTGTCATTCATATTTTGCCTTTTTCTCTCAATCTCCATAGAGCTTGGGCGTTTACTAAATGAATACGAATGACAAATGCTGCTGTCGTCCGCAAACGAATGTATTGGGTTCTGCGTCAACGGCAGAAGGTCGTTGATAAAAACCAGAAACAAGGTTGGCGATAGAACTGAACCCTGTGGTACTCCTGCGTTGATTGCGTGCTTCTCGGACGAAATACCGTCAACTACGACTCGAATCGTTCTGTCCTTGAAAAACACGTGATCCATCGAGCAAAGTTACCACCAAAACTATGTGCAGCAAGTTTTGACACAAGCGCTTTATGCCACACTCGGTCGAACGCTTTTGAAATATCCAGAGCAACAACCCTGCTCTCGCCGAAAAAGTGAACGCATTTTTTCCATTCTTCGGTTAAGAACGCCATAAGATCGCCAGTAGAGCGAGCCCTACGGTCACTGAGCAGTTGGTTGTGCTCCAGATAGTTCATAACGTTGAAGTTTATAACGCTCTCCATAACTTTGAAAAGCGTAGAGCATATTGCAATGGGTCGGTAATTTGCAGGGTTCGTGGCATCACCCTTTTTAGGTACCGGCTGGACATTTGCCACCTTCCAACAAGATGGAAATATTCCTCTTCAGTAGGAGATGTTGAAGGGCGCAAAGGGCGAGCCAGCGAAGAAGCACACATTTTAAGCACAATTGGCGGTATGCCATCAGGACCAGAGGCTTTGTTCACTTTGAGATTTGAAAGGACTCTTTTCACTGCTCTCGTTCGAAAGTAGATCTCCTGCATTGCAGAAGATCCACCCCCAATTAAGGGCAGTGGCTGATTGCTATCCAAGAGAGTGGAATTTTGTGCAAACAATCTAGCCAAAAGGTTCGATTTATCAGCCGAGTCTGTGAAGATTTGGTCATCTTTTCAAAGAGTTGGAATTGATGATGATGTCTGATTCTTCACTCTTTTAATAAATGACAACAAATTTTTGCTCCCTTTGGGGCAGAGAAGAACCTGTTCTCAAATGCGAGCTTCGTGCAGAAACTTTTCGCGTTTTAAAATTGCATTCCAGTGATTCCTTGCCTCGATGCGAAGTATTTTAGTGTCGGTATTCTTGTTAGAACGCGAATTCTGAAAGGCTTCCACTTTGGACCTGACTGCAATCCTGCAAGTCTCATTAAACCATGAGTGATCTTTAAGTTTAATGCTTCTCATCTTATTGGGTATGAAAGACCGCATACCCAATAAAATAATTTCTTGTACCATGACAGCCGCGGCATTCACATTTCTATCAACGAAACATAATTTCCAATTGAAGCTGCGATAAAAATTATTTAACGCAGTCCAATTTGCCTTTCTATAAAACCATGCAGTCCTCTTCGGAGCTTTAGGCGGTGGGGATGCTGGGGTTAGAATATGGAAAAGCAGCGGATATGGTACAATGGTCCGAGTTACCAAGAGGTGCGTTGACACTCGCAACATATTTTCCATGATGTGAAGTCAGAGCGAAGCCTGAACCACCTAATCCACATTGAGCTAAACTCTGGATCGGTCACGTTCACACTCCGCTCACACTGGTACGCTACATCTGTTCTTATAAAAAGGGCAATGCCCCTATGCAAAGAAAACAATGGCAGTAAGCGCTACCCAGGTATGTGAAAATCCAGTGGATCTGCATACTCGGCCACCTGGGTCTCGCTCAGTGCCATTATTTGAGGCCTATGTAGAGTACATAGACCGAGAAAAAATTAGCCCTCAGTCCACGAACATTGTAGAAATCTATGCGAAAATTACCTGACATTTCCGCACCATACAAAAATCAAACAAATAAGGGCATACAAGGTAATTAGTTACGGCTGCAAGAGAGCTGCACAACATGAGCAATATAAAATGTACTGAAGCAAGTGTTATGCCTTTACTTCAGCACAATTCAGCCCACTGTGCAACTCTACTTACAAACGTAACTAATGTGAAAGGATGGGGGAGTTGACGGAACCGAAAAAAACAACAATTACTTACACGACGAGGAGCATTGAAAAGCCCCTCGCATGGTCAAACAAAGAAAAACACGAATGTTGTCAACGGTGTTGATGCTGTAGCTGGCGGCTGGCTCTCTACAAAACTGGTTTTGCTGTTGTGTTGTTGGTTGCTTTTGATTATATTTGTTTTTGTTTTTATAATTATTTTTGGACTGCTGTTTGTTTATTAATTAAGTTTCAATTTTGTTTAAATTGTTTAAAATAAAAACACAACATTTAATTTGTATACTATTGCGGTGTATATTTAGCCACGAAACACGACAAAACATTTAAGAAACGGGACAAACAATTTGCTTTAAAAAAATTAAATTTATGACGAGGACGGACGGACGCACGTCTATGCCCAACGAGATCACAAACGCAACTCCCGAGATCCGAAAGATTCTATATAAATAATACTAAACACGTGCCAAAAACGTAAAACACCCTGTATCTTGAAAATGTTACAATATCGGAGAAAACTGTGTATAAATTTGGAACGAGTATTGAAAGTACATCTAGGAATGATAATCGGTTTACCGGATCGAAAATTTGTAGACTAGTATTATTTATCCAAACATGTCTGAATATTAGAGCACTGCTATTATTTTGACAGCAACTGTATGCAGAATATGCAGTCAAAATTTAAAAAAAAATACCTCTTCCATATATTCAATATAAATGATCAACAGCTGCTTTAAACATCCTCTGGGAACAATCTTAAACGTTGCGTCCATCAAGTACTTCCTGTTGTGCTGAGGAACATTTTCTTCTATAAGGTCTATGATTGTCTTCTATGCTACACCCTGTGTAGAAATTTCTGGGATTCGCTTCGTCTCGAAACGCCAAAATTTCTCCAGACTTGTTCAAGTTTGAACGGTTCAATGACGTCAAGGTCTTTTTTCGGAGAAGAGACTTATGATTTTGCAACCAAATAATGCAATCCTCTCCTGATTTTGGAGAATGATAAGTTTTTAGTTTCGTCTTGGAATCTGAAAACACAAAAACCAATAAACTAGTAACTAGTTTACTCCAAAGAGTATATATTATAAGAGATTTCACTAGTCGCTCGTTATTTTTTGCTCGCTGATATTAGCCATATATCGACAAAACAAGATATATTGATGGGACATTTCTTTTATACCCTTTCAAAAGTGCGATTTTGCTTACATTTTGTTTTCTATATTTTGATCATTTGGCTGCGTGCACAAGAGAGCAAAAAGATCGCTACTTTTTAATGTGCTTGCCTGTTTCTTATTTGAATATCTGAAGATATATTGCAAATTTTATGAATGAAAATAAAATTTTACAGCTTCTTATTTGCATGTACATGGTTGCCGAATTTATTTTGTTTCGAGCTGGACATTTTTGTCGTGATTTTGTTGTAACTATATTTTGGTAGCTGCTGCAGAGAAGGATTTTTAGATAATTCATTAGCTGAACAGAAAGACAGAATTCTGATTCCGCTAATGCAATAGTTATTGGATAATAAAAAAATGTAGCAATAAAATAGAATTGGTCTAGTAGTATTTAATAAATTTAAAATAAAACAAAGAAATATTGTAGATTTAATTAATGAGAATAAAAGGTATATTTGGTACAAATTTTACAGGTTATTATTTATATGTATGTGTGTTTTTTAGCTTCCATCTTCTTGTAGTTGCCGAATTTATTTTGTTTCTAGCAGGACATTTTCCATGTAGCAATATTTTGCTTGCTACTTTGGATACACAACCATAATTCTTAGATACTTCATTAGACCAATAAAAAGAGGAAATTCAGATGATTCGACTAATGAAATAATTATTAGTCAGGACTTAAAAAAAAATTTTTTAACAAAAATGCTTTTAATAAATAAAATTAACTTGAATCAACAAAATACAAACACAAAATTTCTTCCAAATCGGTCTAGCTGTATAGGAGGAGTTCAGTGAGAAAGCCATGCACAGAAGAATTTATTGTATAAAGGTATTCTCCGGCAGACCGCCACCGCTTTACTGCCATTTATAAATTTTCATGCTAATCGGAAAAAAATTTTTATATTTTCACCATTTTGAGTATAGTTGCCGAACGTATCTATATTTACCAAATTACAAAATTTAAGTCTAATACAACTAAAACCGTCCAAAATATAGCATTTTTGTTGATTTTTAGGCGGTAAAAGAGGGTGTGGCAAAATATTTTTCCTTAAACCATCTAGAACTCAAAACAAATCGAGTGCCAAAATTTGAGCTTAATTTACTTTATACCTATCGTTTTAATATTTTAACTGCATTAAAATGTAGAACAAAATATATTTACGAATTTCGTTATCAATTTTTACTAATACTTTTTACAAATTTTACAAAATTTAATATTTTTTAATGCTTCTATTAAAATTTATTCCAAGATTTCTAACCATGAAGTTGGTAAATTATTTTAAGAAATTTTAAGAAAGAAGTATATACTATAATAAATGCAATATATGTATATACTGTTTTTTGTGTAAATGTACGTTAAGGTGGCCCTAATTTATAAAAGTTTTCCTTACGCCATAGGCTAAAAATATTCGATTTGATATAAAATTAAAATGTATGCAGTTTTTCGAAAAAATCTGTAAGAATCATGTAAAAAATACATGTAAATAAAAAAATAAACTGTCCATTTTAGCCCTTAAAAGGACTTTGACCTAGCTTCTATTGATCAATTGTGTTGTGCGTGTTATTAAATGTTTGATCACAAATGACCGAGAACTGAACCTACGTGTTTTATGCCGACTCCGAACGGTTTATGTTCTCAAGAAGCTTTACATGGCAAGTTTTACTCTCCGAGGTTTGCCATTGTCTGCAGAGAGGTGACTACCGAACAGAAAAATTAATTCACTTGAAAAAACTTTCTGTCTGAGCTGGAATTGAACTCGGGCTACCGCAGTTCTTTAGCTTAGGTGCCACGCACTCTACCCACTAGGCTACGGCCGCCACAGTATATACATATATTTCATAATCTGAAGCTTTTTCGGAAAAAAAACAACCAAAGCCAAAATTCGAATAATTTTTTTATTCGAATTTTGGGTTTTGTAGTTTGTAGTTGTAATTGAAGGACAATTGAACAATAGTCAATCTGAAAAAAATTAAATTTTGAAAAAATTGTTGTTTAAATAGTGATTTAAAATAATTTTTTGTAGGCAGTTACTGCTAAACTAAACATATGTATTTTTGAAAAACTATGACAGTCAGATTTTATGATTGGATTTTTTGTTGTTGAATTGGTAAAAATTGTACATCTTTTTTATATTAATTTGATACAAAATATGCAGTGTAATAAAATAGAAGTGAATGTGTTGCACTGTTTCCATGTGTTGCATATGTTTGATCGACAAAACTCCAAAAATTGACATCCCTAAACCGCCCTAAGTTTTATTAAAAAAATAACATAGTTTCAATATATACAATTATATCAATTATATTTAGCTATGCTAAACAGTTTTCAAATGTAATATCTTACAAAACAATTAAAATCGTCGTCTATAAAAAAGTGATTCTCTCGAAATAAAGTTTTTTTTTGATCAGCCATTGTTTTTAAAAAAATCGATTGGGCTGAAATTTCAATACGTTATTCTACAGTCAATGGCTCTAGCAGATAGTAGAATTGGTAATTTTTAATATTTTTTCCTATTTTGTACCCCAATAAAAAACCCTGATTTTTGTAAATGTCTGCTTAGAAATTCGCCATTTTTTAATTTTTGTACAAACACATGTATTTTTTTTTTACATGATTTTTGCATTTGTAGATTTTTGGGAATTTTTTCGAAAAACTGCATACATTTTAATTTTATATCAAATCGTATATTTTTTTAGCCGTAAGAAAAACTTTTATAAATAAGGGCCACCTTAATGTACATTTACACAAAAAACAGTATATACATATATTGTATTTATTATTGTATATTTATTATAGTATAAAATAATATACTAACTTCATGGTTAGAAACATTGGAATAAATTTTAATACAAGCATTAAAAAGAATTAAATTTTGTAAAATTTGTAAAAAGTATTGGTAAAAATTGATTACGAAATTCGTAAATATATTTTGTTTTACATATACAGATATACAGTTAAAATATTAAAACGATAGGTATAAAGTAAATTAAGCTCAAATTTTAGCACTCGATTTGTTTTGAGTTCTAGGTGGTTTGAGGGAAAAATATTTTGCCACACCCTCTTTTAGCGTCCAAAATTTTGTAATTTAGTTAATAGAGATACGTTCGGCAACTATACTCAAAATGGTGAAAATATAAAATTTTTTTTTCGATTAGCATGAAAATTTATAAATGGCAGTAAGGCGGTGGCGGTCTGCCGGAGAATATCTTTATACAATAAATTTTTCTGTGCATGGCTTTCTCACTGAACTCCTCCTAAACAGCTAGACCGATTTGGAAGAATTGTGGTGTTTGTATTTTGTTAATTCAAGTTAATTTTATTTATTAAAATCATTTTTGTTAAAAATTTTTTTTTCAAGTCCTGAATAATAATTATTTCATTAGTTGGCCGAATCATCTGAATTTCCTCTTTTTATTGGTCTAATGAAGTATCTAAGAATTATGGTTGTGTATCCAAAGTAGCAAGCAAAATATTGTTACAAGGAAAATGTCCAGCTAGAAACAAACTAAATTCGGCAACTACAAGAAGACGGAAGAAAGAAAAAAACACACATACATATAAATAATAACCTGTGAAATTTGTACTAAAATTAACTTTTATTCTCATTAATTAAATCTACAATAGTTCTTTGTTTTATTTTAAATTTATTAAATACTGATAGACCAATTCTATTTTATTGCTACATTTTGTTATTATCCAATAATTATTTCATTAGCCGAATCTTTCTATTCAGCTAATGAAATATCTAAAAATCCTTCTCTGCAGCAGCAACCAAAATATAGTTACAAAAAAATCACAACAATAATGCCCAGCTCGAAACAAAATAAATTCAGCAACCATTAGACCACCCATATGTACAAAAGTGTTATTTTCTTCGCTCCCCGCGCATTTTCGTAGAGAAGTAGACTAAAAAATAAGATCTGCAAAAACTTTAAAAAAGTTCAAAACTTTTTTAATTTGTAACTCTTTTAAAAAGTGTTTAAAGTAGTTGCTGATTGGGACTTTAAATTTTAAGAATAACCTAAGGGTATAAACTTTTGACCAACTTGTATTATTTGTGTTAAAATCAACGTTTAAAGACAAGATTTTCAAATTTTTTGAGCATTTTTTTTGCAAAAACGGTTGCCATTGTGTTTTTCGTACGGATAAAATGATGTGCTCTATTTCATAATAGAGATAAAAATATTTATTATAAAAAATATTTATTTTTAGCGCCGATAACGAGGTTCAAAGTAAGAATATATAAAACATTAATTAAAAAAATGTGCGACAAAGTTTTGAAATTATGTGAACATCTACATAAATTCCAAAGACATTCAGTATGTGTTTTGATACCTCGGCAAGCAATACCAACACGTTTATTGGAGCTTGCGCTATCTTAGAACAAAAACTTAACCGACAACTTTTGCATTTTAGATGTAGACACCACATGATAGAATTGATGGCTGGTGCTGCATTTAAGGTTAATGTTGAGCCGGCCACTTAAGGTCCAAAAATTTCACTCTTCGAAAAATCTCGCAAAAATTGTCCTGAACTACAGCAGACAATTTCGATCATGGAACAATAGACCCCGATGTGTCACAATACTTTCCAAGCAATATCCGAAATGAGTTAATAAAATTTATAAAAGACCAAATAAGAAATAAAGTTCATAACACAATGCATGACTATATAGAAATGCTAAAATTAAGGGCACTGTTTCTTGGAGAAGATATGCCAAAATACAAAATTTCGAAGCCTGTTGCTGTCAGTCAAGCAAGATGGATGGCGAAAATCATTTACTCACTAATAATTTTTATTTTTCATTTTATTAAGTTTTTGTTTGCTTTTGATAAATAAATGCACTATCTTTCAGCTCAAATATTGAAAAATGTTCGCAGATTCAACATATTTATGGTTCGCGTTTTCATAAAATACTAGTTTTTATGTCAAGTTGCACCAAAAGCACCTTTCAATGATTGAAAACTCTTGCAAGAGCTCGAATTATATAAATCAATTGATAAAATTGTTGGAGAAGTTGTGCAAAAAACATTACTTTGGCACCTTTGGTACCTAAATCAAGCAAATATCGCGTAGGCGTTTTTCGACGATGAAGTTGATATTCAAATGAAAAGAAAAGTGGTATTCAATTTGAATAAAGATGGGCATCCTGACAAACCAAATCGAATTTTTTTACCTGTTGAAGAAATCATGTGTAGGGGTGATATTTTCTGGTCTATTGGATTCAGTGATTCAAAGAAACATTTCGATGCCTAATCGAAATGTTACTTTGGTGTTTTAAGAGCGCACCAACGCTCAAGTTAATATGGCTAAAGTGCCGCTCTGTATTTTTGTTTTAGGCTAAGGAGCCAAGTTTGAGAAGTAAATAAAACAAGGAGCTGAAGAGCTCAGTATAAGTCGTCTTTAAATTCTAATTTTATTACTGAAAAGTCTTGACTTATAAACTAAAAATACAAGTATTTTTCTTAAAATAATTTTACCACTATTTCCAAGACTCCGCCCTTTATTCCAATACTTTTTTAATTTAATTTTTAGAATCGATAATCGACCAATCACTTTCAGTTTAATAACCTCCAATCTGTTTCCCCTCTATTTAATATTTTTGACAACATTAATTGGTTCGCTTGAATTCGTGGCCTTGACTTTAAAGTGTCATAGGCACTTGTTCGACTCACCGCCTGTTGTTGTTGCGTTATGTCTTTCTGTGCAATGCACTTGTAATTCAACACCCGCTGTCGCAGCTCAGCTTGTGTGGTATCTAGCGGCATAAGCGTAAAGGGTACAAAATACATTTCATAAGAATTCGAATTGCAATTAGTTGCGTTTACGTTGAGGTTTTTTATACAGATTTAAATTTAGGAATTTGTCAACATATTATGTTGATGTTTTCTTTTTATTGTCGTCGTATGTTAGACAACTTTAGGTCATTAAAGTGAAGGTCTTTTTTTTTAGGTGGTTGTTTGCATGATGTGTGTACGTATGTATGTATGAAAGTACACTACACATGACTGCAGAGTTGTGCGACTTCGTTTCCAAAAATACTTACTCCTTTTTCGATACCATACTGAATTAAAAAATGACGAGTACAAGTATAACGACAAATATTTTGATATCAGATCCAGCCACTTGGGAGGAAAATTAAGATTATCTTGCTACAAAATAATTGTTAAAAAATTATTAGTCGTTAATGATATTTCACGTTTTAATGCCGTTTCACCAAGAAGAGCAGAAACAGTTTATCCTGCATGCAATGGAGAAATATTATAAAAATTTGCCATCCAACAATTTTTCTTAGATATAATTTTTACAATTTTTAGATAAAAATTACCCAAATCAAGATTCCAGTTGTTAAAATGAAAAATTAACTTTAAGATATTTGTTTAATGTTCTTTGTTCTTATATGTGTTACCAATGATTTAACTTCAAACATAATTAATATTATTTCTGCTTGAATTATATTATTAACTATAATTGAATTTTATAATTTTTTGTATAAATGTTTTTAATTATTGTTTTATATATTCTTACTTTGAACCGCGCTATCGGCGCTAAAAATAAATATACTCTATAAAAAAAAATTTTCATTTAAACTTTACTTAATTATCACTATCATGAAATAAAGCACATAATTTTATCCGTACGAAAACCATAATGGCAACTGTTTTTGCAAAAAAAGTGCTCAAAAAATTTCAAAAATCTTGTCTTTAAACGTTGATTTTACCACAAATAATACAAGTTGGTCAAAAGTGTATACACTGTTGTTATTGGCTAGGTTTTTTTTTAAAATCTAAAGTCCCAATGGCGATTGGGACTACTTAAAACCCTTTTTAAAAGAGCTACAGATCAAAAAAGTTTTAAACTTTTTTAAAGTGTGTTTTTGAGTCTTTAAGTCAAATGCGACTGGCATTTTACCACTAATCGCACCCGTTTTTTTTTGCAGATCTTATTTTTTAGTCAGTTCTCTACGAAAATGCGCGGAGAACGAAGAAAATAACACTTTTGCATATTCCATATATTTCATGGCTAACCATGCACATGCAAATAAGAAGCTGAAAATTTTTATTTTCATTCATAAAATTTGCAATATTTCTTCAGATATTCAAATAAGAATATTAAGCACATTAAAAAATACCGATCTTTTTGCTCCTTTATGCACGCAGCCAAATGATCAAAATATAGAAAACAAAATGTAAACAAACTCGCACTTTTGAAGGGGTATAAAATAAATGTCCCATTAAAATATCCTGTTCTGTCGATGGATGGCTAATATCAGCGAGCAAAAAATAACGAGCGACTAGTGAAATCTCTTATAATATATACTCGCTGCTTACTCCCAGATAACCGTTTGATCTTAACTTCCACATGCATTCCTGTATGCCGTTCTAATGGTACTAATAGAATTCCGTTCTCTTCCTAAAGTGGTTGCTATATCCAAACATTCCGATTTAATAAAATTTTTAGCTTAAAGCTCGTTATATGATTTTTCTTCGGTGTTGTGGTTATGTTCAAAGTTATTTTTGGCCACAGCACATTTGCCATCAGGCAGCAAATTGACTCAGCATTCATATTTTACAATTGTTTTGTAAATAGATTTATTCTTATATAACCTTTTTCTCATTCACATAAAGCAGATTGCTGCCTATTTTTTCCCAACAATATGTTCACAATCCAGTGTCACTTATCACTTGACACTAGTAAATGCACTTATCAACTGAGGCTTGCTTGCTTAACACTCATAATCGACCACTTCTTTTTTTCTAGTAAAATTGTAAAATTAAATTAAAAAATAAATACCGTTAAAAATTTCGCTAAACATAACAAATTTTAAGAGAATCTTCAAATTTAAAAAAAAAGAAAAATAAAAATTTAAAATTTGGTGTTCATTATGAAAAATAGTCTCACACCAAAAAAGGAAGAATGGCCCCTGTTCGACGGCTCCTTTTAATGGACTGTAATACTTACTTTTACCCTTTTAAGAAACACCAAAAAACCGAATTTTAAATTTATTTTTATTTTTTTCCCAAAAACTTTGTGTTCGCTTTATTTTATATATATTTTTATAGATATGTTTTCATGACATGCTTAATAAAAAACATTATATTTCTTTTTTTCAATACAGTTAAAAACAATGTGATTTGAATATATGATTTACACAGGTAATAAGTCTGGACATGCAAAATCATCATACGTAGACAAGGCTGCGTCAGAATTAATGCCGGTTTCAACACACTGCGCCATTGAAGACTCTCCTTCAACATCAACTGGAAGCCGGCACAATTTCTGTACAGGGCGCTCCAAAATCACCCTTTTCGTTTGCTTTTCGCCAGGCTCCCATTCAGCTGTAGCAACCCTTAAACGTACATTTCGTACTAATCCATCTTGACCGGAGAACATCTGAATTACACGAGCAGTCTTCCAAAACGTTGGTGGTACATTATCTTCGCGAATTATCACCATGTCACCCACATTTAAATTCCGCTGAGCTTTACGCCACTTCGGTCGCTGTTGCAGTTCATTTAAGTAATCCTGAGACCATACCTTCCATAGCGACTGAGTCATTTTCTGAAGTTGTGCAGCAAGTTTTAGCCTGTTTTTGTACGTTTGCTCCAAATGGTTAAATGATCGGTTCACCAATCAAGAAATGAGCTGGTGTTAAGAATGATAGATTGTCTGGATCATCAGATTGTGCTGATAGTGGTTGAGAATTCATGACAGCGCTAGTTCGAGCTAAAATTACTCTAAATGCGCTGCTTGTTAACTTATGAGGGCCCACGATTCTACGAAGGTGGAATTTCATTGATTTTATCGCGGCCTCCCAAAGCCCGCCTTGATGTGGAGCGGATGGAGTAATAAAACGCCATTCTGTACCTTATTCTTGCAAAGTTTTAGCCATGTCCATTTCATTCCAACTCCGCAACATCCGTGTTAACTCTTTCTCTGCACCCGTGAAGTTTTTTCCGTTGTTGCTCCATAATCGTGTACAAGCGCCACGAATGCTCGTAAAACATAAAAAGGCCTGATTGAAATCGGCTGTAGATAAACTATCCACTAGTTCAAGGTGAACCGCCTTGGTAACCATACATACGAATACAGCCACGTATTTCTTTTCGATGATGGTGCATTTACCTCCTCTTGCTTTTAGAAGAAACGGGCCAGGATAGTCAACACCGGAATGTCTAAATGGTCGACATGGCTGCACACGGTCTGATGGCAACTCATCCATCCCTTGTTGACGTTGCCGTACGCAAACGATGCATTGTGAATTACTTGTGTGAATTGCCCGACGGAGATTTGTTATCCAATACTTTCGACGCAAAAAGGCGGTCATTTCACGAGGACCTCCATGTAAGGTATATGAATGTGCTCCTTGAATCAAAAGGTTAGACAAAGGGCTAACATCCGGCAAAAGCACTGGTTTTTTCTGGTGTTCGGGTATCATCGCTTGATTCAAGCGACCATTCAAACGCAGTATCCCGTGCTTATCAAGCCTCGGATTTAATTTATATATTGAACTTGTTGTATTGATATCAAGATCTGGTGACTCAGTCAATGCCTTAATTTCTCTTATATAATATATAGATTGTTTCTCACGGATCCAGTATTCCATTGCTTTTTCAATTTCGTCATTGCTTAGTGCACCAGTTTTGCGACGATCGCGATTCTGTTGCCGAGCATTGTCAATGAATCGAAAAATCGAAGCTGTTAGTCTTCCTAGAGCGTACAAACTTGATGCGCGTGAGAGCAAATCAATCTCCCGGAGCGTGATACTCATTGCTAGTTGTGCCTTATATGAGTTTGGTATCTCCGCATCTTCATCCCGACTTACTATCCTTTTCTCTTTTGCTATATCTTTTAATGTTTCGTTTGATATAATCGGTGACGTTCCTGGCCAGTGAACTGCTTGTCTAAAAAACCATTCAGGTCCGTGCCACCAAAAGTGTGCGTTTTGTAATTCTGTCACTGACATTCCACGACTAAGCAAGTCTGCTGGGTTATCCGACGAGGGTACATAGCACCAATCTGCATCAGCTGTTAATCGTTTAATCTTTTGGATTGGATTATTAACAAAAACCTTAAACTTTGCTGGAATGAGCCATGACAGAACAATTTGAGAATCCGACCACAATGATGTTTTGATTTGTAACAGCTTTGATGAAGATTTGAAGGATTTCACCAGTTCGATTAATAATTTCGCTGCACAAAGCTCTAGTCTTGGTATCGTTATTGACTTAACCGGCGCCACATGCGACTTCGCTGTAACAAGTATGCATTTAACATGCTCCACTGATTCGACTCGTGCATACAAAACTGCACAGTATGCCTTCAATGAAGCGTCTACAAATCCATGCAATGTTATGTTCTTATTATTGCTGATTCCAATCCAGCGCGGAAGACGAATTTCTGTTATATGCTCCAACTGCAGTTGAAACTGCTGCCACCTACGATATATATACCAACATAACCGTTTGGATCAAAAATCTGCGCGATATGACTGAGCACCCGTCGTTTTTTAGCGTCTTTCGCTGATAATATTGGTGGAGGTCGAAATTTAAGCATGAGCTCGTCCGAACTTGGCAGCCACCGTAGGCCAAGAACAGTGGTGTCGTCAAATTTTTTCGAGATCAAGTGCGTCATTAACTTGTAAATTTTCATTGTTCGGTACTACACCCAAATGATTCGATCTCCACTTACTAAGCACAAAACCGCAAGATCGAAGTAGTGCATCCATTTCGTAACATAGCTGTTTAGCTTCAGTGGGGTCTTCTGCACCCGATAAACAATCATCCATATAAAAATCAAGCTCAATGGCCTTTGCACCTCTAGGCCATTGAAATTGATGATCACGAGCCCCTTGGATCATTGCACGAACTGCACAATGTGGAGCCGATGCCAAACCAATGGTAACTGTAGTCAACCAATACTCCTGAACATCGCTTTTTGCAGTCGGCCTCCAAAAAATTCGCTGCAAGTCCCACTGCTCCGTGTTAATTCGTACTTGTAGGTACATTTTCTTGATGTCAGCTGTGACAGCTACTGGATGACAGCGAAAACGCATGATTAAGTGCGCTAAGTCGCCTTGCAGTTTTTCGCCTACTAATTGCATATCGTTTAGTGAAATGCCACAATCTGTAGGACATGAATCATCATTGACGATTCGAAACTTCTTTAGAACTTCGTGATGTGGAATATGATAGCACAATGGCCCTGGTGGACTATCGACCAAAATCATCTGATCAGCTCTTGAATGGCATAAAAAGGATCTCATCCATCAGCTCTTGAATGGCATTGAAATATTGATCTTTAAGTAATTCATTAAGTTGAAAACGTCTCTCTAATTGTTGAAATCGATGAAGTGCAATGGCTCGCTATGAACCCAGATTTTTTATATCGTGACGCAGCGGAATATTAACTTGATAACGACCATTATCCAGCCTCTGATGGGTACGCATAAAAATTTCTTCACACTGCTCTTGCTCAGTAGTCCGAGCTCGTTCTGTAGATACTTCTTCAACTTCCCAGAAACGAAGCAATAATGAGTCCAATTGTAATTCTGCTTCATCTCTTGTAACCATATTTGTAGTGACTTCCGATAGAGCACAAGCTTCTCCACCGAATACTAAGCAAACGAGCTGTGACGGCTGAAAAGCTATACTCCTGTTATTTATAAAATTTCCCTCAAGCATCATAGCAGCCCAAACGCCCGCGCCTAGCAACACGTCTACCGGAGCTGGTATATGAATTTTAGGATCTGCGAGCTGCCCACAAAAATCATTTTGAAATATATGTTGTGGTATTGTTTTATGCGGCAGCCATGCATTCGTGATTTGTGGGACAACTAATTCTAGATCTATCAGCGGTTCATCGCTAAAGTGTGCTAATAACTTGCATTTTATCTTGCGTGTGTGCATCTTGCCAATGATGTTATCAATTCCATTTAAACGAACTTTACAGGGTTGAGTTGGCCATTGCAACGACTCTATTGCTACTGCATTTATTAGGTTTATTTGCGCGCCAGTATCACATAGTGCTCGAAAAGGTGGTGAGATATATTTTTCCATTTGGAATCGCACAATTGCTGTTGCTAATAGTGCAGCGCAAGGTTCTTCTTTTAAATTTCTGGTATTTACAACCGCAGGCACACCGAGGTCTCTGCGCCCGTGACAAGCTACTAATTGCTACGGCGTGCTTCAGAAGTGCGTTGCGTACGATAAATTGCCTCTACTGGTTCGCCTATATTCGAGTTGATGGGACACAAACAGCTATTGTGGGGCTTGCTGCATCTCGGACATGGCTTGTCTGGGCACGCTACTGCGATATGTTTTAAGCTGAAGCAATTGCGACACATACGATGATCGTTGACATATTTGAGCCGATCAGTGATCGGAAGCATTTTAAATTTAACACATTTGAAAGGCCAATGATATGATCCAGGGCATAACCCACAAGCTGGGCGAGGCTCGTCACTTCGTCCAGAGCTATTGTTTCGTACTAAAGTTTTATTTGGTCTATTAGATGATGCACTGCGAGAATCGTTGAATTGCGATGGCGAACGTGTCTCTTCCAACTGCAACAGCAAGCTGGCTCGCATTTCAAGGAAAACAAACATTTGTTGTAATGTTGGCAACGTGTCTGGAGCACGGCGCAACGCCTATTGTGTTTGACTCTCCGAATCTAAAATGCATTCCAGTTGATGAAGAAGCATGTACTCAGCTACTTTCTCAGGTGTAAGCAACAATTGCAGCTGCCGAAATGCACTGCGCGCTGTATCCAAAACCTCACGTACTTTGCTGCAGGATGATACTTGTATTGGCTTTAAAGCATACAACACGTGCGCATGTGCTCGAATTGTGCTGTATTCATTATTGTATTGGTTGCATATTGCTCCCCAAAGTTCAGTATAACTGTCATCATTGTTTGTTGGCCAATTTTTGTAAACTTTTTCAGCTCGACAAATTAGATAACGCATTTTTTGTGCGTTCGACAACCGGGAGCTGTTGTGAACCTCAGATTCAAACACTGCTTTAAAATTAGCCCAATCAACCTCAAGACCGGAAAATTTAGGCAGTTTTGGCGGCTCTGATAGTTGGACATGAATCAATCGACCCCTGTCCGATAATGTAAATGGTTCAGGATTTGATGTAATGGCCTGATCAAACGTAGTTTCGCGCATCCGAGTACGCAATTTTGCCTTAAAATGCAAATATCCGTTGGACCTTGGCCATACTTTTCAGTACACTTATTAAACTGAATTTCTGACATTGAAAAAACTCCTAAATGCATGCCCATTTGATTCGAAGATCTGCCATAATTTTTCCAGACGCTCTAACCGCATAGACAAAACTTCTGATGACCAGTCAAACATTTCGTTTTGCCCTTTAAACATAGGCATTAGCGCTGTAAGGTTTAACCGCATTGTTTGCTGCATCACATGGTAAGTTTCATTGAGATCAGCTTCTGTACGATATTCGGCATCTATTTCCGCTTGCTGCTCACGTGTTATGCGTACGCAGGCTCCTGGTATCGCTAGAGGGAAGCATAGGAATGGATATTGCTAATTGCTTAAAATCATATCACTGCACCACCGATCGGTATTGTCAAAATCGTTTGGCCCAACAATATATACTCTTTCCGGTGCCCCGTGTACAAGCTAATCTTTTGTACGCAATAAAACTAAATTCTTGTAAAATTCTATACAAGCATTGCTAATTAAAAAGCACAATTCAAAAACGCTTATATCGTGCACTGCGCATTTCGTACGGAATACAAAAGACATCTCAACATGAATTAATTCCTATTTACTGCCAGAAATAATCATAAAAACAGCTATTAAATGTCACATTCCTAATTTTCCCATGAAATTTTAAGTCGAAATGTTGCATTCCGTGCAGTGCGCATACATCGCACGGAATATCTAATAAATATTAACATTTCATAACCGCAGCTAAATTGCACATTCCTTTAATTGAATAATATCCTAGCCCAGATTGCGCATTCCGTGCATTGCGCATATGTCGCACGGAATATAAATAGACACTATCAATCACATAACCGATATTGCACACCTCTTTTTTATTAAATCAATTATCTCTAAAATTGCGCATTTCGTACATAGCGCATATGACGCACGGAATAAAAATGGACACTATCATCTAATCACATTACCGAAATTGCACATTCCTTTTTTTAATCGGTTATCTCTGAAATTGCGCATTTCGTACATTGCGCATATGTCGCACGGAAACTATAAATAAATTTAAGCAATTTAGGGAAATGTAATGTTGGACGCGTGACTTTTTTTAATACGCGGCGTATGCGTTTTACGTGTATTAAGGTTTTACGCGGTTATTTTAATAATACGCGTATAATGTTATTGCCAGCGCTTAAGAGCGCTACTGGCCAATGTTTAGATTGAAGTGCACTACAGAAATATGTTTTAACTATGTTTGATTGTGCCTTCCTTATAATGCCTAAATTTCGCACAGAATAAAAATTATTTTGATTTGCCAATCAAATTCCCAACACCAAATTCCCAACACCAGCTTGATGTAAACCTCTATCATCATCTAAAGAACTGCTTCGCAATCGCTTGTTTGCTCTGTGCATTGTGGTTTTCCTTCAAAAGAGATAACAAAATTAAAAACGCCTATTGATATTACTAATTTTAGATTCATAAAGCTAAATTTATGAAATGCATTATTATAAGCACAAAAAATTTAAATCGCCACCAATGGCTGCATTGATGGCGACAAAAACCTTGCCCTCACCGCCTGGAGAGAACTCCAACATGTTCGTGTGTCTTAATTTTTCTCACACTTTTAACAAGAGGCCACTATCCTACCACTACAGCTTTCGGCTATAAATAAAAGCTTGAAGTAATTGCGTCCATTTTGGAGGAAAATAAAAATTAAACAAATTAAACTCGAAGGACCATGTTCAACGGCTCCTTTTAATGGACTGTAATACTTAGTTTTACCCTTTTAAAAAACACAAAAAAACCGAGTTTTAAATTTATTTTTATTTTTTTCCAAAAACTTTGTGTCGCTTATTTTATATATATTCTTATAGATATTTTTTCATGACATGCTTAATAAAAAAACATTCTATTTCTTCTTTTCGATACAGTAAAAAACAATGTGGTTTGAATATATGATTTACACAGGTAATAAGTCTGGACATGCAAAATCATCATACGTAGACAAGACAACCTAGACTGCGTCAAAATTGATGCCGGTTTCAACAGCCCCAACAAAAAAGGAAATATGCCCCCAATTTTTCGTATTGTATTTAATATAAAATTTGGGACCTTTTTTCATTTTTTATTTTGGGGCCATTTTGCGGAGAGCCATTGCTTTTTATTATATATCCTACCCTAATGATTTCATTTCATTACTTGTGGTGTTGACGAACACAAACATGTCGTGCATGGATTGCTGAGAGAGAAAGTGTGCATTGCTTGTTATTTTAGGCTTTCATTTGGTGTTGAGCAAATCAAACTCTCAAGTGTTGTTAAATGACAGTCAACTGTGAGTAATGCATTAAATCACAATGTGTGTACGTTGAAATAGATGCACCGACGCCGGGCTTTAATCTTTAATAATAAAATATAATTCTCTAAATGGGCTAAAAATTTTGCAATTTTCAATTTATATTAGTGCAATTAATCACACTTTAAAATTGTTCATATAAAAGTGGTGTTATTTAAAATATTAGTTTTATATGAAAGTTTTCAAAATAATAACTACACTGAGATACCTTCCAAACATATATTCAAGGAAAACGATTGAAATAACTTTGAATACAAATGTTATACATTCATCCTATTCTTTTGGTTAATACTAAAAATAAACCCCCTTATGCAATAGATTTCAGCATTTAAACAA